>VXBI01008365.1:1008535-1034245 GCA_013397375.1 Toxostoma redivivum | reverse complement strand
AAGAGATCAATTAAATACTATCCACAAGTTTACAACTTCTGCATTCCAAAAATAACATAAACTAAGCATGTATTACATAAATTAGGAGAGAAAATATTTATCTATAATGTGAAAATCAATTTTTAGGTGTCATTGTGTGGCGACCCGACCCTGGGGCCTGCCAGAGAGACAACAATCTCTATGCCCTGGAGGGAGAGACACTGAAGCTGTCAAAAGATGACATGGTGACAAAAGGCTTCCTCCCCACTGTCCTTTGCTGTTTTGTGTTAATGTACCCAGTTCTTTACTCCCCATTGGCCCATTGGCCCAGACCACCCTTCTACCCTTATGTGGTCCCTCCCTAGAATGCTGTCCCTTCTGCAGATCCCCACTGGTCCCAGTTTGGTGCAGTGTTCAACCCCGTTACCCTCTTGGTTTCCCCAGTCCCTTACCCTGCCTCTGCACCACTTTCCCCTGTTCCCATTGGACCCTGATGCCCTGCTCCACCCCTCTTTCCCCACACTTAGAGCCAATCCCTTCCATCTTGTGCATCTTTTGTCCCTGGACCCCTTTCATGTGTGGCTGCCAACAAACCCCACTGGAACTCCATACAAAATACCCTTCCCACCTTTCATCCACCAGCTTTGTCCAGTCATCAGCAGCGAGCCTGAGTGTGTGTGTGGGTTTGTGTGCTGGCCTGCCTGCCTGGATCAATCACCTCCTGCTGGAGACGCTTCTGGAAGGTAGCGGCACCTGACCATCGCCGCGCGCCACTACATCATTGCACTCTTATAGAAGTGGCAAGGTCAAAATAAGGAACTATCATGCCTCTGTGTCCCTTGGTTCTTCTCAAATGGAGAAGAGAGTATTCAAACCTCTCAAAAACTCTTGATTTAAGCATTTCCCATTTGTATTTCTGAGTCAAAGGAGAGCTCTGTATCTAACACAATGGGTGTGGAGATTAATATTTTAAGCTACCAGGTCTTTAACTCCTCCTTCCATCACTCTTCTGCATGTTCTTACACAAAAAGCTTCTGTTCTTTATGTGTCACTCAGTAATATGGTTTGATAACCAATTAACTCTTAGAAATTTTGTTTAAAACAAAAGACTATTTTTTGTTAGATTTTGCAGTGCAACCACTCTTATTTTCCAGAACATATGGCAGTGATACTAGAAAGATTTTTAATTTATTTCTTTTTTAATCCTCATCCATTAGGAGAAAATATATTTGCTCTTAAATCATAGGCAAAATGAAACAATGCAGTTAATCAACAAAAAGAAATTAAAATAAATTTAGCAGAAGAGTATTTAGATGATAGATTGAAGATTGACATGTATCTCTCAATTGCAATTGACAACATTTTATTATCTAAAGCAAAAAAGCCCCTGTATACTTACTTGTCTATACCTCTAAATATTTTGGGAATATGTAAGTACAAGAATAAATATGAGACATCATTTAAGAAGGTTTCTATTCCAAAATGTATATTAATATGGCAAAGGGAATTATTTCAAAAAAGTATTGATTTAGAAAAGAAACGGGGCTTCTTTGCATTGCCTATCTTATGCTAGCTGGACTCTCTCTATGCAAATAGACTCCATGTTTACATCAGCTAGGCACCTAAAACTACGACTACATAAACTTGTTGAACACTTATACAGCATAAGCAGCATAATTTATTAGGCAGCATCCTAATTATTTTGCATTTTATCCCTTTAGAAATGGGGTTGAAATGTGTTTTATTTTTAATAATCCTTATGTTACTGAGCTATAGCTTTGTCTTCACATTTTTATTTGACACACATGATTACAGAGTAAATAAGATAAATTAACTGTCCTACACAATGAAGTGGATTCTCTGCTTCCCTTGGCTCTGGTATGTAATTACTTGATGGTGATTTTCGACTTCAACTATTTAAATAAAAAAAATCTTAAATAAGAATCGGTTTTTAATGCTGTCCATCACCTATATGATAATTGTAGTAATACTGTTGGCATTCGGAAGTCTGTAAATATTTTTTACAGTCTACTAAAGTGTTTTGATGTGGTATTTATCAAACCAAGGAAAAGACAAAGAAAAAATAAGATGCACTACTATGAATTAAAAGATAACAAAGCCAATGCTGTAGCACTGATTCATAATGTTTGTATGCTACTACACTCAACCATGGCTGAAATTTCATAATATTGCCAAAAAAATTTTATTCCTTTGGGTTTTGACATTCCCTCCTTTACCACAGAGAATTAGAAACGAGGTAAACATAAAATCATTGGTTTATTTGAAATAGTGTGCAAGTAAATTCTATTTGCTGGTATTCACAGCCTTCTTCATCCTTACACCAGTTTCTGAGTGAGCAGGAGGCAATCATATGAGTCAAATGTATAGCCCATGACAAAGTAAGTATTTTGTCATCAACACATTATTACAGGTTGCAGATTTAGCACAACTTTTGGAGGGCTGAACATGTTCAGAGGGAATGGCCTGGTCTACTTTTGGTACTTAACCACTATAAATTTTGACTTGGATGTATTGTTTGAACACATTAACTACTGAAAATACATATTTATATACCTATATATCAGTTAAGTAGTATACATTTATTTTTTCTTTCTTTCTGACAGTAATGGTCTAAGGGTTTTTATTTTTCCTGGTTTTATACATGAATATTTCTGGCAGGAGAAAAAACTAAAATGTACATAAGCATTTTTGGAATTGTATGGTAACAGCAAAGATTGTTGTAATATCATAATTCATCAATGATTTTAGATCTTGACTGCTTCTACTCTCATATGCAGATTTCTGTAAAACTCTACTAAAATAGTGGTATTATATGGTCAAGGGTAACTTACCAAAGCAAGTTTTATATTTTCTAATAAACTAGAACATATGAATGTATGTCAGTAAGATAATGCATACCATTTATTTTTTTATAATTTTCTTTTAGCCTTACTCATTGTGAGGCCAAATCCAAGCATAAATCTGCAGAAATTTCCTTACGTTCATTGTTCTGCAGTGGAGAAGTTCTCAATGAAAATCAAGCTCAAAAATCTGTAATCAAAAATGTATGGCAATTTTTAAGAAGTTTTTGAGAGGCATATCTTATATTACAGTTGCATAACAGGAAAATAGTTAATAAAAATACATTTTAAAAATAAATTTAATACATTTTAAACTGACAACTTAGCAATATGAATTAATCAAGTTGAATGACAACATAAATGCCATGCCAAGCATTCTATAATTAAGGCGATTTTTCATAGTAGTCTTGGAATTAAAGTGGAATCTGACAGTTTGTCTCTGGAGCTAATGGTAATGGAGATACATCTGACCAGACTTCAATTGTGCATGGGTGCTACTCTATTTTCTTAATGACTAATAGGTTTATTCTTTGGCAGAACACTTAAACAACCAGCAGAAGTATGCTGAGTAAAGTGAATATAAACCAAAATTCAGTCCAAATGTTTTTTCCTTGTAACAGCTCAGACTGAAAGCGCAGCATATTCCCACAAACTACATTATCAATACTCATACAAAGAGATCTTCCAGAAAAATCACCAACTCTAAATTTAAAGAAGAAAATAAACCCATAAAATCTTAGAAAATGAAGGGATTTAAGTTACTATCTAAATTACGACTTCAGCTCAGTCAGTTGTAATAATGCTTACTGCTTATACACAGATATTTGAAAATTACTGTTACAGAATTGTCTTGAATGTAAGACATTAAAAGTTGCCACAAGAACTAAATCTTTCAGATGTTGTAAATGTTTTCTTTCCTTATATTTAGTTGAATTCTATTGTAATATACTTTCTTGACTGACAGCTAAGTTGATTCTTATTCTTATTTGTATTTCCAAAATACTCTTAGAAGTCTATTAGAGGGGGCAGGAGCTCTTTGCCAAATGTGAGCCAAGAAGACAATCCCCATCCAAAGAATTTTAAAACTAAGCAGAAGACGAGACAACAGATGGTCTCAGACAGATGGTTGCAGGCTATGAGTGGTAAAATAAAGCCCAGAGATAATACTAGGCAGTGGTTTTAAAACTCAGTAAGTTTAACGATTGTCAGATGCTTTGAAGATAGCATAAGAAAACATAATTTTAATTGGGGTTCTGAGGAATTGCAATGAAGCTCTGAAGATATCTACAGGGGCTTTTTCATTGGGTGAAATTAACATTTTTAATGTATATGTCTATCTGTTTATCTGGATATATATGTACCTATGTATTCATGCATACATAGATAACTGTCTGAAAATCTTATAAATGATGATAACTTAAGTTGTATTTGGGCATTAGATTCCCCTCACTAAGGTGAGATAAAATGATAGATGGAAGATAATTTAGACAAGAACCTGAAAACTATTGTTAAGGAAACAACCTATTTACCAGTGCTGAAATGGCTTCGTGTTATCTTATGTCAATGGGTTTGCATGGATGGGTTTTGGCAGTGGGAAGAGCTATAGGGCTGGGTGTCTGTGAGAAGCTGCCAGAAGCTTCTCCCATGTCAGGCAGAGCCAGTGCTGACTGGCTCCAGGACAGACCCACCGTGGGCCCAGGATGAGCCGATCAGAAAAGGTAGTAGCACCTCTGTGATAACATATTTAAGAAGGAAAAAAGAATTATAGTGCAGATGTAATTGTGCTCCAGTTGCAGAGGGAAATGAGAGTGGCTTTGATGGGCACCTGTCATCTATCCAGGGTCAGCCCTGGACTAGACTAGACTAGGTCTAGGTCTACTTAGACTAACCTAAGCCTGCCTTTCATTCTGAAGTTATATTCTCTCAGGTAAAGTGGTATTTTAACCCAAAAAATATTTGTGTGAATAACTTAACAAAATGTGTTCTTTTGAAGAGTATCCCAGGTGAATCAGTGCAGTGATGGATCTTACACTCCTAAGAATGAACTCAGGTTATTGACAAAACTTAAACTCTACACAGCTTTGAAAGAAGTTTCAGGGTTTTGCAGCTATGAGGAACAAACAAATAAACATAATTCCTGCATCCAGTAGGGCACTTTGAGCTCTGATGGAATACAGGCTCACACAATTCTGCATTGTCTTACAGTGTGCCTTGACATGACCTTCCATTCACAGTGACAAGGATTCATGGGGATAATGTTTCTCTGATTTCCACAACGATTGACAAGTATAATTAATAATCTACTGGTGCTGAAGAGAAAACAACAATTGATTCAGATACCAATAACCAAGGAGCTCACATAATGTAAAAAATGTTAGTTTTACCATGTTGTTATTTAAAAGAAGAAAATGCATGTTGACCACACTTTATTTTTTTAAGAAACTTCTACCACAGACTTGAGTTGCTTCATTTGGAACCAGTATCAAGAACCAAAACCCAAAAACTTTAGGAATTTTGTGGCAATATTAGTGGAAAATGGTTCTGGGAACGATCAGTCAACAGGGAAAGCCAAGTGGGATATTGTGGTAAGTTGACCATGGCTGAAAATCAGGTGCCCATCAAGCTGTTGTTTCACCCCCCTCCTCAACAGGACAGAGAGAGGAGAAAACAAGATGGAAAAGAAAACGTTGGTCAAAATTAAGGTACTTTAATAAAGCAAAAGCAAAGGCTGTTTGTAAAGGAAAACAAAAGATTAATCACTACATCCCTCAACAGGCAATGTCTAGCCACTTCCTGGGAAGCAGGATTTCAATACACCTTGCAGTTGCTTCACAAAATAAATGTTATAATAATAAGTGTTGCCCCCCAGTCCTCCTTCTTCCTCTTACCTTTTATTGCTGAGGAGGCATGATATGGTATGGAATATCCCTTTGGCCAGTTTGGAGGAAGGAACAATACTCCACAAACTGTACAGAATAGTAGATCTGCCTGAATGCTTTAGTACCTCATGATTTCAGTCTTAAAATTCAAGAGAAAACGTTTTTGAAAGCTTTTCTAATATGGACTCTCACTAAAACAATGGAAGTGTCTAACCCGGGGACAATATGGCTGTAATACTGCCATTGCAAGCAGAACAAGAATGGGTGCTAGCTTTTAGAGACACCACCAGTGGGAGATGTGGTTTGGGAATGACAGTAAACCAAGACACTACTGACACTGAAAGGCTCCATAGTCACAAAGGAAGAGACAAGTCCTGCACATTAAAGGACAGAGCTGCTGTGCCCAGAACTTATAGAGAAAAGAAGAGATGATTATTTGAAAGAGTATGATTTAATATGAGGTGTCTGGAATCATTTCTGCCGGATGGGAAAGACTATGTAAAGTTCTAGGGGAAATATGACAGGAAGAATAACAGGTGAAAGACTAGAGAAAATAGAGTGGACTTGAGTCAGTACTTAAAAAGCAAAAATCTAAATAAAATAGGTGCACTAGAAAATTCTGAGTTTGCATTATACTCATGTCTGCAGACTACAAATTACTTGCTTGGAATGATTAGTAAAATAAATTCTGAGCAGTAATAAGAGATCTTCAGAACTAAAGGCTGGATATTTGAGTAAATATGAGCTGTGCTCTAAAAAACCATCAAATTGCTAACTGCAGTTTTTCACTCGTAATAGTATTATTAAAAAAGGAAAGAAAAACAAGGCAGAATTAATATAATAAATGTAAACTTTCTAATATAATAAATGTAAACTTTCAGGGTTTTTTATTATATTTTGTTTGTTTTTTTTTTTTCCATTTGGCAACGCAGAGGAATGGTTTAACAAGTCTGCATTAAATTTTTTGGTTTTTTTTTTTTTTTTTTTTAACCTCCTTTTATCTAGTTTCATTATGAGGAAAAGGGCAAAGCAAAGAAAATCCATGTAAAATTTGTAGCAACTTAGGTCCTCACCTAGTTCACTATATAAGGGTGAATATCAAAATATAAGCAAAAAATAATACAAGTTTATGAGGTTAAAAATAATATATATGTAAAACTGAAATAATTTTCAAAATGGCAATTTTAATTATTTTAGACTTCATATTGTAACTAAATAATTTCTTAAATCCAGATTAAAAGATAAAAGTCTTCTGTGATCTCCCTAAATTCCAAATATTACAATAGGTGTTAGACAAGAATATTAGTTAAATAATCCTTTCTGTATGGTTAAATTCTTTCTATATGAATGTCTCCCTTTTTTTGCCTATATTAGACTGTGTTTTAGTAAGCTGAAAATAGCAAAACTTGATAAAAAATCATAAAAGTACTCTAAAAGGATATAAATCCATTTGTTAAATAATTACTGCTAAAAGTAGTATTTTATGTGCATACTTTCAGTGCTTAGGGATTGGATGTTGCATTCTGGATCAAGCAAGTAATATTTGCAGTATCTTTCCAAAAATAAACAAATTAATAATAGCTCATTTTTCCTTAGGTATTAGTTGTATAATATCAATAATTTAAGGAGATTCTTACATATATTTTCTTCTCTATGTTTTATATATAGACCTGGAATTATCAGTGTGGTTCATGACAACTTTTTGAAGAAGCATTTTGCAATGTCAAAGACGTTTATTAGAAAGCAGACCAGGTATGAAGATCAATGTTGACTTGAGCGGGAGGAACGTGTGCATGTGTGCAGTTATTTTAGGATTTCTCCCTAGGTTTTTTTCAGCATCTAGTATTTGAAAGGCTTCAGATTAACTTACTTTTTAATAGCCTGAACAACTCTTAAAATAAGGCTACTAAACCAAATATTTCATTTGTCTGGATTTCAGTCTATGGAATCAGGAGGATGCGTTTCTGTTTGTGTTTGGTCTGTAAAACTATATTCTCAGTGACAAGAATATCGCAAAGGAAATATTTTCCTCTCATGTAAAGGAGCAGTATCTATACAAGTTTTAATATGTTTTGAGACAGTCTATAGGAGAACAAATTGATTTTCTAATGTGTTTGTTATTCTCAAGACTCCTGAAATGATGCAAAGTGAGGAAAGATAATAATTGTGTTTATTAAATCAGGCCTTGGTACATTAGATTTTCTCCAATAATTAGTGCAGTTTTAAAAATAAAATTAGGGGAATAGTTCCCACAAAGCATCCAAAGGATATACTATTTACCAACTTTAAACAGCTCTAGAGAACCTTCTACTATGTGGAGTCATTATTTTTTTAAATATCATTCGATGTCTGATTTCATGTTCACTTCTCTTATGCTGATTTAGGTTATTTTTTCTCATAAAGCATGTTTTGGCCAATTCAACTATTAACTGATTTGTAAATACATGGTAAAATAGTTACTGGTTAGGTTTTTTTCATTGATGCTTTTTGAAAAAGTACTATTACTGCTCACTCTTTTTCTTCCTGTCGGGAAGAATGGTATCTTTGAAATTTATTCACTTTAATCCAAATGAGCTATGCTTTGATATTTCTTGTCCATCATAAAATATCCTTTGTATTGTGTCTGGCTGAGATGGACTTTTTTCTCATAACAGCCCTGCACTGCTGGGAGGTGAGGAGTTGGAGAGAGAGCTTCCATCCCTCCCCTCTGTAAATCACATATTTAAGAATTATAATTAAAAACCACATTAATCACACAACCTTCACTCGCATCAACAAAATCAACCAACCAAAACAACAGAAAAATCCCTCCACAAAAAAAACAAAGGAACATCATCACAACACCAAATGAAAGTGTATAATTTAAACAAAATCTACCTATTGTCTCTTTACTACAAATACAACAAAAATTGCCCATAATCATTCCACTCTAACATTGTTCAATGGTTCTCTTGCCCATTACCTCCTGTGATCACTATCCTTATCTCAAAATCCTCATGATTTCCCAGGTTTGGCACCAAAAAACTGTGGTAGGTTTCTCAGAGTCCAGTGGGTTTTTCCTGCCCCAAAAGATCTTATTTTCAGCTCGTGCATCTGAAGAATGAGTCAAAGCTCTTCAGTTTTCGGTCTCAAGGTTGTTTATTATTTGTTATCTATAACATTTTTCTTTCTGCCCAGCTGAGGTCTGCCTAGCAGGGCAGCCAGAGACACTGATCTCCTCCAGGGCAGTGTTATCTTTTTATACTACAAACTACGTATACTATATTTACAATTTTCCAATACCTATCACCTATGTTAGTGCAATTCTATTCTAAACAATCCCAAAGTGCCAACATCACAGCAGAAGATGGAGACCAAGAAGAAGAAGAAGAAGGACTAGACACACCCAAATTCCTCCATCTTGTCTCCGAAACCTCCATTCCCAAAAATCCAAAAATTTATATTTTCACCCTGTGATAATATTATTTAAACATTTGTGACTTTCAGGTTCTCATGTAAGGTTGGTAATTTGTTCATAATCAAACCCACAGGTGCTCTGGGCTGCGTGCCAGGGTTTCAGAGCCCCCCGGCAGGGATCCCAGCAACTCTGGACACCCGGAGGGATGTACTGAGTTCCGACAGGTTGATCCTGGCTGGGTGCCAGGCACCCACCAAAGCCTTTCTCTCACTGCCCTCCTCAGCTGGACAAGGGAGGGAAATGTAACAAGTGTGGGTCTTCTTCATGGACAGCAGGTGGATCTCTGCATCCCCATGGACCTCCAAGAGCTGCAGGGACACAGCTGCCTCACCATGGACTGCACCATGGGCTGCTGGGGAATCTCAGCTCCAGCATCTGGAGCACCTCCTCCCCTTCCTTCTGCACTGACCTTGGTGTGTGTAGGGCTGTTCCTCTCACATATTCTCACTCCCTTCTTCTCTTAGAACAATTACATCTGCACAATATTGTTTACTCCCTTCTTAAATATGTTATCACAGAGGCATTACCACCATTTATGGTTGTCTTAGCCACTTACAAATCCCTCCTGGAGGTGGCTGGCATTGGCTGTGCTGGACATGAGGGAAGCTTCTGGCAGCTTCTGAGAAAAGCGATCCCTAAAGTCCTCCCCACTGCCAAAACCTGTCCGTGCAATCCCAGTATCCCCTCTTTCACATTTTTTCCCACATGAGCACTCCTCTGAACCTGTATTCTCTCCTTCGACAGTACACTATCATGATCTTAGCAACAAATGTATGCATTTGCAATATTAATAAGAAATTAATTGAAGCAGTAAAAGAAAACAATTAGTGTTCCAAAGGATTTTAGTTTATCAAATCCCAATGAAGATTAGAGAAGTCCATGCTCTTCCCACTTACAAAAAAACCCAAACCAAAACAAAAAAAGCAACAAAATCCACATACTTCTTTATAAAGCTGAGAATAACTGCAATTATCTTTCAGTATTCTTGTCCTGTAAACAGAACAAACACAGGACAATGCCATATAGTCAGCAATGAGAAAATGTCTGACATGTACACAGCTCCTCATAAATATTACTACAACCCACTACAGATACTATGTTTTTTTTGTTTTGGTTTGGTTTTTTGTTTTTTTTCTCTCACGGAAAAAATAAAAATAACTAGAAAGCTCATGAACTATATTGACAATACTTGATTGGATGAAACAGCAATAAAAAGAAATACAGTAGAACAAAAAGAAAAATATTTTAAACAATCAAATCAAAGCCTACATAAAGATTGAACCTCCTAAAAATGCAAGGAATAATGCTTTTCTGAATTTAAAAATATTAGATTTTTTTCAGCTTCTTTGATCAGAATGTGGTTGTTTTATTCTACATTATTCTGGAGAAGTACAAGAGAATTTATTTTAATAATTTTTGAAGATGTGGATTCAGAAATGCTAGAAGAAGATTGATGTTCATTGAGCTGTAATGTGGAAGAAATCTAAAGAAAGGGGTGAGAACAGACAATCTAGTTGATGATTGTTGGCTTTTCCTATGGAATTAAGCAGTCTTATCTCACAGTTCCTTCAGTGGGTGTTAAGGATATTCTGCAGTTTTTTTCAGTGCCCAGTTCTTTGACTCAAAAGCAGTAAAATATTCTTCTTCTGTCTTTTTTCCTACCCAAATATTAAAAGTCAAACTCAATCAGTTTTTTTTTATTGTCATTAAAATACATTTTCACTAATGCACAAATTTTTGGCAGATAAGAAAGTATATAATACCGAATCCATTTCAAATATTAAAGCATTTTTTAAAGATGTATTAAAGGAAGATGGAGTACAGCTTTTTGAACCACAATGATATTGTATCAGCCATGGAAACAAATGGAAAAAAAATTAATGCTGGTAGACTTTCAAGCTTCACAGAACAAACTCTCAAGATAACACAGTATAATCAATAATGAAAAAGTCTAAATTGCAATTCAGTCTTCTTGTATAAAAATGAAACTTTTCCTAGTTGCAGTCTTCAACTTAATTGAAGTATTATTGAAGAATTCTTTTCCAAAGGGAACTGTTATCCCTATGAAATGAAAACATTTATAAGGAACAGCTTGATGACTGAATAGTTTCTCCCTTTGTAATGCTAATTATTCTTATAAAGAAGATACAAATAGAAAATGGGTTGTATCCAGTTTCAGGCACAAAACACTTAAAATAAGACTTTCAGAGGAACAAACATTTTCATCAAATATGCTAAGACTGCATATTTTCGTTAGAGATTATTACCTATATGATGTCAGACTTACAAAGGTGCTAGAATCATCTTTGTTAAATGTAAGAATGTAAAATGTAAAAAAGTTAAAACGTAGACATTGTGGAACATAATTTTGCCTATACAAATTTGTGAATTTCAACCACATGACTATACAAATCCAGGTGTAGTTGTGATGTATTTTCACTAAATGTATCAGTGTTGGTAAATAGAGGACTTTTAGATGTCACTTTTAGTGGAACAAACCCCCAGCCAAACCTACACCTGCTGTGCTTGTGTATATTTCCTTCCGAATAGTTCTTACTGTGGTTGCACCTTATCATTGCACAGGGAACTTCCTTAAGCACATACTTAGTTATAGGATGATTTAGGCATTATTTTAGCCAGGAGTCTGAAGTCTAGCACATACTTAAATGCTTTAATTTCAAGACTATTTTTTATTTACACACTACTGCTGACATAAGTCCAAAAATAGGGAAGCAGATTGCAATTAATTTTATCTTGCACATTTTTTAAAAAATCTGTACAATCTTCACGGCTTTTATGAAATAGACAACAGTAGTGTAAGAAGTATTGTAACTCTAGATTTAAAAGCTTCTCTTTTTGATCTCGTGCTATCCATCTGATTGTAGAGATTAATATTAATCATTGAATGGATTTGGTTGGAAGGGACCATAAATTTCATTTAGTTCCAACCCCTCTGCCATGGGCAGGGGCACCTTTCACCAGATCAGGTTGCTGAGAGCCCCATCCAAGCTGGCCTTATGTCACCAGTGACAAAGTAAGAGAACAATCTGTCTATTTCATCTATTTCAAAATACAACCTAAAGAAAGACAAAAGAGTTCTGTTTTTCTGCTGTAGTGTTGTAGTTCAGCTACCATCACTCAGAGAAGTTATGGAAACTTCCATATCTCAGATAAAAGAAGACATAATTTTATTTTTCTTTATACTGTTTCTGAAGTTTTTGGTAAATGAGATTTTCATAGATCTTTAGGGAATACCCAGAATAAATCTAAATTCTACTCTTGGGCCATCAGGGACAATCATGACACCCTTCTCATTAATTCATACATAACTTGCCATCCAAATTCTTCCAAAGGACAGCTGCTCTTACAGGAATAAATGAGTCAACATTGCACCTATCAAAGCCAAAATGAAGTGTGATAAAATCGAACTGTTGTAATGGCACACATGGATTAGACTGCAGGCTTAAACTATTAAACTGCTAAAAAATAAATTAAAAATAATAGTGAATGAAGAAAATTCTTTCTCCCTTTCACGTTTGAATAAAAATGCAAACTTATTTTCTTATTCTCCTCCCTGTTTCACTGGGAGGGGCTGGGGAGGGGGCAGTGAGCAAGCAGCTCCATGCTACTTAGATGCTGGCTGGGATTAACCACGATAGTTTCCAGTAACAGATGTTCCTTGAGGTCAAAGATCTCTTTACTGGCAAGGCAGAACATGCACAGTGCCTTGTTTACACTGGTTTACACTAGCCTGTAAAGATTTTTGGTAGGCTGTGAGAAGAGTAATCACCTTGAATATACAAAAGAAATGCTTTTGCCTCTTTTGGAAGTTGTTTCCTTTCTGCTGATGCATTCTGTGATGAGGGTGCAGAGTCATTCACTCTGAACCAGCTGTAGTCATCAACACCCTGAACACGAAGCACAGATAAATGATTTCTGATGAGTACTGACCAGTTCCAAATAAATTACTGAAACTAAAAAATCTGCAATTTATTAGCACAGAATGGTGTTATAGTGGAAGAAAATAAAAAGAAAGGGAAGGATTAGGGAAAAAAAAAAAAAGGCAAACTATATTTTGTAATATTTCAAAATATTTAGTTTTCTCAAAAATAATAATTAAAATACTCTAGGCAACCTCAGAAGTGTAGCAATTTAATATAAAAGTATAAAAAAATGATACAACATAGACATATTTTCCTGCGTCTAAAGGAAATAGTTAAGTGACCAACAGCTACTTCAGCTACAGTTATTTTTTATATTCCTAAAACAAACAACTGGCAACCTAAATCCAGAGTCCTTAATATTACTTTTCAAAAAATCAAGAAAATATATTTCCATATGCAGTTTATCTTGACATTTTGATAGATCAAGTCAAACTCATAAAAAAGTATTTTTTAAATAAAAAAAAATTTAATTAGATTTCATGGATACAGCTATTATTAAAGTCTCAATAGAATTTTGATTTTTTTTGCATACTTGATAAGAATTTACAAATCATTAATTTTGTTACAGTAAGATAATTGCAAATGAAAGTGAACTCCTTTCCAGACACTTAACATATTTGCTTGTATTTAGAAATACTTAAATTCAAGGGATCATTTGAGTTATACTTTGAAGACTCTACAGCTCACAAGTGAACATCATATGTTAATACTAGAAAATAATCCCACTTAAAATCTTTTTAACTCCTTTTAAAGACACAGACCTGAGTTTTCATTTTGAGGCTTTTTTCCCACCACTCCGTGGCTAGATTAACACTTTGCAATTCTTTCTTTATTTTTTGTTTTCAATGAGGTTTGGTAAGGGCGTATAATAACTATAGGCATAAGTGAACTACTTCTTCCTCTACTTTGAAATTCTTTAAGGTTATTCATACTATTAGAAAATTCACAACTGTCTTTGCTTACTACTGTCTTTGCTATATCATTTTCTTTCATGATATTGTAGATTATTTTACAAAACGTCAATGGTAATTGAAAGTTTATCTATGATGCAATAGAACTGTATCTGGAAATACAGATAAAAAAACAATATAAAAGCAAATCCTCTGCCAGCACTTCTCTATCTCCATATGCTTCAATTACTTTTTGCCCCCTGCAGTAGATGTCAAACAAACAAATAAACAAAATTCCAGACCTATCAGATAACCTTGAAAAATAATCTGGCCCAAGCAAAAGATAAAATTGAAAACACTTCAATTATTCCTGAAAGAAAGATATCTAACCTTCCTTTCCAATCCTCCAAGAAAGTTGATTCCATAAAATCCATTACAAAATATTCCAAATTTCCATTGCATATACCACAAGAACAATATTTCTAACCAGAATTTATGTAATTTGTCAAGATTCTCTGAACTACACTTCAGTGTGAGGACTGGTTCCTATAACTTGTACAATTTTTTTTTCTTATATTTTAGAAGACTGAAGGATAATTTCATATTAGGAAAGTAATACAGAAGAAGGAAAGAAGAGAACAAGTATGGCATGAATTAGAATAATCTTACATAGTCAGGATACTTGCTACTTGATACCTCTGAAAAGGAACCCTTGCCTCATCATCATCTAAAAAAATATCCCTTCACTTGTATTCCATAAGTATAAAACTGATGGTCTCTTTCTCTTACAAGATCAAATACAATACATAGAAATCTCACAAACAACACTGCATATATCATTATATCATTCTGGAACCTGGAACCATATACTTATTCTTCCCTTAATATTCCCGAGGCACAGAATTTTTGGGTAGACTCAAGAGAAATATGGCACTTAGAAATTCACCATGGATTTTCTGTTTCCCATCTGAAACCCTTGTTCACAAGCTTACTCTCACTGCCTCTCAGCTTCTTTCGTCTTGAGGAATCGTCATTAATAGTAATAAAGTGTGCACAATTAAAGCCTAATGAAGTATCAACTACATCCTCAAGCTTTTCTTTATACTTAGAATTACTTGAAAGCTTCTTCCTAGCAGGCATTGCACTTGGAAATTGAGTTCTTCAAGCATGACAATGTTGTCAATGGAAAGAGTGTTGCTGTTTTTCTTTCATCTTATAGCTAAGAGGTTGCAAACCAGCCTTTTGCCTTCATAATATCATTTCACCTTCTCTTTCAAAAACGTAGTTTCAGTTGTCTCTTTAAACACCCTTAGTTATTCTACTTTGGGCATGCTTTCTCCACCCTGGATTTTTTTTCTGGGTTTGGTTTGTTGGGGCTTTTTTATCCCCTCCTTCGTTCTGTTTTTGGAATTTTTTTTTTTTTAATTTAATTTGTCAGTATTTCAACTTCTGTACTCAACCAAATCTGTTCAACTTTTCTAAATAGTCTAAGCCATGCCTCACTCAAATCACTGAAAGACTGAAAATTTTGTATATGTATTTGTTTTCTGTGTCTCACACTGTGTTTTACACTGTAAATGTGCTCTCTTGAGGATGATTACATGTCCCTTTGATGAGAAACTCCCATCTGCTTTGTCTGGTAGCTCTGAACTTGAAGAATGTATTTGCAAATAAAGGTATTCTGTATTGACAAATGAAAAGAGATTTGTGTCTGTTGGTTACAGGTTCTCCACTGAAAGCAAAGGAATGTTGTTATTTCTAATGTATCCCACACACAGACCAGAATAAAATAGGTATCAAGGCAGTAAGTCTGCAACATACTCCATTCAAAATGTGTCTCACCCCCTCTACTATTATTTCTTCTTTCCAATAGTTTATCAGTTATATTGCAATAACTGTTGTGGAAGCTTTTATCAGACGTCTGTTACATAGCTCACTTATCCCTCTTGTCTACACAGGGATAGTAGAGACAGTCTTTTAGAATCATATATGTTCTATATCTCTTGAGATTTTTCTCAAGCACAGCAAGACTAGCTTTTACCGAAAAAACTCTCCAGTAAAGAAATAAAGTAGAAAACTTGCTATCTTCTTGAGTTGAACAGGATTTGTGCTGTTGTGTTTGGTTTTTTTACTACCCATATAAAGAACAGGGTAAATGGTGCATACTGCTGTATCATCAACCCCAGTTATTGAGACTAGTAATTATAATAGCTATAAATATATTAATATAATTAATTATATAATAATATAATTATATAGTAATTTAACATAACCAACAAATGAAATTAAATATTATTAAGATATTTTAATAATATATTGCTTGCAAAAAGGTAAATCCATTTACATAGACTTTTAAACAATGATCCACAGTGAAACATGATATGAATATTAAGACTGTCAATTAAAAAATAATCAAAATAATTTTAATTTCATACAGCCTTCAGAATTTTTGGGAACATTCTGCTTCTTTCATGAACTTGCCTTAGATTTGATTATACACATATGCTACTTTTTTTTTTNNTTGTTTTTATTATTAACATATGCTTTTTTTTTTTTTTTTTTTTTTTTTTTTTTTGTAGATATATGACAGGATCAGGTGAAGATGAAGGAGAAAATTACTTCATCGTTAAAATTTATTTTAAAGCTATAGATTGTTAATTACACCACTGCATTAACTATGGACAAAATTTTGCCTCTTTGAGATCCACTTTAATCTCAGAAGACTGTGTAATGTTCTTGGACTGTGAATTTTATTTATTATTTTAAGAATGTAAGCAGAAGCTCTTGTTAAAGACCCTTCTATATGTAGAACAAAATCAAAATTACTTTATAACATCCAAAATGTCTTTAATATTCAAGATAAATTTCTGAATGACAGAATATTACACAATTCTGTTAAACAGAAATTTAAAAAAATTTCAAATCTTCCAAATCTTTCACTCAAGATGTTGTTAAGCCTTTTAAGTCTTTTGACATTTTATGTTACAATAGCAATTCATCCTAAATCCCATGCACTGATGGCTAAAAATGGTCATCTACTGTTTAACGTACCATAACACAGATTCTAACTTTAAATATATAGTCAGTTTAGGCTACAAAATCAATAAGGTATTAAAATGCTTTCCAACCTTAAAACAAATAAGCTGATTATGGACTGTTCTTATAAGTGCTATTTCATGTAAACATTTTTCAACTTAATTAACATAAAACAATTGAGAATAATATAGCTTTCAAAACTTTCTAAGTCTTGAGAGCTTTCCTACTGATACCTAGGATTTGGTGGCTCCAGGCTTCCAGGTTGTTTGCAAAGGATGGAAGACATGTAAGCATTCTGTACAAGAAAAGAGCTTTCAGGATGCCAAGGCTCCCTTGTTCTACAAGAGGCCATATCCTCGCCTAAATAAGAATGTATGCATCTACCTTTAAGTGCTAACAGGCTTCTGAAGAATGTAACAATCAGTTGTTATTCTTCATTCACTAAAACTTTAAAAAAAAAAACAAAACAAAACAAAACAAAACAAAAAAATCTGGGGAAAAATGCACATATATGTATGTTCTCAATAGTTCTGTAATATAGCAGTCTGCAACTTCTTGAGGGAAACAGGAGGGGAAGTCGCTGATTTCTTCTCTGTGGTGACTGGTGGCAAGACATGAGGAAATGGCCTGAGTTTGTGTCAGAGGAGGTTTAAGATGGCTATTAGGAAAAGGTTTTTCACCCAGAGGGTGGTTGGGCACCGGAACAGGTTGCCCAGGGAAGTGGTCACAGCACCAACACTGATAGAGTTCAAGCAGTATTTTGGACAATGTTCTCAGGCACACGGTGTGATTCTCGAGGATGGCCCTGTACAAGGCAAGGAGTTAGACCTTGGTGATCCCTATGGGTCTCTTCCAGCTCAAGATATCCTGTGATTCTGTGATTCTATGATTCTACATTTGCTAAGCAATTCTATTTTTATCTTTCTACCTTTTGATAGGAATCAAAGTAAAAACTTTCTTGAAACCTCGCAGAAAGGAAGTATTAGGCTACTCAGAGTAATTCTGCTCAACTTCACCATTATGAATTTACATGTTTAAAATATGTTTGTTTGATAGAAAGTCCTGTTTTCAGTTTTTATAAAAACATATGTGCATCTTTTAAAACAATAAGACAAAAACAGAGACTGATTTTTGCTGATATTTTTATGGTTACACAAACTTTTACTGTACAAAGAAATAAATGAGTAGATTATCTTTCTCAGAGCCAGACAACTTTTATTTTTGCTGTATACTGGAAACTACATTAGCAGTATTGACTGATAAGTAATTACAAAAGCAAACTCCAAAATAACATATAGTCTAAGTATCTAAAATAGCTAAGTAAACTGATTAACTAAACATTAGCAATTTTATTGCTTAGTCTTTACACTGCAGGAGCTATTTCATCAGTAACTTATTCCTCAATGATTTTAAAACATATAGGTTATTAGAATATGCCTCTAAGACAAATGGCAGAAGGTTTATTTTTATATTTTTAAACAACTGACTATATAATGACACATTTGCAAGTTCTTGGTGATTAAAATTAATTTTTGCTTCTAAAAGGAAAGAGATGTATGGCATTGATCCAAATCGTTGATCCAAATCATTGATCCAAATAAATGGAAAAAAAATGCTTCTAACTTGAGTAGGATAAATCAGGTTCTTGTAGAACAAAGACAAAAAGAAAGGAAACAGAATAACATATTTGAGATCCTTATATGAGTACCAATAAAAAATGTACATCATGAATAAATTTTCAGATATGCATGAATTCACTAGAAGTATATTATCTGTAACCATATAGTGACCAGCATTGTGCAAGGTTTCGAAGCAGCATATGAAGTTAGGCATTTCTGAGATACTTGACTTACTTTCAAAAATCATACTAAAAATAATTGCAGTCTGTTTTTTAAATTACATCAATCTATATTTTTTTTATTCCATCATTTATTATGTAGATTGGAGTAGTACCAAATTGCTGTACTTTGTTTCCTTGCTTTTTAAAACCCTATCTCATTTAATTTCTTCTTGGTTTGACTAGGTTTCATGTTACATAACTTGACCCATTTGGCAGAATTATTAGCTTCATTTGTAGTAAATAAAGAGATCAGTTTCCAAAGAAAAATATAAATTTGTGATAGAATGCAAAGAGTCATTATTCTCCACTGATTTGAGAGAGAACACAAAAATCTGGATTAGAGTACTAGTTTTGGAAGCATAAAGTCAGATACCATGAGACACCTGTAGATATCTTGGTGAATAGGTATGACCTAAGGTAGCTTATAATAATAAAAACATTATTATGCTATTAATTATTGACACAACTCCACATTGTCTATGGCCCATCTGTAGCAAAGAAAGTTCTGTCATATATTCCTTCTGTGTCTGATCTTAGTTTATGGATATGTATCCTCCACCTGCTGCTTAGTAACATGTTTTAAAATTTCACGGCAATTTGCAGTTCATCATTCCTCCACACCATATTCTTTTTTCACCTATATACACACAACCCAATTAATTCTGAACCCAGGTTTCTGATTTATAATTTTTCTTTACCAATAGGCCTAGGAAAAATGTATTAAGTCTGTGTAATCTGATAATTGCATGCATTTTAAACTATATGTAAGAAGACAAATATCCTTGAAGTATATTGTATCAGCGAAATTTCATTGTATATAATTCTGGAATTCACAAATTGCAAAACCTTAAAGGCATTTAATGCCCTGAACTCCTTCAGTGTTCATCCTTTAGTAATGATCACTTGTCATTTGTGTTTTGGGTTTTGAGACTCAGAAAAGACAGTATCTACAATTCCACATTGAAAAATCATTTAAGATATTAGAACTGTAAAGATTTTGTGATTAATTCCAGAACTGAAGTGGTGTGGTATGATCGTTATAATGACACACTGGCTGACATAAATGATGAGAGCAGAATAACAAAAAATCTGAGTGCTGTCCATATCATACTCTAGAATATAATTTCTTACAATAGTGGATTTATTTTATTGAATAACACTATAATCACAAGGTTATTTAAATGGAATCTAACAGCAATCTTGCATGCTAAGCAAGACACTGACCACTTTTAAAAGGGAACAAATTAAAATTGTGGTTCCAGGTAAATTATGGTTCTACAATAAGCAGAGTAAGGTAGCTGAGAGCCATACTGTCTGGAGAGGCACAATCTCTGTGTGTTCTTAGAGGCTACGGCAAAAGGAAAATCCAGTTACTCTTATAGCTCCTGCATCACAATGAGGCACAGTCAATGCTGGCATTCAGAGAGATATTCATGAGTTAGCCAGTGTTTTCTCAGTCCCAGTAGCCAACCACCAGTATGTTGGAGGGGGTGGGGCGTAGAACAGGACACCACAAGACACTCTGAAAATATTTCAGAAGGTTTTGTTTTCTTCAACATGATTCACTTTGAATTTGGTTCTGGTGACTTCTATAAGCCTAAGTGCCATTTTCTCCTTTCCATGACACATTCTTCTTTGCTTTAGTTTGATATGTGAGTGAATCAGGCAAGGCAGAGAGATTGCCTCAAAATAACATTGTTGATACGATGGAAAAGCACAATGTAGTCAATCATGATAAATTTGTACACACTATGTAAAAAAGCACTGGGACTTAATGAACAGCAGTCTTTGCTGCTTTTTGCCAATGCAAACAATTTGATGAATTCTATTTTTATTAGCTAGCACTTTTGAAATTGATGATAGTTCAGCTTAGTACAGTACAATTACCATCTTTCCTTTCTTTTTGATGTATCCATGAATTCTCAATTCTTGTATGCTAGTTAGTTGTTCAGAGCCAAGGGAACACCTTTTCTCATGATTAAACTGATTTAAAAAGAATTTTGACTTGCTTAATTAGCTCTCTAGAACTGCTAATAACCACACATTCTCCACTGTGAACCATGTAATTATTGTGACATTAATTCTCTCCCTGGGATACTTTATTCTTGATGCGATCATTTCTCTTTTTCGATTGCTGGCTGGTGATTTAACTTCTGCATATTAATGAGCACCATAAGACATGTTTGACTATTACTCAAGATCTTCAGTATCCTTCCATATAATGCAAAGATTATATCCACAAGTAATAACAGAATTCTGGTTACTACTGATTAAGCATTCAAATAAAATTGAAAAAAAATTCAGCTAAGCTTTTGAAATTCTTGTAATGCTGTGCAACGGCTTTCAAGCATCCCTGTATCAGCTTGCAAATCTGTCACATCCTCACCTGAGCAAGTTTGGAAAAGGAGAACAGAATTGTGGAAGAAAATATGATTTCCTTTACATTAACAGACAGAAATCATATAGATTTCCTAGAG
The DNA here is from genome assembly GCA_013397375.1 of Toxostoma redivivum. NCBI lineage: Eukaryota > Metazoa > Chordata > Aves > Passeriformes > Mimidae > Toxostoma > Toxostoma redivivum. The sequence continues at coordinate 1,012,882 of VXBI01008365.1, read as the reverse complement.
AATACACAGCCCCTATGATCCTCTATGCTTTTAGCCATGTTGTACCTTTAAGGAGACCAGTGTAGTTTGATTCTTCTGGTGCAAGTCAGGGTGGCTACAAGCCTCAAAAGCTCTTTCTTCAGAGCTGGGGACTATTTTTCTTCTTTCTTCTTTCTTTTTGTCCAAAACCACCACTGCTACACTGGGACTGGGCTTGAAAGAAATGCTACAGTTCTTTTACATTGCTAACTATCCTAGAAATATACTTAAAATTATGAGAGAGCACTGATTTTTAGACATATAATATTGAAAAAAAGACCTTAATGGATTGAAAAGACTGAGTCAGTCTGTATATATAGAAGGGCTTTGGGGAACATCAGTTTGAAAGTTCCCTAAACGTAACAGTAAAAGGCAGCAAACAGTAAAAGTAGCAGGACACATTTCTGCTCTCGGCAACCTTGTACTATCTAGGTTTGAGGAATAGCTTCTTGCCAGCTATTGGAAAGAAAGCCTGTTACCTAATTCCCTTACATTTTCTAAACAGTCAAGCTACCTATCGTGACTTACATCTCTGCATGACGCCTGTGTAGCTACTTTTGGTCACTTCATGATCATGGGTATGAGTTTTTAGTTTTCTTCTGAGCTGTTCTGGGTATTGTGGCTTGCTTGATTTATTTCTTAGTCCCTTTTATACTTCCACAGACAGCCTTAAAAATAGAGACAAGTTTCAAAAAACCTAGAATGACTAAGACAGTTCTGAGGAGTTTATCCACCACTAGTCATCTCATATAAACTAATTTATTTACCAAATTATTTGGTTGATAAATAATGATTCCTAAAATGTGATTGTCGTTAACTATTTCACATATGAAGACAGACCTATACACATTGTTAGGGCTTCTTAGGACACTACCAGACCCCACTGGCCTTTCCCAGTCTCCCCTGGGAACTCTCAATCCTGCATATTGACCCTGGAAAAAAAAAATCAGCTGAGTCTGAGGTCCTCAGTTCCCTGCCCCATAGGAGTGCTGGTCTCCAGACCTGTCTCCAGAATAGACCTCAGAGTCTTTCTCCAGCCCCATTCCTGTCACCTTGTTCTGTTCCTGGAGGGTTTCTGTCATCAACTTGTCACTTGCCTTCCCAGGACTGTTAACACCCCATTACAGCACCAGGTTTTGCTCACCATAGTCAGATCCTGAGGGATGGTGCCTGTTGGGAAGAGCTCTGCCAGGCCTGGGGTCACCCTTGGCTCACGGCTCCCAGTCCCTTAGGGTGCAGCTGGCCCTTGCTGCACACTGACGCGGATCTGAACTAGTGTATTCCAAGTGGCATCCAGTGTGAGTGGCTCCAGAGCACAAATTTTATTTGTAAATGGATTTTGAAAGTGCAGTGTACCCTTCTCTGTGTGACAGTTTCCTTTACTGAAGACTTCCTATTAGACTTTGTGGTTCTTCATCTCCAGAGAGCATTATTCCAGTAATCATTATTACTCATTTATTATTTAATAATATCAAATTTTTAGATACAGTGTAAGTCATACTACAGTAATTTTCTATAAATGACCACAACAAATCTGAATTTACTTCAGTATTAACTATCACTACTTCCACCCTACAAATGAACAGATTTTTTTTTTTTTTATTGCCAAGGCTTGTTATACAAATTTATATTGCCTGCATCTGGCTTGTTAAAATCTAATTTACAGCTTCTGCCTCAAGAGGATAAGAAGTGGTGTCTGTGTGTTTCATTGTGTATCCCAGAGAAACAATTCACTTTTGAACTCTGAATTTTTTCACAGTAAATTGGTTCTGTGATAGAAAAATAAACACATTTGTTTTCATGAAATGCTGTAGGGATAAAACCCAAAACTATTTCTTTCTAGACAAATAAGCAATAATAGAACTTGTACCTATATTAGAAGTTGCTATTTTGTAGTTTACACAGTAATACATGGTTGGGGGGGTTACCTTTCACTTCTTATTTGTTATCAAATACATGTCATTAGCATCCATTTCTTTGAATATTATTTGATAATTAGAATAATGCAAAATAATAGTTTTGATATACCCACACAAGTAGGGGAGGGCAGTGGAGGGAGGATGCCCAGCAACATATGAGATTTCTGCTCCAAATGGAACTTGTAGATATTTTCCTTTAATCTTAACCTCCTCTATTCTAAGCACATTTTCATTAACCAAATTTCCGTAAAAGCATTTATTTTTTTGTTTTCTTTTATATATAATGACTTCTCCAACTGCAGTCACTACTCCTGAATATACTTCTGTCTAGATTCAGTTTACAGAAACACAAAACAAATTCTATCAACTTTCCACTTGCCTTATGCCATTCAAAAAGAGTTGTCTTGATGCTTTCTTGCCACATTTATCAGTAGTTTTTTTGATTAAAAAAAGGCAGCACTTTCAGTTTTATATTGACATATATGTAATATATTCACATCCTTCTCCATTTATAAAAGTTGCCAGTCAAAAATATCCAAATGGATTAAAATTCAATAGCACAGTGTTACCGACCATGACAGAATGGATTGTCTAGAGCTCGGAGGAAGAAACATAAAAGTATGTCTTTTCAAGAGCCCTGGAATAGCAAACCTGAAAGATAAGTGAGATATTTTCTCACTTGAATTTTTATTTTATCTTCTTAAATTATAAAGTAAATAATTTTCTAAAGCAGCAGCACCTTTCTTGGAGACAACTTTTGCTTTAGATGGTTACAGTTCAGAATCTAAGCCAAGAACAAAAGAATGACATAATTCCAGAGCAAGAAAAAGGTCAAAGCTAGAGACTTAAGGCTCAGAGCAAAAACCACATTAAAGACATGAGAGTACAGAGATGCAAGCTGTCCATAAGTACAGAATAAGGTACAATCAGCTTAGGTCTGGAATTGTGACATTAAACCAGTTATTTCTTGTCCCTGACATGGACCATTGCTATTACATTGCACCACAAGAAGGTGGTAAATCTGGGCTTCATAATTACTGGACAGCTGCTTTTATTTTTTTTCCTTTGTATTGTTCTTAAATGTAGCTCCAATTTTATTCTTTCAGGAGTAAGCTAATAAATCCATAAGGCTCTCCAAGGCGCTAAAGAAAGGGCTTGCTTAGCAAAAAAAAGAGCAGTGAAAAAGATAAGTCTAGTTGGAGACCAGTGACTAGTGGTATACTGGGGATCAATAACAGGTCCAGTCCTGTTTAACATCTTAATTAATGATCTGGGTGACAGAGCAGAGAGTATCTTGTAGAGGAATAAAGGAAATTAGTTGCTTATTGTAACTCACTAAGCATTAGTAGCTAGCCGTGCTGAAGCCTCAGGCCACACACTGTGAACTTTTTGCTGGATACACTGAGCTTTTAACCTACTTAAGTAAAAGGGATCCCCAGAGCCTGTTCATACTGGAAGACAAGGCATTAAGGAAAGCCACTATCCCACCATCACAAGCTGCAACATTAGAGGTAAAAAGAGAAATGGCCCACCTAAAGACAGTGAAGAGAACCAATGGAGAATCAGAAGACCCCAGTTCCTCATATTTTTATTAGATTGAACTGTCACATGAGTAGGAAGGGTAGGCAACTTAGATGGGTAGGATGTAAACTGTACAGGGATTTCTTTCTTTGGGATCCTTTTCTAAAGACACTGAGTTCAAGCTTTCCTTATTGCAATATATTTCAATTTTTCCTGGAAGTGGGCAACTGAGACTCTGCTGTGGGAAACCTAGGGTCAAGGTACCCTCAGGAAATGTACAGCTGACACCACATAGGGAGGAGTGGTACACTGCAAGTTGTGTGCCCCAGAGAGACCTCCAGAAGTCGAAGAAATGGCAGGAACCTCAAAAAGAAAAAGGCAAATTCCTGCACCTGGTGAGGAACAATAAAGTGCATTAATCTGGGGGCTACTCAGCTTGGCAGAAAAGTATCTGGAGGTCCTGCTGATCACCAGGTTGAACATGAGCCAGAAATGTTCTCTTGCTGCAAAGAGGGTGACTGGTATCCTGGGCTATGTCAGGCAAAATATTGCCCACAGGTCCAGGGAGGTGATCCTTCACCTTTATCCAGAAGTGGTGAGGCCGCATCTGTATAACTGCATCCATTTTTGGGGGCCTGAGGAAAACTTTTGAGAGTTCAGCAAAGCATCACAAGGATAGGGGAGGGACTTAGAGTACCTCACAGAAGAGGAACAGCTGAGAGACTGAGACTGCTTTGCCTGGAGAAGGCTCCAGGGAATCTTATCAATGTATATAAATACCTGAAGGGAGGGTGCATTCCAGTGATGACCAGGAACAGGACAAAACAAAAAGATAATAAAAAGACCTTTTTTCTTTTTTTTTTATTTCCTTTTCTTTTTTTTTTTTTTG
>VXBI01008365.1:860856-1008506 GCA_013397375.1 Toxostoma redivivum | reverse complement strand
TTTTTTTTTTTTTTGCGTTTTGTTTTTTGGTTTTTGGTTGGTTTGTTTGGTTGGTTTTTTGTGTTTTTTAGTTTTTTTGTTTTGTTTTTGTTATTTTTTTTTCTGAATATAACTTGTTCTATTAAGTCATGGGAAGATAAGAATCTCACAAGCTGTACAACTGTAGCTAGAGCAACACTGTTGGGCTGCAGCAAGATTGCTGCTTCTTTCATGCTGAGTTTTATATAGGCTTGGAGAAAGGAAGTGAGGACAACCCCATTATCTCGACAAACACATTTATAGATTTGGAGTGGGATCCATTAGTCAAATCAAATTAAATGGCCACATAGAAAGCTTTGGAAACACTTGGAAAAGTGATTTATAAGGTGTGTTTGGTAAGTGTGCCAGCTCTACAGAACACTGGGAAGGTTGGTAAAAGACTTAAAAGAGTTTTCTCACTATTAACTATACAAAATTGCATTCTGACAATTTATATTCTCATATACTGGTTAACATTCAGTATCACCTAATATTCAGTTGATCAGCTGATAATACAGAACACTGAATTTAACCTATTTTCTGATAGACATAAGTTAAAAGAACTGCCCTTCCTGAAACACACAAAATCATGTAATTAAATTACTTTAAACAACATTTCCTTAGCTGAAAACTACTGATAAATCTGGAATTATTGTAGAGTCCCCCACAGTCAGTTGCAATTCTAAGGCTTTTTGTTTGTGGTTTATTACCATTATCATAAATATTATTATAGTGATTATTATTTCCACATCTTTTAGCCAAAATGTTATATATGTACATAAAAACTGATTGTTTACAACAGATTATTCTCTACAAAGTGCTTACTGTTTCCTTTTGCATCTCTTAAATAAATATACCAACTGCAATTCTATAATTTCAATTGCAACAATTTAATCGGACAAAAAAATCAAGTTATTGTTAGAAATTACCACAAAACTCCCCCCCCCCCAAAACCAACACTTTAGTTTAAATCAAGCCTATAAATAAGATTCCCTTCAAAAAATATTGGGCCAGCAAAATCTGTTTAACTGTTCTGTGTTTTATAGCAACAGGACTTTTAGCTGAAAGTCCTAGATATTTAGCAATTTAGATGTGGCATTATCTTCTTTTTCTTGAGGCTTTTAAACAGATGTTTCACCTGCATCTATTTTTTGAGATTTTAAAAGGAGGTTCTTCATTTAGTCATACAATGTTTAAGATTAAACTTATTTAAGAAAGAAAACATGACATTGCAAATTAAATTAGAGCAGAGCCTTTGTAATAATTAAAAATGTACACATCAGAGGATACGTCCTTCAGTTTGTTTTTTTTTTTTTTAATAATGCAGAAAATGCAGGAAAGCTAAATAAAATGTACTTATTGGGCTGCCCTTGTATTGGGTAGGATTATGGGGTTTTAATTAGTGATTTATCCTGTCAGCCTATTATTTATGACATGTTTAAATACTCTCCATGATACTGTCCAATAGTGGTATTGCCCAAACTCTACATCCATGGCTTGCATGTGACTGGGAGGTGAAAGGCATCTCCCAACAACAACAACAAAAACAACACAACAAACAAAATTAAAACCAAACAAACAAAAACACCAAAACAACTCAGTCTCCCAGCGGGAGGATGGGGAGCAGGTGAAAAAGCAGCGCCAGAAGTGCTCATTCCCACCTGGTCCTCTAAATGTGCATGAAGGAATCGTGCCGCGGTGCTGAGAGGAAAGCTAATGTCTTTACAAGCAATTCCATGGGTGACGGGATGGGTGTTAACATCTTTGAAATGGGTGTTAATGTCTCCACTGACTTCAAGCAGCAGAGCCCAGACAGCTTGGCTTCTAAAACAGACAAGTGGGTGTGCACAAGCCTGAGCTTCTGAACTTTGAGGTGAAATAGTAGGTTCNTAGTGCCTTGGCCAGTGGGGAAAGGAAGAGGGCAACATGAGGACTGGAGTTTAGGATAAAAGGAGGCTGTGCCCTGCGAAACCTCGAGAGAGAAACCCCGCGGGCGTGTGCCTCTGTAGACTCTCCACCTTTATTCGAATAAAGTTTGCAGGACTCCTCTGTCTCCTTTCTGGACTTAAACCTCTGGCGTTTGTGCATTTTCCTGCCAGCGGCACCTTCCCGGCGCGGGAGGAAGAGCTTTGCTGACGGAGGCTGGCTGGCTCCCAGCCGGCTGTCGCTGGCAGCTCGCCCCCAGCAGTGCCGCAGCCCCGTGTCGGTGCTGCCAGCCCGTGCGCGCCTTCCCTGGGGAGCCATTCCCGGCCGGGCCGCTCGCAGCGCGCAGCGCCGGGAGCCGTCACCAGGCAACGCCCGCCGGGACCCCCCGCCCGCGGGATCGGCCCGTGGGGCCTCACGGGGCGCCGAGCGTACAGCTGGGCCTTCTTCGAATTGCATTTTGGCTTTGTTTTTACCTCTGCAGCCTGCCTATAATGTGTGAGTTACAGAGCTATTATTAGCTAGAATCAGAGCCAATCGTAAGCAAGCAGCTGGTACGCAGATATTGTCACAGTGGTGTGTGAACAGAAGTGGGGTTGGGTTTTTTTTTTTAGATATAGCATGGTTTTCTTAATTTAGCAAATTAAAAAAAAAAAGGTTCAGCTAAATTGCTTTCTTGCATTTTTAGGGTTTTTTCTTTGATTGATTTTTCATTTCTATATCGGGTTAGTTTAAGAGTAAATGCAGTGCTTGAATAAAAAGTTGGTGTTTTAGCTTTGACACTAACCGCAGGAAATGCATCCTCCTTTATAGCCTTTCTTTTTGAAGATAAATGTGTTGTTTTGAAACAAAGTTTTTTATTTTTTCTGTTGTGTTGGTTTTTTATTGTTGTTTTTTTGTTTTTGTTTTTTTTTTTCCTTAATTGTTTGGGGTTTTTTTTGTTTGTTTTGGGGTTTTTGGCTTTTTTTGGATGCCAGAAACTAATGTTCTGTCAAATACACTTTTTGTAAGGTGCAAACCCCAAGTACTCAGGGTAGCATATGTAGACATTTGTCATTGTGCCAAATTAAGTTGAAAGACTATTGAAAGTCCAGGTGTTTTGATCACTGAAAAACTGTAACAGTTCAATCCAACAATGCACTGCTCCCATGAATTAACCCAAATATTTATCATTCCCCCCTCTATGGTGGAGGAGCATAAAAAATCCAAGGGCAGGCATATATGGTTTTGTATTACAACCATGAATATATGGCTTTACTGAACTATATAGCAATAAACATCTTATGTATAATGAGTTTATAAGCAAAGATCTAGTTCCTAATAATCAGGCATTAGGCTAGTAAAAGAGACATATAAAGCTCTGTTTTGCAAGGTGATTTGGGGTGACCATTTCTTTTTCTTACAGATATTATTGTGGAAAGAGTGGGAAAAAAGCACACAAATTATTTTATTTGTTTGCAAATTGAACAGATAACCATGGGAATATAATAAAAGCTACTATTATCTATACACATAAGATTTTTTTTTTCTTAAAACTCCTTCAGGATAGAAGGAAAAAAGCTAATAAAACTAATGGCATTTATTTTGCATGTTTCTAACTGAAGTACTTATTAATAAGTAAGGATCAGCTGAAATGGCAGTAAAATATCCAAAGTGAATCAGATTTAATGTTTGAGATTTTTATTGAATCAGAATTGATATTCACATTTTATAATGTCAGAATCTCATCAGAAGTTCTTGTACTGGTTACTGATGACAAAGTGACACCCAGAAATTCAGGTATTGGGAATCCATTTTATTAAGATCTCTACAAACATTGGATGAAATAGAGTCCCTGCCCCAAGCTATTTGTAGAAAAAATACACAAAATAGAATTTGTAAAAAATGAAGTATGATAAAAGGTAAAAAAATTAAAAATTCCCAAAGGCTACGTACCGCAAGCATTATGAAAGTAGAAAACAGTTCCTCAATTCTGATCCACTGTACACCTAGACCACTTATGGCACATATTTCAGTAGCTGGTCATCCTATATAATATTCTCTTTCAGAGCTTGACTGCAGTTGACTGAGAGCAGAAACACAGAAGCTAGATTTACCTGGTCAATGCCTACAGAAGTGTGCAAAGCCTTATGGAAAACAAAGGTTGTCTATTGCAGCCTAGGCAAGAGAAAGTCATATTAGCTAATAAGCAGAAGGATTATGCCACATCTGCATGTATCACTTTCCATGACAAAGGAGGTGTTCTCCTCTGTTTTTACCATTCATATTGCTACATCATGTGCAAAAAAATTAACATTTCAGAGATAGAGAACTGATATCCAGCATGGACACCCATATTTTCTAGGTGACCCAACCAAATATATCACTGTGATCTGGATTTTAACCTCATTTATACTTAATAAGTATTTAAAACTAAGTATACTTAATCCCTGTAGGCCAGTTTTCTAACCAGTTTATTTCCTTTTCCTTTCCTTTAACTGACTGGGAGTAGGAGGTGTTCTGATACTCCATGATTTTCTTGTTTTCTTTGAAACTGTTAACTGTTTTGAACTTGTCTTAAAAACATTTTTATTTTTTATTTTTTTTTCCCCTCACATTTTTTCTCCTTTAATGTTTTTTAAGCATCAGAGCTGACTTTTAACTAGCTTTTCAACTTGCATAGCACTGCAGCTCATTGTATTTCACTTTGGCAGGCTGGGTCAAATCTAGCTCACTTTAGACACATGGCTTATTCCAATTACCTTTGATTTTTATTTCCACATGTTGCCTACTTTTGCAACTTCTTAATACACTGCTGCTAAAATGTTTTGGGGACATCTGTCAATAATACTGCCATTGTGGCTGCAACACATAGAAGAAAAACCTACTGGTGAGACTTTTTTTTCCGTGTACTTAAGTGAATACTTCTGAGTAAATACAGGCAGTAAAGTCAGATGAGTCTCGACTTCTCATCCTGAAATGACCACCTGCTGTATTGATCTTTTCATCAGCCAAGTCAGTAAATGTTTCAGCTGTGTATATTTTTTCTTGCTGGACACATTACATTTTGGAGATGTCTTTTTTCACTGTCTTTGATTTTCCATACTACCCACTCAGGTGTTATACACTGATCAATGACTCTGCCCCTACAAGTATTGCTGATCATTTGTTTTAAGGTCTAAGAGTCTGTTTTCCACAGACACTCTTGATCTTTCTTTAACTTTTGCAATCCACTTTATCTGGACAACTTCTCTACTTTGCATTCTACTATGTCATTTATGTCCTGTTTTGATGATTGTTCCTTTCATTATATCTTCTGTGGAAGTTCTTCCCATTCACTTTCTCTCAGGGTGTTGACTGAATTTTTTTAAATCTTTGTTAGAATTTTCTGTGCCAGCAAGTCACTATTATATTTCCTTAACTCTCACTATCTAGTCTGCCCAGTATCCTGCTTCTCTCTGTCTATGACACATCCTGAGGAAATCCTGCTGCTAGTCTGTTCTTTTCTTTTGAATTTTCCAAAATCATCATCTTTGACACTTTCCTATGATCTTACACAACTAACTAGTCACCCTGCCATTCACTTCACAATCTTGTGGTTATTTTTTGCTTTCCACTTTTCTTTCCCTAAGCCTTACCAGATCTCATTATTTTATTCTTAGTAATGTTTTGAAATCCCTTAAATTTCTTAAATCACTTTCACACTATAAAATCCCAGAACATTCACTGGTCTTTCTCACATGCTGTGACCATTTTCTCTGTACCACTCCTTCAGGCCACAAAATGTGCAACAGAGATGTAACTTCTAAGAGTTGCGCTGTTGTCCAAGCCTTCAATCTGGTTCTTAAGGCTTTTCATTTACTCCTACCTTTAGCACAAAATTTATACTTACTGAACTCTATATACTTTATTTTTTCTAATTTTCACAATTAAACATACATAACAAGTACAAGAGAAATTTGTACATTCCAGTAGAATGTGCAAGTGGGAAGTCCTTAACAGGGAGTGAACAAGATAAATCCCAGAGAATTCCTAAGGATTCTGTTACCTGTGTCAGGATGGCCCTGAGACCATAGTAATGTTCATAGAACAACATCTGAGCACTCAAATCTGCACAGATTTAACAGAATACTTTTTTTGCTGTTTTTAAAAGCGTCTCTTTTTCTGATATTTTATTTAACATTGACTCCACATTCTCAGATTAGAGGTCTCCATTAGATTTAACAATTATGTGTTAAAAATTATAGTCCTGAGATAATTTTAGCTAATTTTAGTGTTCTGTAGAATATTATTCTGGAGCATGAGACTGTCTATCTGACGTATTGCTGCCCTGTTATGGGAGTTTACAGCCTCCTTCATTTCCTGTAGATTGAAAGAACACAGATTTGGTAGATGTATACACATACTATAAATTACTCTTTTCAGGTAACCTTATTGTACTGGATATGAAGTAGGAAAAAAGAGACATTGGTTAGGTGAAAGAATATATATGATGGATTCAGCAGCTAATACTGAAAACAATATATATACACAAACACACACACACAAAAAAAATAGCAGAGAGATCTAAAAGAAACACCCTTTTGTCTATCAATGAGGGGGAAAATGTCTTAGAACAATAACCCTGCATATTCTACTGGGATGTGGAAAATGTCCTTATTCAAGAATATATTTGGTATTCTAACTGCAGCAGAGTTTATGATAAAAAGAGACAGTGAGAAAGACAGGCAATTGTTGCATATGCATATGCTGAGGTGCTGAGTTTTCTGAGAGAAGGTTTGTTTTTTTCCTTGTTTTTTCTCTCTGGATTTTGATGGGTTTTGTTTGCTTAGTTTTGGTGGGTTTTGTTTGTTTGTTTGTTTGTTTGTTGTTTGTTTGTTTGTTTTCTCTTAGATTCTATAGAGTAGCTACTAGTGCTTCCGGAAAGCAACCAGGTTCAAAACAAAGTACATGCAATATAAGGATCTTGGAAAATAACATATTGCAGAGGATGTTTATTTTAAAAAATAAAGCATTACAAATTAATTAAAAGTAACTGAATTATAATCAGTGAAATTCATTAAATAGTATGACAGAAAACTCAAATATGAACAGTATGAAACAGGTCCTTGATTTTTTCTAAAGTTACACTTTTTTTCTCTTTTTTCCCAATAAAACATCCAGATTATGGTTTGGCTTCACTTTTTTAATAATAGTAAAGCCATTAAAACTGGGTTAAACAATACTTCTACTGTAACATTTGTCATTTTGAAGGATTCTGAAATATATTGCAATCATAATCCAATATAAAGTAAAGTGAAAACCTCAATCATCATGAAGATAGACACAATTTAAAACAGAAAAAAAATATAGCATACAAATGAAATTTCAGAGGCAGTTAAAAAGAAGAACAAAGATAACAAAACTGCTATGTCCAAAGCACTCAATTTGACAGTGCTGTTCCTTGCAAGATGGTCAATGTGTTTTAGTCATGAGCAGTGTAACTGATTGGCCCAAGGGGACTAGAAAGATGGCTTGTTTCTGGTTGTCAGCGTATTTTTATTGTGACAAGATTTTTTTACCAGCTATAATCAACTCAAGCAACAACAGTTTCTCTGCTTCACAGCTCCAATAGCATGGTACTGCTGTCTCCTTTCCCATCATGTTGCCATGGCTGTCAATGATTCAGTAGAACTCCAGAATCAGAACTGTCACAGAAACAGAAATATAAAATCATGTTGTCAAACTGCCAAAGATTTCACTGCAACCATATTTTCTTGTTAAAGCCAGTCTGGTTTTAAATGTCCTAATCAATGGAACACTTTCTACTTCCCACAAGAAAGCTACAGAAAAGTGTTAGAGAAATTCCCCATATACTTTTTGTTAAGTACAGTCCTCTTTTACTGCCTCAGAGGGAGCTGTACTGATTTCTAAATCTCCAACTGGTCTTATAATCAGCTAATTTTGTAGAGTTGCTGTGAATTAACCTACAGCTAAGCATCACACAGTTGCTCAGTCACTCACTCCCATACCCCCCAGCAGGTTGGAGGAGAGAATAGGAGCTGCTTTATTAAGGAAAAGAAAGCCCACAAAAAAACAAAAACAAAAAAAAAAAAAAACGACAAAAAAAACCACAACTAAAAAACACCACCAACCACCCCCCAAAAAAACCCCCCCAAAAACAAGAACAAAAGCAAAGCACCAAAGCACTTAACATTTCCCAGCCAGTCTTTGAGCAAGGGCTACCTTCCCCCATCCACCATCAAAGAAAAAACACAAAAGCCTCCGCAGCTTTTTATTGCTGAGCATGATGCTACATGGCACAGGATATCCCTTGGTGATCTCAAAACAGCTTTCTTGATTGTGTCCCCTCCCAGCTTCCTACACAGCCCCAAAATACTCACTAGGGAGAGAGTTGGAAGGGAGAAAAGAAAAGACTTCATACTAGGGAAGCACTGTTCAGCAATATCTAAAACATATTTTCAGTGCTGGTTTAGTCACAAATGCAAAGGGCAGTACCCTACTGGCTGCTGGGCAATAAATTGACTCCATCCCTGCCAGACCCAGTACAAGAGGTTGTCCAAACACATAGCCCTTCATCCTACCTTGAGCTAGAGAATAATGTTAAAAATTTTGTAGAGTGAAGATCACAGGATAATCTCCAAATGCAGTCTTATTCAGTAAGATTTAAGATGTACTGGTTAGACACTTTAGCAATTGATGGAAAAACATGGAAAATGTTGAATATATGCTTATTCTAGGTGTTTATTGCTCTGTGGGACTCCCAGGAAATTCTGGGACCACCATAGTTCAGGGGAGAGGGTAATCTATACAACTGTGTGGCAAAATATCTATTTAGCCCTGTCTCACTGGAGAGTTCTCTGACAGCTTTAGGACTGCTTTAAACCACAAGAGTAGCACAAAGTATATTTTATGCAGCTACTAATAATGAAATCTCCAAAGAATTTCAACTTTTCTGCATTTCGAAATGAAAAACTTTAGGTTCCAAGAAGATATTTACCAGTATTTGCAGATGACTACAGTCATACTATGAGAACACTAAAAAGCCTTAGCCATGACACCATAAGCAAATATAATGGGTGCTACAATCAATAGTTCAATGTGTAGGGCACAACCATTTCAATTTGTAAAGCCTATAAACAACAAATATCTTTAAATCAGTTCAGCAGTTGACAGGAAGCAGTATTCCAGTTTCGTACCAACTCAGTGTTTATACAAGTTGCATTTACAGGGTACCCCTAGCCATTTAATTCTGTACAAACTGAAGTTTATGTACTGAAGCAAACATCTGGGATAACTCCAGGATATAAGTCTTAAGAATGTATAACTGTGTTCTAAAAATAGTTAAATAAAGACCTGTGTGTCTGGCTGAGGTTGGGATACCTTGGGAACGAAGCTGTGGCTTAATTTGCTTATTGTTAAAGCACTGGGAGTCAAAAGTAGTATCAAGATGAGACTCAATGTTTAGCATCAAACCCTATACAGAGTTGGGTCGGTTGTGATATTCATCACCACAGTTCTTAACTTCTGTGCTCCTGAAACAAAACACAGAGTCTAAACCTGTATTGATTGGAAAATGCTAAATCAGTAATGACATAATTAAGTCCCTAAGTTAGATTTCTTATACATTGTCAACTGCAAGAGACAGGCTTCTTTGAAACATAGTAAAGGAGACAAGATAACTTTGGAACTTCTAATCACTGATTTACTCTATGTGAAAGAGTTAGCTTTCTGCATTGTGCATCTGATTTACACTAACTAACTTAGATCCCCCAGGTAGATGATATAAACCCTCTCACTTAATCAGTCTAGACCAGGATTTACAACTGGACTAGACTAAAATAATTAATGGGATGTCTATAAAAGGTTGTAGCTTAAATACTACTTCTACTGATCTTGAGATACGATACTCAGAATTTTGAGTGCATCTCCGTCGAAGGAGGAGTCTGTTCACACTCTCAGCTGAAGGTAAGAGACAAATGTCTTTTTGAAAACTGGGCAATTCATTTGAGACAACAGTGTGGCTATTAAAACACAACACAAGACAGTTCAGTTTAGAGCAATTGTCAACATGACATGTCTGTCAGAGAAGTGCCCTGATCAACAATCTATTGGCTGTTACGGGGTACTTGGTGAAGCAAAGTATTCCACAAAAAGTATTAAAAGGATTTATAGGCACGTGTTTTTCCTACTTAAAATAACTACTAGGAGAGAAAAAAGTATCTTCATGTGTATCAGTTATCCCTCTAACTGGCATCATACTGGATATAGCTTCATATAAATACAATGAATAGTATCTTTAAGACTGTGGATTCTCTTTTTGCATGTCTTTCACTGTGGACAGCGTTTCACGTGAGTATTTTAGAAATTATTCCCCATTCCAGCTTTGTCATTCCTTTGCCCATAGTTGTAACAGCAGAACCAAATCCAACTCTCAGGCTTTGTGATATGGGGATTAACTCAATTCACCATTGCCCTTTTCTAGGGTGCCAAGGAATAGTTTTGCCTACTCATGCCAGTCAAAGCTGAGATACAGTCCATTCAGCTGGCAGTGGCAACTCTCAGACAACAGAGTCTGCACCTGCTCTGATTCTTAACTTAAAGGATGGCTCTGTCTCAGTACAGTTTTATTTTTTTTTTTTAATAGTGTTGCCTTTGAGAGCTGTAGCTTCAATGAAGTCATTGTTTCTGTCATTAACTGCCTGAATAATTCATTACTTAACAGAAAACATCCCTTTTTGCTCTCTGTTTATTCCATTGTTTGTACTTTTCAAAATAAATAAGTCAATGAGTAATACAGGGACTATTTTGAAAAAGAATTTGCTTACTCAAGGAAAAATATGCTCAGTACAAGTAAGGAACTAAAAATAAAATAAATAAAATAAAATAAAATAAAGGAAAAAAGAATTTATCTTTTTCCTATTTTACACACAATCTGAATCATGTGTCTGAAGTATGTGTTTGATTATAAATGAATGTAATGACCAGTAAAAATAAGCAGATTATTTAATGCATAATTATAATCACAATTAGTGTGTGATTAATTTATTAATAAGGATGTTCTGATTTCCTTATAAAAGTAAGTACAGAAGTCTTCTAAGCTTGGGAAGCTGAAGATATAACAAGTATCAGGACTAGAATTGTCACAGAGATAAGCTGTGTTCCAACTTGCCCCAGTAAACAGGTGAGAAGTAATAGAGGACATAACTCAGTGCAGCATATGCTTTGTGTGCTTCCTGTGAGTTATGAATCATGCACTATTCGAATCGTTCTGTATCACCAAATTTGTATGGGCTATTTCCTAAGTCCATCTTTAAAGTATGTCAAGGCTTCTGCATACTAGTCTGAAGTGACCGTCACTGCTTCATGTACTTTGATTCCTTTTTGTTTTAATCATTTTAGGTAAGAGATTTAAATTATAGGAAGTCAAATAGCTCAGTAATGTATCTGAAATTATGGGTAATAGGATAATTGGCAAGACCAAGCTGCTGATAAGGCATAAGATAGGAAAGGATAAGATATCTTACTTTATATGATAGTAAAATGTACTGACAGCCCTGAATTCTTTTAAATATGGAGCAATTTTATAACATTATCTGTTAGTGTAGCTTCCTAAATCATTCTAGAATCTTGTTAGTAATGGTTTCTGTCACCTAAAAAGATAAAAAAGTTTCTTTTACATGCATCTACAAAACAGGAAAAATGTGAAGAAGTGACAAAAGTTAAAATATTATTTCCATGAATGAACCCAATGAAGAATACATAGCACATAATATAGCAAGAGTACCCACTATGATCATGTGTGACCATGAGCCTCAACCCACCAGGTTATAAATGGGGCTCCTGACAGAAACCACATGTGGTGTTTCTTGAAGCTGTTTGTCAGTGATATGAAACCTGCCCGGGGAACTGGGATGGCATCCAAGGAGACTTCCCAGGACTAAGTGCCCACCCCTCACTCCCAGGTGAGTGATTATTTTTCAGCTGGATATCCTTGAGCAATTTCACAACCCTTTGGGTGAAGCAAGTCGATTTTCTGGCTAATGCTGAGTGAGAGACCCCCCAGTGACTGTGCATGAGCAGGTGAGCACTTTGGGTCATCATTCCCATCCACGTACTAAAGGTAATGGTGCACCTGGAACCTATTAAATGTTATTGAAATGTCAGTGTGGCTACCCCTGTTTGTTAGTTTTGGCCATTTGATTTTGGTTGAGAATTAAATTTTGCCTGAGATTTTTATTTTCTTGAAATTGTTTTCATGTCCCTTCATGACACATGTGCAACATCACAAAAATCAGTTGAACCAGTATGGCTAAACCTGAGCATGGTGGTACATGAGAAGATGCAAAGCTTGTAAAGGCTATCTATACACCTGTAAAAGGCTGATCTGCTGTTCTGAGGCTAAAAGGACTGATGATAAAATACAGGAATCAAAGAATAAGATTCTGATTCTTGCTGAATTTTTTAAAAATTTCTTTAAGTATTTTTAAAATTTGTTTTGCAAGGACCCGGATATGATTAAATGAGTTTGCAAATACATGTGTGTATAAATAAATGCAAATATATTCACACAAGAGAACGTGTAAGTATCTCTATGCAAGGTAATAAAGAGGATATTGTTAATACTAATATATTAGCAGTCCTTGGGCAATGAAAATTGAGTAACTATGGGAATGAGTTGAGAGAATTGGGGTCCAACACATTTTTGGAAAATTCATTTTAATGGTGTTCTCATATTACTAATGCAAGTAAAAGTGCCAAACAGAGTTTTAAATAGACTTTCTGCATAAATTATGCTTGTTTGATATTCATAAAAATCATTTTCTCTTCATATATAAGCAGGAGTATCTCTTTTATAGATCCCTGGAGCATAAAACTACTGAAAGTGGGGGCAAAGTGAGCCAAAAATTGGTGAAAAATACTTTAGAAAAGAGTCTTGGTTTAAGACACTGGAAACTTTCGTATTATTAATTACACACAGCATAGATATTTTCATTTTACAGTTTACAAATGTTTTACATTTTACATTTTTCAGTTTGCACCAAACTATGCAGCCTTTCCTGTGTTTTTAAGTCACATTTTCAAAGGGACCAAAGTATTTCAGGCTCAAGGGGATGGCTTATCTAATTTGCTATATGCATTTGTCACTATCCAACACATTGTAGTAGACTGTAATTTCATTTAGAGTTTGGAAAATCTACATTATTCATGCATTACAGAGGAAACAATGAGTGCATTAAGATTTTGAAAGAAACTTTTAGAAGACTATTGACAAGAGAAAAGAAGGAAAAAAATTACTCCGATAAATATTTGTATAAGGGCATGTAAGTATGTGTATATATTAATAGGCACCTATGTACAAGTAAGCTGACTTTCTAAAAATATTATTCTTACCTTATGATCTTACAAATTTCTTATTATTTTAAAAGTAATACCTTTTTCTATAAATTTTAACAATTTTTTGCCTGGTTAGAGTGTTTTTCAAAATATATAATTGTTTCCTAGAAAAAGGAACTTCTACTGTGCTGTCTCAAGTTTTAAATACCTCAGTACACAAGTCATTTCACTTTGCATGACTATTCATGCTTTGTATAGTGGCCTCTCATAGCTGGGCCCATGAGATCGATTGCAATTAAAATGAAAGATTAGTCAGAATAATAACATGCTAACACAGTGATACTAGCAATGCTGCAAGATCTGTAGTTAAACTTATAATTATGGTAACTGCTATTCAGAAAATCTGCAAATCCTGAGATTATCCTTACTGACAATCCCTTTCTACTAGTGCTCTTAAAATCTGCCATAGCAAGACATACTGTCACTGCTGCTGGAGGATTCTACTCTGGCAAGATGTAATCCCATTTTTAACATGCTATTTCTGCTTTTCTCAGATCGCTTGCCAGACCATGGAAGTACTGCATTAAAAATAGAATACTGTGCATGGAAGAGAAGAGACATGAGGTACTAGAAAGGGAAAATAAAGATCTAGAATAGGACTAGAATTCTTTGGCTGCCTACTGGACATAAAGAGACTCAGCGCCTTTTTTCTTTTATTGTAACTTTCTTGAAAAAGCTGGAGAGAATTTCCTACACCCTCCATGAGCATCCATATTGGTCTTCTTTAGGACTACTCTACTTCTTTAGGTCTACTCTGTCTTTCATGCAGGAACTATTTGATACAGCCTTTGGACCATGCCTGAACATTTTGATGTTTCTGCTTAAACCAGCTTCCCAGGATCTGCAGTGCAACAACAGCAGCACTGCTACTAGGACACATCAGCAGTGTTATTTTTAAGGTTTCATACAATGAATGAATTGTATAAGGGATGTGATCAAAGAAACAGGACTAGTATAATTTTCAATTGTCAGAAACTTGTCCCTGGTGCAGGGTCATGGTACATGCCCAGGCCTGGCTTAACCTGGCTAGGTTTTACTGTGGTAAAACCTGCTTTCTCAGGACCATGCAAGTACTGCGTAGGCTGTTTGTCACCAGCTAAGATTAAACCAACCTGGGTTATTGCTGCAAGACAAACAATATCTCCTTCTGTACCTAAAGTTATGGTGGCCCAGGAAAAGTCTAATAATAGCTTGTGGGTGAACATGGGCAAACTTCAGCTGGGAATTAATGAGGAAAAAGACCAAACACAAAAAGGAGGAAGTAGATTGTTAAGATTATGCCTAAAATGAATCCTGTGTACCCAAGACTGAGGAGGAAGATGTCAGGTGGGGTATTGTGGAGCCAACTGAGAGGGAGCCAGGACAGGCTTTAGCAGAAGTATTCTCAGAGACCCCATCCCACCCTGCAGCACCTGCCAGACCCCGTTGTTGCCTTTTCTGAACGTGTGAGTGGTACTAAGCAGCATTATAATTACCTTTGTTTCATTAGTGGCACTAAGTGTCCTAAGAGTGTCTGATAGAACAGAAAGGTGAATGCAAGCATCTTATATGGGTCTCCATAAGCTCAGCAAAAGTAGCAATAGTGTGCCAGTGAGGGGCACAGCTTTTTTTTCCCCAAGTGCTGGATTTCCCTTTTGATACCTGTCAGTCTTTTTTTGACATTTTTTGACATAGAAGGGCAGGAGATCCCCATGCAAATGGCAGAAGCTCACTATAGGGTTGGGACCAAAATGTTGTGCATCAGAAAGAAAAAGTGTCAGGATTGCTTTCAAAAGCTGCTGCTGATCTTTTTGCACAGATTATTATGCTAAAGTTCTTGCTGCTTATTTTCTACTTAATTTCTGCATGAATAAGGGATACTCTGTACACATTCCCAGAAGTGTTTTAGAGAAAGTCAGATTGAAAATATTTAATGCAGTGGATTTCTAGGAGTGCCTCATCAGAAAGAGCAATACTAATTTTATATTAAAAATTAATTTACATCTGTTTGACTTAAAACTCAGGATAAATACAGTCTCAGATTTTTTCTCTTGAGGCACAACAGAAGTTAAATCGTTACTGAACAAATTTCGTAAGATGGATCATTCCAATCTATTGCCTTTCCCTTATGGTAGTCCAAAGTTTGAGTTGTTATTAAATGATTGTGTGTTTTTCAAAAATCATCACTTTTTTTCTTTCTTTACAAATGAGTATTATTTTTATGAGACCCAAGATGAAAACAAAACCTGAAGAAAAATGAGAGGATTATTAAAATTGCAAAAAACGGTAGACTTTTATTTTTTTCCTTTTGTTCATTAGATAAGTGACAAAAGAAAAGAGTAACAGGAAGGGGAACCATTTTTGGTTAGAATGTAGTGATTTTCAGTTATCTAGATATGAAAGTCTGATGCTATTTCAGCTAAGCTAGTTTATCACTATATACTTGCAGTGCCTGTTCTTGAGAGCTGCTGATCTTCTATAGGTCCAGTGTAGATGGATGTATCAGCTGCCCTCATGTATTTGAAAGGTCAAGAGATATAATTCAGAGTAGTTAGCTCCAAATTTGATGTTTATTCAGTGAAGAAAATGTGAAACTAGTGTTACTGAATTCCACTTGAAATGGGGGGTGGAGGATTTGACGTCCTTAAGAAAAGTGATTGTAACCAAAGTAAGAGAACAAAATAATCATAACAGTATAAAAAGTGAATGTGGGCACCTACAGCTCATCTTACTCAGCCAATTATGTTTGCCAATTTTAAAGTTATGTAGTCTTTAAAAGCCAAACACATAACTTACATCTCCTTCTTTTACAAACTGAAAATCATACAACAGCTTGTAGTATTGTGTAAGCCACAGTTTAGGCTGTAAATTGAGTAAATCACAATCAACTGCATAAACTGATTTAACAATTCCATAAAGACCTAAGTATTGTACATACTTTAATATTTGTACTGACTTTTGAAGAAGTACTTACCTCTCTGCCAGTTGATGCTATCCCATTAAGTGTCTGAAGTGCTGTATTCCCAATGTACACCAAGTCATTACTTTTGCAAGTTGCATTGCTAAATCCTTTTTGAAGTAGTAAGATGTAACTGCCTCCTGTAAGAACTTGTTAGTCACCTATTAAAACAAAACTAGACACACAGGTATGGCAATCTGAATTCACAAAATGCCTTCATTCACATCAACATTTAATTTTCAATTTTCATTAATGTATACTTTCTGTTTCAATTTTAACCAATTTTCATATGTATTTTGGCCACTTTTCCCTGTTGAAGTTCCGATTAAATTCAAAAATTGAAATTTCTAGTTATATCCAAGTGTTAATTAATGTTCAGTAGGTGCTGATACCAAATTCAGAGGTAAAAAAACCTAATTACTCTTGATTCTATATTCTTGTCAATCAGTTTTTACATATTCAAGCTCTAATCCCAAGAATGCACTCTGTATATTCTTGAAATTAGTCTTCAACAGCATCTTGCGTGGGGAAATCCATAACTTTCCATGCTGGTCCCATGACATGGGACCAAATTTAAGCCCCTCACAAGGCTCTCCCCATATTGCTCACAGCCCAACCCTCTATTTCAGCCCCATGGGACTGAGCTCACTTGCAGACCCATATCCTGACTTTTTTAACTCATGCCTAGCAAAGTGCAATATCACCAAACTTAGACTTGAAACCTCCTTCCCTCTTTCCCTCCCTCCACTGGGCCTGCAGAACCACAAGACCCATTCTGTACTCTGCAACATCATCAAACTCCCATCTGGACTTCAGACTTGAGTCCGAAGAGAGTTTGGGGATAAAGAACTTGAGTTTGCTTGAGTTTCCTTGTGGTAGTAGTCCTTGGTCAAACACACAATTGCCTCACCACTGCAAGAACTGCAACAGCTGTTGCAAGGGTAAAAATAACAAGTACAGTACAATTTGATTGGCATGTGCTACAGCCAGGTGGGGTAGGAAGGTTGCTAAATATAGAACAGAGTCTGAAAACACATTGAACTGAATACCCTTCCTTACCCTAGAGCCAGAATGACCTCACAGACACAGATTATTCAGCATGGCCTCCCTAAAGCTTCCTCCTTTCCACATCTTGCCACATCACTGTTAATATATTCCCTGATGTATCCCAGCTTTCACTCTCAAAAATGCTCACCTTATTCCTGATCAGTAACCTCAACACTACTTCTATCAGTGACAGCTCTCTTCCCTGTTGCTTGCTTAGTCCCCTCAATTACTTCAAATTTTCTTCTCTACAATATTGATGACTCCCTTAGGAAACATAAGCCTTTCTCTCCAAAATTCTTACCACATATGTTCTGGTGTACCCTGTATGTTCCTCAAAAACTGCACTCTCTAAGGTTTCTCCTCCATAGCATGTCCCTACAAAATACTTTAAAGTTGTTCTAAAATATTCTCACTCTTTCACATTATCTCATATTTCCACCCCTCAAAAAAGCTCATTTTGTTGTAAGTACCTGAGATTTCCATTCCAAAATGTGACCTGTTCTCTCTAATTTTCATCACCTTTTCCTCAGAAAGCTAATTTTATTCCAAATTTCCTCAGTTTTTTTCTTCGGTAATCTCATTTCCCCTCTAATTTACCTCATCTTCCCCCTGAAATGTGACCTATGAAATCTCTAAAATGCTCATTTTGTCATCTGCAAATTATTTCAGTTTTTCTCCTCAAAGCATCACCTCTTTTCCCTCTAAATCACTTCACAGAATTTTTTTGGTGAAAAGCTGAAAATCTGTTCTTTCCTCTGAGAAAAGGGGGCATGAAAACCCCTCTCAGTGACAAAAGTGGCACACAAAGCCATTCCTCTCCCTCCAGATGACACAATTTCTCTGTGCTGTAGTGTCTCCTCCTACCCATCCTCCCAGGCCCTTGCCTGGCACCTGTAGCTGCCAGTTCTGCTCTACAGTGCTGACCCTGAGCACCCTAAACACAAGGACCCTCCTGGAGACCTTCAGTTCCCCCAGACCCCACTGCAAAAGAAGTGAAAAATCCCTCCTGGGAAGTTACGTACAGGTATCCCAGGTGCCTTCCCAGGGTAGTCAAGTGGAAGCCCATGTTGCAGGCACCTGAGGTGCAAGTACCAGGTGCCACCAAGCCTGATTTCTTGAGCAAATCTGTTGTCCATCAATACCACCCTTGGAGCTGAAGTCTGAACATACTATTTTGGACCCTGTGAATGCAAAATGTATGATCCCTGTGGTGTACATAGTGAGGAAGCCGTTGCTCTTTTGCAATTGCTTTTTAGACACCCATCTTAAGAAGAACCCCTCTTCTCTGCCATTCCTGTGTAAACATAGGAAAAAAAAATGTAGAAAAGGAAATGAAATTGTCCAGACATGAGATGGTTATTACCATTCTTTTCATGGACTCATAGAATGGTTTGGGTTGGAAGGGACCTCAAATATCAGCTAGCTCCAATCCCCTTGCCATCGGCAGGGGTACCTTCCACTAGACCAGGTTGCTCCAACTTCCAAACTGGCTTTGAATACTTTTCCTTCCTAAACCTTCCTGCTTACACTGCTGAAGTTAGCAGGAATTTAATGATTATGAAAATTCAGAAAATGTGGAAAAATAAGATTTATGCACCGTTTTTCCTTCTCTGCTTCTCACACCCA
This sequence comes from Toxostoma redivivum, assembly GCA_013397375.1. Classification (NCBI taxonomy): domain Eukaryota; kingdom Metazoa; phylum Chordata; class Aves; order Passeriformes; family Mimidae; genus Toxostoma; species Toxostoma redivivum. The sequence goes on along the minus strand of VXBI01008365.1, from coordinate 989,578 downwards.
CATTCTTCCTATCCCTGAATTTGAATTTGTACCTTTCGTTTCTTTGAAATTCCTTGATAAAAAGCCCTGGCAAGTCTGCTTACCACAATGTTGCCCTGAAGTAAGAAAGCTGAGCCCTCTGAAATATCCAAAGTCCTGAAATAAAGTTATAAATAATGAGATCATAAAATAAATATAACAAATTGTTATTTAAGTTTCTCTGTTGGCTTGGAAGCCTGTTTAATAAGCCTGAATTTCAACTCTTTCATTGCAAGGGCTGCATCAGTCAAGACAGATTCTCAGTTGTACAAGCAGCTGGGTATGTGCAATGACCCAGTTGTAACATGACAGATGTCATTTTACTCTTTCCACAGGAAAGGTTTTATTTGTGTTGTGATTCTCAGTCTTGAAAAGACTAAAATTTCAGATAAAATGAGTAATGGGCAAGTTACTCTGTCAGTAGGGTTTAGCAGCAGGGACACCATGTAAGCTAAGGGAAATAGCAGAGAAAACTTTTTCCTCAAAATACATGTCACTGGAGTGTTACATGCCAATGCTACCTGTGCAAATGCATCTGGTGTGATGCAAGAGGGTCTTTGCTTTCCTTTGGAGATGCTCTTTAATGCCTCTTCTGGAGCTGAGACAGGAGGTGAGCCTCCAAGAGCTGTTTGGTGAGCTCAGTGGAGACTGCTCTCAGCACTGCTGTTTTCTGTGCTCTTCTGTGCTCACTAGGGACTGGAGTGGTGATGACAAAGTGACTGAACCCTGGCATCCCCACACATGCTTACAGACAGACACTAGACTTGGGTCTGAGATAACAACACACGCATTTCCTACTCCTCTATCTTTTTCCTTATGCTCTATCCCTCTGTGATGAATAACTGTCTGTGGGACAGAGGGAGATAAAGTTATTCAGTTTTCAGTCTCCAAAGAATTACCTGTTTGCTGGGCACCATCTTCCAGTTTGGGAAGAGCAAGCTCCTCCTGGGTACAGAAGCATCTACACATCTACAGTATCAGTATAATTCTTGAATTTATCATTTATCTAAATCTGATTTTTTTACAAGTGTCATGTTTTGGGTTTGTTTGTTTGTTTGCGGTTTTGTTTGGTTTGGTTTGGTTGTTTTTTGTTTGTTTGTTTTTTTAATATCTTTGTAAATGATTTGTAAGCACAGGCTCTTCTTTTCTGCTTTCTACTCCCCTGTGAAACAGTGATCCTCTGATGTAAATATAAGGCTTAGTTTGTTTTAAATGCAGCATTGACTCTTTCCAATTGGGCATACAAACCTAACTACTTCCATTTTATTCTTAGCTCTCAATATCTTACTAGTATTATTTAACACTACTTACATCTAAAAATCCAATATTTTTAAAGCAATTTAATCTTCTCACAATCAAACTTCCACATCATTCAGTCTACTTCTGACATTAAGAAAATAAAATTGCTAGTAGACATGCATGTATTAAAAAGATCAACATTGTGCTATATAGAAAGAAAACAGGAGGTCAGATCTACTTTTCTCTTTAATGCGAGTATTTCAGAGTTTTCTGGGGCCTTGAACCATCTGCTGCCTTTGCCATTGAGAATCCAAATCCTTGTTTCAGTTGTTAGATTCCCTTTTGCAGTCTAGCAAAGCCATAAGACAGTAAAAACTTCAACAGTTGGATTTCAATTGACCATAAGAGAAGATATATGTCAAAACTAATCAGATTTCCCTTGAACACAGGACAGATTCAGCTTTTGGAGGTAATATATTCTAAACATTCACAAAAGCAGGGATTTTTGAAATATATTTCTGCCTAGGCTTGGGAGGTACGTGAGTTTTGGAACAACTCTTTTGCAACCACTGTGTTATGGACACTCCAGTTTTTTCCTTCACATTAACCTTTTTGGCTTTATCTAGTGCAAAAATAGTGTAGAGGGGACAAGGAAAAGGGAGGGAAAAGGGAAGGGAGGCAAAGCGAGGGGATAATGCAGGGGAGAAGAGAGAAGGGCAGTGGAGGGGAGAGTGGAGTTGGCCAGAAGAATAGTAAAGTATCAAAGGACAAAAGCAATTTTACAGCATTTTATAATTTGTACCTGGGTGAAACATCAAGACTTGCAAGACTGACAGATCTTTCTAATAAGCTATAATCTTAAGCAGAGCTGGGAATGCTTTGGAAGAGCTGCTTGTGAGCAAATTTGCAATTTATGCATCTTTTCTCTAAGCTAATGGGCTCTTTTAGTGTAAACATTAATTTATAGTTATGAAACATACCTTACTCATTAAAAATGTGAAAGTGCAAACTGGAATTAATGTTCTTTCTGTATTGGTGCTGTTGCAACTTAGTGATTTTCTTATTTGCAGGTTTCAGTCACAAAAATGAAATCAGATTGGAAGCCTTATACATGAGTTTGGAATTCAGATGCTTTTTTACACCTAGATGGTTATTTCTTTACATAAACCTGCCATGTAAGCATTGATTTAACTTGCAGCAGTGCAATTGATTTAATTCATTTGAAATCAAAGACTCACTCTTTTCTGTGAGTTCTAACTTTCATCGCACCACAATACAATTGTTTTTTCAGTTTATCAGATTTTTCTAATTAGTATTTTCTTTTGCAGTTTCTAGTCTTGTTCTGTGGTCTAAGGCTAATTTTGGTGTATATCCTTTTTTGAGCTACACTGCTGACACAATTTTATGTCTTTTCATATTGTTTAAATATTGTGTTTTTGTATTGTGAATAAAAGAAAGTAGCTAGCACTGTAAATTCCAAATTTATTTCTTTATATAAGCAGAGTTACAAAGGAAAAAATAAATTTCAGAAGAAGATAGGATCAATATCTTTGAAGTTGTGGAACTTTTCATTTCATGCCATATGCATTAGTTCTTGCACATATTTTTGCTGCAACTTGAAGATAGATGGTTTCAGTTACCATTTATAAGAGCTTTACCTTTTTAATGCCTTTAATTTAGACTTTCTAAGCTAAGGTGGTCCATTTAAAGTTCTTTTTTGAGATAATTTTAATTAAATATATCTTAATTGTTCATGACTTGCATTTTTTAAATATGCATCATTGTAAAAAAAGCTGAATTCCCAACCTCAGATAGAACTCCAAACATAACTGCTTTTTCAGATGGATATCTGGATAGCTTCAATATGCACTTTTGGTATGTCAGGATGAAAAACTACTTATGACAGTGCAGATTCCTCAATACAGAATTTGTAAAGAATCTAATTAAAATATTCAGCTGTGAATTTTCTTTAATTAGTCACCTTTTCTGGTAAGGAGAAGTAGAAATTTCTATCTAGTCTCAATTTCTGAGGTAAGACATGTCAATGCATTTTGTAGGTATACAGTGTTGTGGTTTATCTGTTGTCGTGATTAACTGTTCAGTGATTGCTGGTTAATTACATATCATTAATAAATCAATACATGACTTTGATTCTTATTTGGTTTAAACCACATGAACAATTCAGCATTTTCTCTCTGGCTCCCCAAGATCCACAAATGTTGCTTGTTCTATTTAGTACACTTTAATAGACCCATTGTGCCTGAATTTGTCTACTATTTTTTAAACCTCATAGTACTATCTGCTTCTACTCTTTCCTGTGTGACTAGTTGCTAATCCAAAGTTACTGAGTTAAGAAAAACTTGTTATTTGTTTTAAAACAATTTCTTAGTCATTTTATTGAGATTTGGTGATAGTTCTGTTCTCTCTTTTTCCCATTGCCCTCATGACTTCATCAGTCTCCATCTCCCCTCAGCCTTCTCATCCACAAATTGAAAAGTATGAATCTTTTCAGTGTGCCCCGTATGGCAACTACTTTGATCCTCTTGGTGTTTTAATTGCCCTTATGTACCCTCTCCAGCCCCACTCACTGTGTTTCATTAAGCACATGCTGAAAATACAGGTGAAAATAAACTAAAAGATTCATTTGAAAGGTATAATGCATGCTGCAAATAAACAGACATGAAAAATATATTTGATTTGTCTGTGGAAGCCCTTGCTCTCTTGCTTGAATTAAATAAAACACTTAGTGAATACACAGGAGAGAATGACATGATCTGAGGGGGAAAAAAGGTCATAATAGCTAGCTGTGAATAGAAACTGAAAAGCATGAAGGATGATAAAAGTCTCTAGTGGGATTTTTAGTTATTTAGTGTTCATATTTGATTGGATAGCTCACCTTAATCTTTATATTTTTCATCAATATGGTGTTTATTTTAGAAGCTATAAATAGAAAAGTTTATTTTTATTACAAATGTTTGAGTTAAGCAAAATTTCAGGAAAACAAGCTAAAAACAGTTAGTTATCTTTGGGAATTATGATTTTAAATTCTGGATTATAGTATGTGTCTTGTACTCCATCTTATTTTTCTACCATCTTAGAGGTGTGAATGTGTATATGAATGAGTTGTCTAATTAAAAAAAAAAAAAAAAAAACAACCTCAAGCAAAGAGTAGGTATGGAGTGGTGAGTAGCAACTTAAATCAACCTCTCATATGATACAAAGGCAGAAGGAAAATATTTAAGCTTCAAAAACCATGATAAAAAAGTGTAAAAGAGCTCCTTTAAATAAGAATTCTGTATAGAAAGAAGCATTTTTGCTTAATGCAAAATTTATCCAGCCTAAGAAGAGTAATCCAAATCACTGGAAGGTGTTTATTATCATCTTTGTAGTTTCCTGTAGTGTGGTAGTACTGGATGAGCAACAATATCAAAATCAGGGTTGAAAACAGATGCATTTCCTTTATCAGTGAACAACAAAGAGAACAAACAAGAATAATCAGCCCTGCTTTGGACTGGTCTCCGACTGAGAGAATTTTGAGATGTTTACTGCTAAGAGTTGCATCTGGAGATTGCCTTATAGTAGACACTGCAATTACTTGATTACTGTGCTGTAATTTCAAGCACAGTTCTCCAGCCAGGAGTTCTTTTATTTGGATTGCCTATGGCACATGTAACATGAATAACTCTTCTGTTGTAAGGTGAATAATAGCATTCCTAGGTGTTTTGTGCACTCTTAATACACAGAGACGATATTAAGAGTCATAGGCAGTGGTTTGTCTGTAACTTTCAATTCCATATCTCTTTGTGGTTTGAAAAAGCTGTTTTTTCTTGTCTTTTCTTTGACTTGTTCATTTATTTATTAAATAAGATTATTAAGGCTATCTCAGCTTTTTAGGAAAAGTTAAAGATAAGAGAGGTATATTTTAAAAGTATATGCTAAAAGTTGCTGTGAGATTGAACAGGGTAGATGAAGGATGGTTTCTGTAGCAATTTATTTTAAGACCTTGCCACCTCCATTTTGGCAGGTTGTCAGAAGCTGTTAGATGACAATACAAGCCCAAACCCAATTACAAAAGGAAAGATGTAAAAAAGCAATTCTTCTTCCTTGGTCAGTGCTGCTGACTTTCTTCCATGTCACGACCAACCAGTAGGGAGCATGATGTTCCTTATAAATTCCTGTCAGGCTGACCAGTCCTAGCACCAGTCCTGTGTTAGGGAGTTCTTATACTTTATTGTACAATTGTCTTAACTCCGGCAGTTAGCAGCCTCCTTAGTCTCAATTGTTCTGGCTAAAGGGCTAAAGCCCTTAATTATCACAACAAACTTCAACAAGCCCCAAATCCTCACAACAAGCATCAATACAGTGTGGGGGGTAGAATATTATGACTGCACTTTGCCCAGACAAAGCAAGGGAGGAGGGAAATAAAGGTGGGAAATGAGAAAGGGAAGAAAGATCTCTACCAGTCTTTACATCTTGCATTAGTCCTGCCTCATAGATGCTCCAGAACTGGGGTAGTGAGACAAAGAAAGAGAGGAAAAAGAGAGCAGATGACATTAATCCACTTCTTTTGTAGTTAACCTGGGTAAAGTACATTTTTCAAACCATTTCTTTCACACCCGTACAGACAGCCCTTTAGAGCCCTTCAGGAAGTGAATCAGGTAAGGACAGAGGGGATGATTGACCATGAGTCTCAAGGTGGGAAAGGACATTGGCTCAGAACAGCACTGTCCCACCTCTGCAGGAATGTCTCTTCCAATCACAATTTTCCTGTCACAAATAGTCAGAAAGTTTAAGACAAAACATGGTTATCCTTGATTCTCCACAAGTATTCTTTCTATCACTCTTGCGGTATCTCAGCCTGTCTCCTACTCATCATCTTAATGTTGCTTTTCTGTGGCAGAAGTTGCTTCTCTTTTGTATTTTGTTTGAGGATGTGTCACTAACCCTCCAACAAGTTTGTCATTTGGAAAATCTTTAAAGATATAATTCTGCTGTATCTGAGACAGAAGGAGCAGGATCTTTTGGGATTCAGAATGAAAGGCAATCTGTGATATTAATTAAGCTTGAGTTAAAGACCATGTTAAAAAAAAAATCTAATCAATCAAATACTTTCTACCCCACAGTGGTCAAATTACTGATTTTTTTTTTTTTTGTTCCATATGTAGTGGATTTGCTTAAGTAAATCCAGGATTAATTAAATATTGGGATATATTTTACTGTTTGGGATACATTGCTGGTCTAAATTTTATAAGGATTTGAGCTCAATTAAGTACAGAATGCTTGACATCTGATAATGCCTTTAGAATTCCTGAGCTTATTTAGGTTTTACTGTTGGCAGCCTAACTTATAATGACTGCCAAAAGAAAATCTTAGGATCTTTTGAAATTGAGTAGCTGGTTTGAGAAAGTTCAGGGTATTTTACCCTCAGAAAAGCTAACAAGGTTAAGAAGAAATAAAAAGAATAATATTGAATTATCTGGATTTCTTTCATTAAATTGACTGATTTTATGCTAATGACTTAAAAGCCATCTTTTCTTACATAATTTGCTTCAGTCCAGCTAATTTAAACTTTAGTTAATATGACTGCAAAGTATGCAGTTATATTAAAAGGGCTGTACTTGAAAATAGTTAATCAATTCTGTTTCTTTTCTTCCCTCAAAGAGAAGTGTCATTTTACTAAGGTACATATTCTATCCAGTTAATTATTTGTTACTGTGAGGGACTGAGAAAAGTGGTTACTGGCTCAAACCAGCCAAAGTGTTTGTGTGAGACAAGTCAGAGAAAGTTCTGCAAAACTGAGATGGTGCCCCATAACCTGCCCCTTTTGGAGCTGTCTAGTCCAGCTGTCAGTCACTGGCACACCAGGAACAATGTCCCACATCTTGCCCCTGGAGCCCCAGTCTAGCCTCAGAGTGGCTAATAGACTGCAATCCCCACCTGGAGATATGGCCAGAGGAGGCCAGAATATGGTCATATCACTGTTGTCTATTGTCTGCGGATTTTATGTCAGCTAAGACCATACTGGTTCCGAGGGTGGCAGCTATATCTTACTTTTTTTTTTTTCTCTCTCTCTTTTCTTCTCCTGATTTCCTCTTCTTGATATCTGGGTAATTTAGTGTTTCATGGCTTAGAGTTTGCTAAGTCAATGCTTTGTGAAATGCTTTATTTTGATGGAATGTTTACTTTAAATTTCTCCAGGTTCCTGAAAAGTTTGCCAGTAGAAGTTTCTTGTTTAATTTCCTGAGTACGTTGTTGGATTTCTCTTGTGCACCTATCTCAGGGTATAAAAAAAAGCCTAAACCCCTTTAAATAAACTCACCAAGCGAGGACCTGGACATTACAGTTGATTTTACATTTGTTTGGGTGTTCTCTGCAGAGAAATAGATTGACAGCTTCAAAGATTTCTCTTTACTGGTACATTTTTGTCATAAATATTCATATACTTCTTGATTTATTAAATGTCGATGGTTAGTATTCATTTCATCAAGCTTACTTTTTATGAAGATGCATCCTATGAAAATGTGTGTTCTTTAGCTAAAATTATTTTGCACTTTTACAATTATTAAAGTGATTTCTTTTGCAATGACATCAAAACTGCTTTACAAATATGAATTAAAGTTTACAAAACCTTTGTAGACCAGCTAAGATTGCTAGCTAACAAAAATATTATACATAGTTTCAAAATTAATACTCTGAAGGGCAGACTGTAAGTGATTTGACTAAGTTCAAATAAGGTATCAATACGGATGACAACTTCTCACCCCAGCTTAATTAGTAGATCATAGTCCTTGAGTTCTCTTTAACAGTATAAAAAAATAATACCTCTCCAAAAAATGACTCTATAAAAACAAGTGCCATATTTATGAATCATTGCTTCTATGAATATTCTTGCAAAAATTTTACTGTATTAAGAGTTAATTCGAGGGCATTGCAAATGGCATGTGCTAAGCTGTCCCTAAAATGAAGCAAAATGACCTTTTCTTCACAATTAATGCACTTATCAATGCTTTTTGTAAAGAGGACCATCTAAAGGGGATCATGTAATTCAGGTCCAGGCACTTAGTGCTGAGCAGAGCTTTCAAGCTATTTTGTTAGGTCAACTGAAACATACTATATCAAATTCAAGAGACAGTAAAATATGATACCAAAAATCTGTTAAAAAAACCCCCATATCATCTTAAAGATTAACTGCTCTTGTTATTAAAGCAAATAGCTAATGTACCTTTCACAGGAGCTCATCTGTAATACTCCTTAAAATCTAATTGTTCCTCTAGTCTTTACAAATTCAATGCAATAGGAAGAAGTGTACCTGTGCTAAGTGTTGGGTCTTTCTGAAGAGATGGGCTAGTTTAATCTCTATGAGACTTTCAAGGACACTTCAGAAAGAAGGATGTTTACCAGTTGCTAAGTTTTACCAGTTGCTAATGGAGAGGAAAAACAGGCATTTTACTATTAGCCAACAAATTTATTCATGCTGTGATATGTAGGTATTTTATGAATGTGTAAAAGTATATACTGTCAATTCAATGTGTCTTCCTTTGTGGAAATATGGAATGAAAGGCCTAAAACTGTCCTCACATGGTGTAAGAGGAATATGGCAGAAGAATATTCTTCCGTGAACCTAGAGTCTGGCTAAGTTGTAACAGAGTCTTTAAAGTCTCAGTTTCAGAAAAAATCCTTTTCATTATGAAAAATACATTCATAAAATGGCATGTCCTTGAAACTATTAGCATTTACAAACCTCTTTTAAAAGTCAAAATCCCTATTCCAGACAGAATTTTTACCACAAAATATAATAATGCTACAGACCCCATGAAATGGAATACAGTTCCTCTGAATAATTATAAATATTATGTCAGTATGTGAAGCTGTAAACTCAAATCTGGAAAGTGATAATTAGTTCCTTATTATTATATAATTTCTTATCAGTGAATATCCATGCTTTCCTGTAATACTTTTTCTTGTTTCTATTGGCAATAGAAATATGATTACAAATAAATATTACTTTATTTGCATAAATACACTGAATGAATTCTTGAATATATTTAGTCATGCTAGGAAACATCTCAATTTTTCTTATAAAGGATAATGGTTTTGCTTGTTATTCACATTTCATATTATTTCCTGGCTCTTGTCTTGCTATGATTAAACATTGGAAATACAGTGGCATCTCCTGTGCTCAGTAAATTATCAATTAAATCTTTTTATAATGTACTTATTAACAATTTAAAATCAGTGAAAACATTGTTCTGTGTACATATGAAAAAAGCTTCATAGTAATATGGATCAATCCTCAAGAACTCTGAAGACAAATCAAAGTGCAAATCACTTAAAAAAAAAAAAAAGAAAGAAAAAAAGAAAGCAAGCTATCCATTCTGCCATGAAGTAAGATGCTTCCTTCTGCACCTGCCATGATTTAGGAATGGTACTCCCCAAATCAATGCCCCCATCATGACTCTCCAAACCACGCACTGCTGTCTCACTCCTCAGATATCTCCCTCCGCTCCTCCCTGCAGTGGGCTGAAGAGAAGAACTGGAAGCACAAAAGACAAAGATCATGGGGTTACATGAGAACAATTTACTCGAAACAGCAATAAGATAAGAAAAAGAGCAGTGATACCAACAATACAAAAGAAAAAAGGCACAAGAAAGATCAATTCAGACAGAGATCCTCGACAACAGACAATACTTGATGTTTCCCTGTGCTGCATATCCTCTGCCAGACCAGAACCCCTTCTTCCCTGGAGAGTCCCTTTCCTCTTCCCCCAGAAATTGTATGAGGTGGTACAGAATAATTCTAGGTCCTAGCCATGCCCCTTCCTTGCTACTGCAGAAATTAACTTTGTTCTGTCTGGAACCAGGACACCACCTTTGCCTATGTCCCTGTGTTTAGACACTAGATAAGTTTTTAATGGGCCTGGTAAAGAATTGGGTTGAAGCAAAAATATTAGTTGCAATATGGGAAATTCCAATTAGAAATAATGAAAAAGTCTACTCTGGAGGTGGTCCAACACTAGAGCAGGGAGCTAGGGTGTTTGTGGAGTCTCCATGCATAAGGATGCATACCGAAGATGCAGCCCTGAGCAACTTTCCGTAGTTGGCCCTCCTTTGAGAAAGGACTTGGACTCAAAGATCTCTAGAGATCTCTTTCAGCTTCACAGTTCTTCAGTTTTTGATTCTGTTTACATATGCAGGTGTATTATTGCTCTGTGTTTAGACTATCTATGTCCCTGGGTAACTTTTTACTTTTGGAAAAAAACACAATCCAACACCCTAAGATGGACAGTTCTTATTATGCTTAATTCTATGATACTATGATCTAAAGATGAAGCTAATTGTTATGAAAAATGTCAATCTTCTTTTACTGAAAGACAAAGAAACTTACGACTACTATCTTAAAAGACACATTGTTATAAAAATATAAAGTCATTCCAATGCCTTGAACTGTATGTGTTTTAATAATATAAAAGGAACAGGGATGGAATTAGAGTAAAGCATGATAATGAAGTTTTCCTTGTGTTAACAATAATGAATGCATTTGTACTTGTTATCAGTATGTACTTGGAACAAGATGAGTCTACATGATAGATAAAGCTCTGTGGTTTGTTTTCAACAAACAAAGAGCTGGCTTTGCCTGTTAATTAAAATATAATGTCAACACTAATGGAGGTGTTTACAAAATCCAGATTTGATATTTGAACTGAATGTATGAACCCTAAATGATGTGAATTACTTGCTTATCTAGAATTTTAAAGAATGTACAAATTCAAAATTAAAACAGGAGGAGAGAGAATGGCTACTTTAGCTCTAACTGAGGGGAAGTTCTGGAAGTGGGGTAGGTTGGTATAGTGTTTTTTTCTGATATTTTCACTGACCTCTGAGTAACTGCATAAAACTTTGGGTCTGTCCTAATAAACTCTTCTCCATCTTCTGATTTCAGTTTTGCCTTTTTATAGATAATTTGAGCTAAGAATTTCTCTCTGAGAAACACTGTCCTGATCATCTCTCTGCTGGTACCTGGAAAGGGTGGTTGAATTCAATAAGGAAAAGTAATGAGTAATTTCTTACAATGAGAGGTCAAGATTTTTGTATTGTAATTGTCTTCCTTTTGCCTCAGGATGGCAAAATGACCAAGCAACAGTTTCTTCTGCTGGCTTTGCAGAGGAGAAACATGAAATGTTGGTAGAAGAATGTATGAATTGTTATCAACATCCCCTCTTCTTTTATTAAGCCTCCTTTGTTTTCTTACCCTATGTAGGTTTTGTTTTGTTTTAGTTTTTTTGTTTTGCTTTGTTTTGTTGTTTGTTTGTTTTTTCCTTTGTTTCTGCAAGGGATACCATACTGATAATAGCTGAACAGTATATAAACATTTCTATGCTCCTAAAAAGAAATAAAATATTTGGGGATAGCAAGTGTATGTATTTGTGTATTTCTTCCATACCAAAGTCTTGATTACATGTTTTGATCTCAAGGAGAGGTTTCTCAGTGCCTAGTTTTTAAACCTATATGAAGTAGATATGAACAGTGAAAATACTGTGGCATATATGATGCTACAAAAAACTGTGGCATTAGTCATACGCAAATACTCTAAGGTTCGAATTCCTCTGTCCTTCATTCCCAATATGCACAAATTTTTGAAATGTCATCTTTTGTTTAGGTTATGAATAATACTTTTTATTAGTTTACAAGCTGCTCTATATAATGTCTAATTCACTCCCTTTCCTCTTGTGTTTGCCTACTGTCCTTGCATGGCAGAAAAGTCACAGCATGACTAGGACATACTTCAGAATGCCAATTCCATTTAAGTGCACACTTTTAAAAGAAACAAAAAGGCAGACTAAATTCAAGCTTGGTCTAGGGCATAATTATTTTGTGAATAGAGCATTTTGTTTTACAGAAATAACTGTAAAAATAACTGGATATTAGGACAGCTTAGGAATGTCACCTAAGTTTATAATATGAATGTATTAAAATAAATATTTTTCATTTGCAAACCTTTGCATCTTCTAAGATAGAAACATGCTATGATTCATGTTCAATGCATCAGAAGTATGTCTATTCTTTTTCAGACTACTATCCTTTTCTCAAAGTCCAAGCACAAAACAGCATGTGTCAGGTGGCCTTCAGATAAACATAAGAAAACATCTCACACTGTGGGATCCATAAAGGAAGTTTAACTGGTTCATGTACTACCTTTTTTTTTTTAATTCTTGACTAGTACAGGAATTTCCATTTTTTTTCACATTGAGTTTATAAACTGTGTATGAAGAGCTTCTTTTATTGCTATTTCCCACAAGACTAAGTCTGCATTTTCAAAAATGAGAAGTGGTTTGAGGTTCTTTTGTTTCTGGAAAGCCTATTTTTGAGGTATCTCTGAAAGAGCCTGATTTTCAAAAGAGGATTTAGCATTTGCCTACTAATACTCAGAGAGTTTTAAAGAATCTCTAGAAGGACAGAATAGTTCCAAGTCAGTTTTTAAAATTATAAAGATGAGGTGGTTAGGAGCAATCAACTCTCACTCATATTGTTGAAGACAAGATAGTTGCCTGGCTCTATAAACATGACAATGAGAAATCCTTGCTACAATAGAAATAATGTAAAGATCAGTAGGAAAAGTTGGTGAAGGACAAGAGGAAAAATCCATACATTAAAAACATTAATAATTAATTATTAAATGTTCTCTTGTATCCAAGAAGCATGAATAGTAATTCTGCAATCACTTCTTTTAATTCATCCCATAAATTAAAAGTATTATGTACTCGCTGAAAAATGTAGAATTTGCATCCTGTCTATTTTTATCCATCCATCCATCCATCCATCCATCCATCCATCCATCCATCCATCCATCCAATCCATCCATCCATCCAATCCATCTATTTTCATATTAAGCCCACCAATCTGATATTTGAAAACTTTCTCCAAAATAAGTATCTTTAAGATACATTTTAAGATTCCTCTCCTGTGAAAACACAGTGGATGACAATCATGTTTAATTTAATCTTACTATAGTTCTTTTGATCATCATGAAGTGTCACAATGTGGAACATCATTCTGGTTATGAAAAGTGCAAAGACAAGGATCTTACACCACTCAGTTTGTTTTTTTTTTTTCTTTATTTAAATTCATAAAGATATATTATTCTAGATATTTAAATCCCGTAAATTATTAAAAATCATAAGCAACACAAGAAAATCCCAAAGAATTACTTAGTTATATTGTGGCACCCTATGTACAAAGTTCTGCCACAAAAATGTGATTTTTTTTTTTCTTTTCTTTGTTTTTTCTGAAAATCATAAAATCTGAAAGACTGGTTGAAATGGATCTGTAAAGGTTATCTAGTCCAATCCCCTGCACGGAGCTGGGACATCTTCAAATAGATCAGATTGCTCAGAGCCCCACCCAACATAACCTAGAATATTTCCAGGGATGAGTCATCACCTACCTCTCTGTGTGACCTGTTCCAGTGTTTCATCACCGTCCTGGTTTCACCCAAGGACAGGGTTTATTTTTTGCAGCAATGGTGAGGATGTATCCATATTGTTACTCCATATCACTTCAGGTTATCTCTTGGGGTCGGAAGGAAGGGATTCTTACTTCTGAGAAGAAGAGGTCTGGCTTGGGTTGGGAAGAAATGCATGGGCACAGAAGGGGTGGAAAAGTGGGAATGCTGTTCCTAAACTACAACAATCATCCTCATTGAAAAAACTTATTCCTTATATCTAGTCTAAATTGGTCATTTTCCAGTTTAAAACCATTAACCCTAGTCCTATTGCAGCAGGCCCTGCTGAAAATTTTGTCCCTAAAAGTTTCTTATAGACCCCTTTAAGCCTGTAAGGCTGCAGTAAAGGCCTCCACAGAACCTTCTCTTCTCCAGGCTGAACAATCCCAACTCTATCACTCTTTCCTTATAGCAAAGCTGTTTAATCCCTCCAGACATCTGTGGCCCTCATCCAAACCCACTCAACCAGACCATGTCTTTTCTGTGCTGAGGACCCTGGAGCTGGATGTAGCAGCAAAATCAAAGGCAAAATCACCTCCCTTGATCTTCTGGCCACATATTGCTGTGATGCAGGCTAGAATACATTTGATTTTATGAACTGTAAGTGAACATTGATGGCTTGTGTCCAGTTTTAAACTCACCAGTAGCTCCAAGTACTTTGCAGGAAAATCTTGGAAGTAGAGGTTAAACAATATTATTTCTCTGGAACACTCATATTTCTAGTAAGAACAGAATCTGGCCCAAGAAAAGAAATAAGGGAAATGTAGTTTTAGCTTCTCAGCACTATCTGAATAGGCCTGTAAGAATATGACAGTGTCTGCTAGGGATTAATAAGTATAAATTGCTTATCCAAACAGAACAAATTATAAGAAAGAGCAAACAAGTAATTCTCAACAGGGATAGAGTATTTGGCTGTTCTAAGAGTATTTCATTTCACATTAAATCACTATTCATATTTTGTGAATGCTATAGCCAAACATATGAAATGCAGGAGACGTGATGGAGTGGAAAAAAAAATGAACTGAGAAATCAGTTTGTCCTTTTGTAGGCCTAGAAGTATTTCAAGTCAGTCATGCTATCAGGATTAACATCACCTAAACACATGGTCCATTAAGTAGTATTCATTTTCTTCCCTAAAAAGAGAAAAAATATGCACAATAATTCTTTGAGAAATTTCTTAATTTAATTATTAATGAGCATGCTAAAACATTAAAAAAAAGTTTCTTTTACTCCTGACACAGGAGGTTCATGACCTTGGTTTGATCCAGGGTTGAGTAGTTGAATGTAATTATATGTGGATGTCAGGATAATGAAAACAAAATAGAGTATGATTAATTTTTTTTACAGATTAAGACATGATAGCAGGTGGTGATGCCCCCCTGCCTTTCCCCCCCAACACACTACGATCTGAGAAATAGTTATTGCACCTCAGCCTTGATGAAGAGCCCCTCGGCTGAGCTCCTCTTGAGCTCATCAGAAACGCTATCTGTTCCCAGGAACTTATGCTCTCCTAACAAACACCTGCTCTCTTTTTAAAGAACAGCCTGTTTTTCTTGAATAACAACTCAATTGGAATAATATTTATGTTATTAAACTTTCAAGAATGTACCAACCCAAATTGGAGCCAGGATGAAAAATTTCTTAAGCCAACTTTCTTGTGGCCAATAAGCAGTGGCCCAAAATAAAATTATTTAAGGTCTTCTGGACCACAGCAGGCTGTGACCAGCAACCTCCCTCTGAATGGGACCTCTTCAAGCTAGTGAACTTGCAAGATTTTTACTTGGAGGATCACCAAACATCAGCAATGGATCCTGGGCTGATACCCTCCACTCCTTAAGGCTCAGCCCTTTGCCTGTTGAGAAGATACGAAGGCATCCAAAGTGACTATTTCACCGAATTTGAGTGGAATTTTTCAAAGATACCTTTTGCAGACTCTTTATGTCTGTGTGCATGTGAGTGTGAATATGCCACAGTAAATGTACTAAGAGCTGCTCTCCTATATTCTTAAATATTTTATGTTAGGCCTGTACATAACTTGCTATTGTGCTGTAGTAAATTCTATATGAATCCTTTGGAAAATGATTTGACTTAAGTTACCATTTAAGTTCTGTTGGGCCTTTAGTCCACACTCCTTTTTATCCTTACCCTTTCCTATCCTTTTGTCTTCCTCTCTGACCTCTATATGTATAGTTTTGGGTTTATTTAATTTTGGAGTTACTGACTCTGGATTTTTTTTTTTTTTTCCTCAGTGTGCTTTCATCATCTAGTAAGTAGTAGAGCAAACCTTGCAAATGGACCTTGTCATGCTATTACTTTTATATTAAACCTGTTTTTCCTGATACCTTTGCTGGTAATTTTTTCAGTGATATTAAAGTAGTCATTTGTGACACAGAACAATACCTGAAGCCGATAGAAAGGTTAAGTATGATAAAGATTTGGTTGCATGTAATCTTGTTATTTAATGCCACCAGTAAGAAAGATTGGGGAAAGTGTTGCTCCGTGGACATCCAATGCCTTCAAGCAGCAGAAGGCCCAGATGAAACAGTTGCATGTGGGTGTTGACCTCCTGTCCTGAACCAGTCATTGAGATTACTCTGAGTGAATGTTGTGTTTCCATGGCTGAGCTGTGATGGTCTCTGCAAAAATAACTGGGGCAGTGTTGCCATGCAGTTTCCTTGCCTTCAGAGATTCTCTTGTTTATACTTATTTCTACTTAGTTCACACACCCTGTTCTTGTAAACAATGTGTGTTTGCATTCTTCTTCAGCGAGGAAGAGAGCATTTGATAGATGGGTGGAAAGCCAAGGAAGATGGGAGGCCGGCTTTCCGCCTGTCCAATCCTTGAACATTTGTAGATGTCTTTAAATAGACATGTCATGTAAATAAAGGTCTCTTTTTCTGCTCACAAACCTGAGTGAGGTGTTTGTGTCTCTCACTCAGCTGTGGCTGCATCACAGGTTTGCAACAGGACAGTCTCAGTTAACTCTGTGTGTGTGCATGAGGGTAAGCTTTTACTGACACTGCCTTGCTCTAATTTGGCCAGTTCAGTAAATTGAGCTTAGCAGCATCATGTTTTTAATATTCCTTTTTTTCCCCTATGACACCTTTTTTTTATTAATGGGCAGTTACTAGGTGACAAATAACAGCATAGAACAGTTCAGGCAGTGGGGATGGAAGCTTCCAATATATTTTGTCTTTCTCCTTAAATTTCACAGTCTTTGTTGCTCGTCAGCTAGACTATTTGACCCTGATGGGGTTTTCTTAGTTTATAAAATCAGATGTTGGACATAACACTGTATAACCAGAAAATGGTGTTTGTCATGCTTCCACTTCCTCTGAGTGCTAAGAGCATCATACAAAATGACAAGCATACCTTCCAATGAGTTTAGAGAAATAAAGAGCTTTTAATACCTGGAGTAAGCTAACAGTATTTTACTGCTAAAGGCATCATTGGCTTCTTATTGTTTCCATGATGCATCTTTGGCATTATGATATGCTAAACAAATTGTTGGTTTAATAAAATTTATATTACAAGGCACGTTCAAAATAGGAAGTTTTGGTACTAGAAATAATAGGTGAAATGGATGCTGAAATGTAGATCCTGTGCTCAGGAACTGGTGATGTTTAGATTTACTATTGACTTTCTAAAAGTAGAGTGTAATAAAGGCACACATACCACGTATCAGTAGCTATGTTTGGTGCAGTGAAGATAGGTCATCCTTTAGAAGCTGCATATTCCCAAAAAATTCTGGCTTTCCTGTGGATATACCATATGTGGCATAACATACCCACTGTGTTGCTTCTATCCTGACTGGCTTTTCCTTGCTTTTTTTTTAAGAACTTTTTCTGTGCCTAAAAATCAAAAAATATTCAAGATTTTAGTCATTAAACATTGCACTATTTAGAATGAAAAAGAAAGGAATTTGGCCGTTTGCATTTCTCTTAGCTTTCTTATCCTTTAGGGTACATTTTCAGTAAAATGTCAAAGCTTTTTTCCATGACTTGGAGAATTACAAGCAAATTTTTTAGCATGCAGTCTGCAATTTTCATGTGAGCTTTGAATTCTTGCCTCAGGATCTTCCAGGAAAACAGAAGCTACATAAGACTTATGTTTAAAATCTTAACAACTGCCATACCCAGACTACTAAGGACATGTCCACAGTGCCCAGTAGAATAGGCAGGATAACTCTGAAGCTGGCAGGCACCATGCTAGTTCTGGAACCACAGATAATGTAACTGATGACATTTTTGCACATGTATGACTTTTTGTCAGCACACCTACTGATTCTGAGACTAGAAATCCTACTGCACAAACTGCACCTGCTCAAATCTCTCTATGTACAAGTACATATGGGTAAACTTGGTCATGAATAATTTACACTCTAAACTATAATTCATTACCATAGAATAGATATCTGGGAAAAAAAGAAGCCATACGCCTAGGTTTTGATGTATGAAATAAATGAGCAAATAACATCATTTTTAGAATTGTAAAAATATTAGGATATTCAATTTTCTGCTACAGGGCTTCCCATTATTTCAAGCAAGGCTAAGTGACAAAAATTTTTACTGGTCCACTAAAATGTTGTCATGATTATTTTTATGAATTTTTTCTGTTACTGTTTAACATGCTATTACTCTTCAACATGATTATCATCTTGGATGAAGATGATAATCTTTAAGTTTAAAGAAATACTATGTAGGTTTCTCAACAACACTAAATTGGAGGAGCTGTGTACTCCCTCAAGGGCAAAAGAACCTTGACAAATTAGAGATAATGTGGGCAATCACTAACCATATGAAGCATGAAAAGGGCAAGTGCTGGATTCTGCGCCTGGAATGGGGCAACCCTGATTTATGATATAGACTAGGGAATAAGAGATCAGAGACATGGAAATGCCATGGAAAGGGACCTGGGGATCCTGTTCTCTGGAAAGTTGAACATGGGTCAGAAGTGTCAGGAGGGCCAATTGTGTCAGGGTGCATCAGGGACAGCATCACCAGCCAGGCAAGGCAGGGGTTTGTCCTGCTCTGCTCTGAGCTGGGGTGGCCTCACCTTGAGTGCTGGGGGCAGTTTTGGGTGCCACTATATAAAAAAGGCATTAAACAATTAGAGAGCATCCAAAGCAAGGCACTGAGGATGGTGGAGGGCCTTGAGGGGAAGCTGCATGAGGAGCAGCTGAGGACACTTGGTCTGTTCAGCTTGGAGAAGAGGAGACTGAGGGGAGACCTCATTGTGGTCTTCAAGATCTGCATAAGAGGAAGTGGAGGGGCAGATACCCATCTCTTCTCTCTTGTGACCAGTAACAAGACTTGCGGAAATGGTCTGAAGCTGAGAGCAGGGGAGGTTTAGTTTGGATATCAGGAAACAGTTTTTTATCCAGAGGGTGGCTGGGCACTGGAACAGGCTCCCTGGGGAAGTGGTTACAGCACCAAGGCTGAAGAGTTCAAGAAGTGTTTGGACAATGCACTCAGGCACATGGTGGGACTCCTGGGGTGGTATCCTGTACAGGGCCAGGAGTTGGACTCAGTATCCTGATAAGTCCCTTCCAACTCAACATATGCTGTGATAACAACCGCAACTAAGTCTGGTATTAAAATCTTTTAGTGGTCCTGCTCAATTAAGATATTTATCTCACTAATGCTTTATATGCAAAACATAGTACTTAGAAATAACCATGCCATTAATGACCATCCTTAAAATGATAAGATTTTTTTTCAGATAATCTAATGATAAATTGAAAATAAGAAAGAATAATTTCTTGTTATTTTATTACTTTACCTTTGGAACCTCCAGATCATCAGGAGTTATAGGGCAGGTGGATTTTAGGTTTTTTGCCTTAAGCATGTAGCTTAGAACACTATCTAAGCAGTTTGTTGCAAATAAACCAACAAAACAACCACCAGGACAGGCATGTTCTGACTATAATCTACACTGAAATGTTCCTTCATGAAAAGTAATTGCCACAGGAGTAAACATAAACTAATAAATATAAATAAGAGACAGTTTTAACACTGCTACCTTGGGCCCGAATGCTCATGATGCCCATGTAGTGCATCATGATCTGCACTGTACAGTTTCCAGCTGATCCTCTGTAGAGAAAGATCAAACTAAATTCTACTTGCCAAATAGAATGCAAGTCATACTTAAATGTTTGGAGTTTTGTTGTAATTAAATGATGCAGTTCACATTGCATTTGTGGGATATTGGTGCTTAGAATGAAAATTTTAAATCTTGTGTTTGATTTGTTGGAAATACTAGTATTAACACCTATATGTGATACTGTTTCTGTAATAGAAAAATAAATATGAATGTTGCATCATTATAGCATATGTTATTTGGGTACTTGAATTGTCTTTTGTTCATAGTTTGTTTTTTTTAATATATGTGGATTTTGTGAGACTAAAATATGCATTATATAAAAAAGATGAAATTTCCACAGTATTTGTTTTAAATTATTCCAACCGGCATACATTTTGTATGTGTTTTCCGCCAAAGTTACAGCTACTAACAAAAGGAAACAAAAACAACCAGAACTAATTGGTAGTCTCTAAGATATAGCACTTGACTGTCTCTTCTGATGTACTTCCTCCAAATCGCAGTTTTCTGATAATGAGCCCTTGTAATGCTGTTTTCCACAGACATGAAGATAAAAGTTATAAGATTACCAAGGTTAAAGGCCTAAGTGTACTGAAAATGTCTGTTTCTTAATGAAAAGGTGCCATGGTGTTTAGACATCCTGACATGTAATATGGAATGGTCATCTTCTGGAGTTATCGTACCATTATATAGGACTTTTTTTTTTTTTTTTTTCCTAAGAATGGTATATAACATGGGGTCTTCTGATTTAAATTTTGGATAGAGTTCTTGATTTTACTGAGGGATTGAGAGTGACCATTTTGCAGCTAATGTTTCTGAGTGAATTTCAATTAATTTGAAATTTAGTTAAAATTGATTCCTTTCAAGACTCAATTAGAAATAAAACAGAGTAGCAAAACCAACTATAGGCATATAGATATGTAGATGATTATTATTATATTTAGAGAGAACCTTATATTGAATTTCCTTAGTGCACTCTATAACATTAAAACCACTTGTAATATAGTTAGTGCTATTTACCTATTGTGTAAATAAAGTGAGGCAGATAGAGTTATCACCACTGTCAGCAAAATCAGGGCAAAACACAGCCCATATTATGATATGTTTGTATCACCAACATAATATTATTGATCATAAACTATAGAAAGAATGGAAGTTGTGGAAAGGTCTGAGAGGAACAGACTATATGGGGGAATCCCTGTGGAGTTACAGTCTGAGGAGGTTTCTATCTTCTTTTGGTGGTATCAAGAGAAGAATTTCAGGACCTTAGGTCATGCAAATTTACACATCATCTTTCTTTTGGTCATGAATATTAACTCATTATTTTCTTCCTAAAGAGCTTAGGTGCAGGGATCCATTCGTAGCTGAAAAAATTCTCACTACAGGATTTAGCAAAAGAAATAAATTCTATAGTGTTTTCGAGTTCCTCTTTAAAGTCAGTTATTTTGTTGTTTTTGTTTGCTTGTTTTAATGTGACAAACAACAACAATAAAAAGACTATTACTTTTGGACCTAACTTTGAAATTATGAATATTTTAATTTATCCTTGAGTAAACTGGTCTGTACTTTAAGGTGCTTCTTACACAAATGACCCAGACACTGCTCTTCTTCCCTATGCCTAGTGGACATCTGATAAAAACATTCATTGTTGAATTACTTCATGAATATAAAGTCACAAGAAAAGATTCTTTATAAAGACAGACAAAGGGAACCTAGTCATTTTGACTCATCCTGATCTGAGATGGAATACAAGGGAACAAAGCTGTCTTGTTTTTGAATGAGCTTCTCAATGTTGAAATGTAGAGAAAATGTATTCACTACTTCTTGGTTGCACTATCCTAGTTCTCATCATGGAGAGATGGTACACAGGCCTTTCAAATTTTGGATTGAAACAAACACCAAAGGTGTAGGTTTAGAAAATCCATTAAAGATTTAACTAACATCACAAAAAAATGTTGAATTATCCCTGTACCTGAGAAAAGAAATAATTCAAAGGTGAAAATCTAGATGATTTAAACATCTACAAGTGACTTCCTTGTGCTGGATTTGTTTGGATTTTCTTATAAGGATAAGGTATGACCTTCCAGAGTATTAAAATAGTTTTAAAATTTGAAATCATTACTAATTTAATTTATTTTTTTGACTCTGTGTTTGTTATATTCACTTTTGTCATTTACATTCTATGTTTTTGTAAGATGGAAATACAGATAACTAGCCTATCAGAAAAACTGCATAGTTGTCTTTAGTGGCTCTTACTAAATATGCACTTCTTCCAAGATTTCCCTGGAAGTGAACATAGAGTTTGCTGATTTTAATCTTTAGCTTCATCTTTCCTTTTTATAATCCTTAATTTATGAAATAGATAGGCACAAGGTATATTGATACTGACCTGAAGTTAATGTCATTAACACCATTTTTCAACCTTCTGGGAGATCATAAGAGGAAGAAGCACATGCATATATGTTCAAACTTTCTTCATTTTACAAACTAGTCATAGAATTTCTGATCTTAGTGTTCACAATCCCAGAGTATTTCAAATGTTTGGGTTCAGCAATATGTTGTGTTCAAGCTGTTTTGGATTTGTATCCAACTTCCAGTATTCATTTACCCTATTTTTCGTAATATATTATTTTCTGTGTCATCATGGGGGCTCTGCAGGGAGAGTCTTTGAACTTGATAAATTAATAATGGGGCAAGGCTTTTTTTCCTCTTGGACCTACATTAAAACATTTCTGTGAACTGTGCTGTAGATAAAATTCTCTCACTGTATATCTTTGTATAGCCTATGCATTTATCCACTCATTTGAGAAGGCAGGAGAAGTACTGAATCATAATAATGCATGGTTCTTGTCTCAGCTAGAGCATATATTTCTTTTGACCACTACTGAAAAAGGTGTTCCATCCTAGTTAACTTTGATATTTACTGGAGAGTGTGAAAGAACATCTAATTTTGAGCTACAATAAATGATCAGGGAAGTACATCTTCACTGTGTTTCTATATTTGATTCCAGGCCATCATGCTTGTTTTTCTCCCAAGGGATCAAGACCAACATAGACTATGAAGAGGTAAGTTCCTAGCAATAAATCTGCTGAGGACTGATGAAAAAAAGATAGAGATTTAACTTGCACTGATTTTTTGGGAAGCATAATTATGAATCTGGAGAGCCAAAATGTGTGTCAGAATGTGTCACAAAGAGTGAGAACAAGAGATATTACAGAAATGGGAGGGAAACGTAAAGGGCTTTAAGGTGACCATTATTTTTGGTGTAGTAGATTTAGTGAGTATAAAAAATACAGACAAGCTACCTTGAAGGAAAATGCCCTGTATTGATTTTAGCCTTCTTAAAGATCATCTTTCATAATACTATACATTTTAAATATTTTGCTTATGAATATAAATTTTTGTCTTTTCAGACTTACAGATGGATGGACTTATTCTTACATTACTTTGTCCATAGCATTATTTTTTTCATTATATTGTTTTCCTGCTTTTTGATTTTTACAGATTTGTTCATTATTTGAAATTTGTGTACACATTCCAGACAGGGTTTTTTGTGGAGTTAGGTAGCATTTTACTTTGATTTAATGCATGCTTTTCTATTCTTTATGGCTTATTGTTCCACATCTTAAACTAAGAGCCATCAATAGAATATTCCACAGAGCTTTTGAATTTGCAAAAGCTTAATGTTATAAAAATTTCTATGAAGATAAGCTATCTGCTGCTCTCTGCTTCTCCTTCTGCCTCTTATCCATTAAATTTTCCAGTCATACTTTATTTTTCAAGCAGTTGATTTTCAGCAGCCCCAGCGATAGACTAATAAATTATTCTGAAATTAAACCATGCCAGTCGCTAATGGTGAGTTCTATTCTCATACTGAAAGAATTTGCATTTTGGCATATCTTTCCGTGCACTTAACTATGTTTAGGATCACTTTTTCTTGCAGTTGTTTTTATAGTTTTGATAGCTAGTAATTAGTTTCCAGAAGATTATTCAGACTCTGTAATAAAGACAACTAAAATAATCTGACTTGCACCTCAGACTCAACATTGGTGCTAATACCCATCCCCTGATAAAGAAAATTACTGTGACCTTATAGAATCACAGAATGTTAAGGTTTGGAAAGCACCTTAAAGATCATCTAGTCCCAACCTCCATGCCACGGACCAGGACATGTCCCACTAGACCAGCTTGCTCAAGGCCTCACTCAACCTGGCCTTGAACACTTTCAGGGCTGGGCAATCTACAACCTCCCAGAGCAACCTGTTCTGGTGCCTCACCACCCTCTCACTAAAGAGTTTCTTCCTAATATTCAAACTGAATTTTCCCTTTTTCAGTTTTTACCTATTTCTCCTTGACCTATCACTACAGTTCATCATAGAGTTCCTCTCTGGCTGTCCTGTAGGCCCCTTCAGATACTGGAAGGTTGTTAAGAAGTCTCCATGCAACTTTCTCTTCTCTAGGCTGAACAGCCCCAGTTCCAGTTCTCTTATCAATTTTGTGTTCCTCCTCTGGACTAACTTCAATATTTCCATGTCCTTCTTGTTTTGGGGGCTCCAGAAGTATATGCAGATCCAGGTGGGATCTCAGCAGAGCAGAGTAGAGGGGGAGAGTCCCCTCCTTTGAGCTGCTGGCCGTGCCCCTTTGGATGGAGCGTGGGGTTCCATTGGCTTTCTGGGCTGGGAGCACACACTGCCTGCTCATGTTGAGTTTTTCATCAGCCATCACCCACAGATCCTTCTCCATAGGGCTGCTCTCAATCCTACAATAAGGTCTAGGACCTTGTTGAACCTCATGAGGCTGGCACAGGCCCAGCTCTCCAGCCTGTCCAGGTCCCTCTGGATGCCACCCCTTCTCACCAGCATGTCACCTCCCCACACAGCTCAGTGTCATCAGTGGACTTGCTGAGGGTGCCCTCGATCCCACAGTCCATGTTGCCAACAAAGATTTAAACAGATCTTGATCCTTAATTTTCTGAACTGCTGTCATCTCACTGAGGTTACTTCTGAAAAAATTTCTGAGGATATCTTTTAGAAACGAGGCAGTGTTGCAATCACATGGTCTTTCTTCAAGAAGTTTTCTATGACTTAACAATTTGAGCCAAATTCACAGAGGATTAAAGGTCATGAACATAATTAAATTCCAGCAAGTGTTATGAGATCAGCAATTACCAGTTTTGTGTTGCCAGCTGTTAGGTCTATCAGCACGCACATGCTTGCTGGCCAGCAGCAGCACACACAGCCACAGCATATGCTGTCACTTGTCCATCTGGGGCAGCTGTGGAGCAATCTACTGGAGAGGAACTGAAAGATTTATGAGGGTGAGAGAGATAAATACATAGAAATTTGATTGCAAGGCAGTTGAAAACATGAAGGACACACCATATTACAGAATTATTGTCCTGCAGTGTGTTATGCTATGAAGTCATTCTCTATGTGCATCCTTTGTTTGGCAAATATAGATTCTGCTTTCGTAAAATTATTAATCTGAGACACAAAATTGATTTATTAGTGGCGGGGTTTTGCCTTTTTTGTTTTGTTTTATTACTTTTTTCTATTTTTATTACTTTCTAAAATAGCTGAAGTAATTTTATTTTACCAGACCCCTCGTAATTTCTCTATCTTCAGTGAAACAAAAGGGCTAATTTTTTGTCCATCAAATCTTCCTTTATAATTAGCAAATTATTTGGCTCTTTTATTTTTGCAAATTATATGTAAGCAGCTTCAGATTGATTTTATTTTGCAATTGTTAACTGAAGACTAGATACAAACATATGGTAGGCTAGAAGTCGTTTGATGTGTTCACTTTGAAGATGTCTTCAGCTGTCTGAAGTTCATTATTCACAGGTTGGAACAGACCCCCACCATTTCATACTATCAACTGCTTTCTGATTGAATGACTGCAGCTTTAGTAGGAAAGAACATTTGAAGCTCATCTATCACATCAATATTCATATGCAAACTCAGATATTTCCCTAAAGAGTTGACACATCACGACTTCTGGTTTGATCAAAAATCTATTTTCTTCAATGTTCACGGACAAAAGTACATAAAAATTCTGCAGTGCACTTGTACTACTATGGCTACAACAGGTCTGTGTGTATAATAGGAAAAAAGATCAGGGAAAGGCTTTATCCTGATTATTCAAATAAACTTGTTTCCCCTTTAATCCCACACATTATTTCAAGCAATGCAGTTGAGACTGTGACACTCAGCTGTAAACAAGGTTGTTTAGGGAAGACAGGACAGGCATTTAAACTGTAATCACCCTGAATAGAAAAGGTCTGAGGACAACTGCTGTGGTCTTATGGAGAAGAGGTTAGTTGTATGGAGTTCATGTTTGCAACAAGTTGAAATGATGATTTTCCTTCTCTAAATTCATTTTACAAGAAGCTACTAGGTTGGCTAGGAATCTGTTTTAGCAACAGAAATATAGAAAACAAAGACACATTTAGAACTTCTGGAAACTCCATAAATTATTTATCTGGGCCAAACACTTTAGTAGTTGACCATTTCTAAAGAAATAGACATAGCATAAACAGTTTTCAGAAGGCTTGTTTCCAAAGTACATCATTGTAAATGGACTGAGCATTTGTGTGCCTAAACAAAGAAGAAAGAACAATGACTATATTTGCTGTAGTAAATATGTTCTATTGGTCTCATAAGTAAAGTTTATGAGTTCTAATATTGAGAGATGGAGGAAATATTTGCTTTACATTACATCAATTTTTGGATTGAACACCTTCTCAGTAGGCTTTCAGATGCCCATCCAGCAACTAAATAAGTTTTAAATAAAATTACCTTATATATGAATGCATAGATACTAATATATTGTGTGAAGAACAAATACTAGAGACTGAGTACAAAGATTAAATTAAAGTGAGATGAGCAGGTCTTTTATGTAAGAAATATTTTCAAAAAACACCTGAAACAGGGTAGTTTGTAACAGCCATAATCTTTGTGTTTGATTATGATAACAGTAAACTTTTTGTCAATGCTAACTATCCTTAACTTTGCCTTGGGATATCAAAATCTCCTGTTGGTCTGTAATTTCAAGCAAAAATATCTGTGTCTTTGTGAGGCATTGTTTTGGCATTAAAGAAAATAGTATTTTGGTTACAGAGTAATATTTTTATAGATTTGAAAAGTGTATGGCAAACATGTGGTGTTTATCAGTTATTGTAGGAAAATATGTGAAGGAGGGTAAAGTCTGTGTGAATTTTACTTACTTTTTTCAAATATTCTCTCTTCAGTGGCTGAGAAGATTCATACCCTTAATGTTCACATCTTTTGGTTGTGATGATGAGAGAGTATTATTATCTTACAATGTTCCTTTATGAAAATTTTTGGGTTTCGAGAAATGCAAATAAACAAAAAATTCAAAAGCATTCAATAAACATGCAATGAGTCAATATTTAGACAGCTTGTTTTGCTTTTGTTTTGGACTTGACTTTTCAAATTTTAGCTAAATCTAGCAGAATCAACTAAAAAAACCAAAAAATAAACAACAACAAAAAAAAACCACACCAAAAAACAAAACCAAAAACCATTGGCTAGAGTCTACCAGTTTGCACAGGTGCAAATGGGTTTGATCATATGTTATTTTATCAAGAGCCAAGGGCACAACTCCAAACTGCAAAACCAGATGCTCTGTTTTTCTCTGTGTGTGAGTGCTGGAAGAGAGAAAGACTGAAAACCCATGAACCATGGGAGGATTCTGTTTTTATGATGTGGAGTTTAAAGCAATCATAAAATTTGAGAAACTGGAGATAGTTTCAAATATATGGAGGCCAGCATTCCTTAAAAAATAAAAATCCCTGGTTTATCTATGCAGTTTATCTACTATGGAGGCCCTTGAACCTTTTCTTATTATTATTTCTGGTTTTATCCCTATTCACTATAATTCCAGCAAGAGAGATTCCCTCCAGCAAAATTACTTTCCATTCTCATCCCTCCCTTTTTTTTTATCTCTGGTGGCTCTTGAATCTACTATGGCAGTCTGTATGAAACAAGCTTATGTCAATTCACATTCTTTCATCTCCTTTTTTAATTAAATTCACTTGTTTTTTTAGTGGCACCATAAAAATGTCTGTTGCAGTTTATTAAAATCTTGCATTATGAATATTTATTTTAGATATAAACTTTCAATGTATTTCGACAGATAAACTGCCTCCCAGTAAAGTGTGGAAGTGGGAGGGAGAAGAAAAATACAATTTGAAGGAGAAAATCTTCTTTTACAGAAGAGATGCAAACCTTTTAGACCTGTAAACTTGTATAAATTCAAAGCATAACATTAGATGTATTGAAGGCTACAGATGGACATTTGAGAGGGTTGGATGGAATTAACTAGTGAATTTCTTAAGTATAATTCCAACTGGGTGTAAATAAATGTTCCAGAAGTGATATATTTACTTGTACTGATAACATTGACTTCCTTATTTTATCATCAATACCTTGCAATTATTTTTTTTAGTGTTGTTCATGACCTCTTGACATCTATTTTGACCTCTAGGCTATAGTAAAAATACAGGTCACTAGTTTTCAAATATGTATCAGAATGATATTTAAATTACATGAAAATATGTTTTTCTGTGGAAGATCTATTACCTTTCATCCAGCCAAGGATCTTGGTCTGCTTTTCACAAATAACTGCATCCAGTTGTTATTTTAAATCCATTATGGCCAAAATTTATCTCTTGATCTTTGCTTTCAAAACATTTCACTAATTCATTTTCCATCTTAGGCAGAAACATCACTGTTCTCCAAATTGCTTCACTAATGTCAGGCTTAAACTCCTGCTGTCTCCAGGGGGATGCTTTCACTGGGTTTCTCTCAAACCTTGTCAGTCCAACTGTGCACGCAGTCCAAACATTTGTGCAAGCTTTTATTATTGCCTACATTAAGTATGACAACATCTGTTCTCTAGATTTCCTTACAGCAGCCTTGCTCCTCTAAAGTCATTGCAGGATATTGCTGTTATAGTCACCTTGAACTCCTTTACTGAGCTTTATATTGGCCCTACTTATTGTCCTTCAGCATTTTAAATTTTACTTCTTTCCACTTTTTCTCCTGTGTCTTTCCAATAATTCAGTCCAATCATCATTGTAAAATCTAGTCACACATCTAGTCAGACTTGCTTCATTTTCCTCTACAGGTCAGTTTTGCTAAGGTTAGGATCAATTTAAGAAACCATCGAAGTACCCTTACCACTCTGCTGAGTAGGTGTATTGGGTCTGGCGGAGCTGGAGTTCATTTCCCCACAGCAGCCCTCACAGTGCTGTGCTGTGCTTTGGTGGATGGAAAGGTGTTGATAACAAATCACTTTTGGGTACTGCTGAGCAGCACTGGCACAGCATCAGCGCTATCTCTCAGCATTCTGCATCCCCATCAGAAGGCTGAGGGTGCTTAAAATCTTGGGAAGGAACATGATCAGGCCAGCTGACCCAAACTAGCCAAAGAAATGTTCCGTATTCTATGATGTAAGTAAAGAAAAAGGAAGAGGAAGTGAGGGCATTTGTTACTTAAAATGTTGGCCTTCCAGAATACTGCTATGCTTACTGAAGTCCTGCTTCCCAGGAAGTGGCTGGACATTGCTTGCTGATGAGAAGTAGAATAAAATCTTTATCTCTTTGCATGCAAACACATGACATTTTGGTTTTTCTTTTTCTCAACATATGAATTTTATTCCATCTCATTTTCTTCCCCTATCTGGCTGAGGGAGGAGAGTTATAGAGTGGCTTGGTGGGCACCTGGCATCCAGCCAAAGTCAACCCACTCCAATAGTATTAACTTTTATCTAAGCTTTTTTTCCCTAACTTTATTTTTCCTCTTCCCAAAATAACAAAACTGGGCTTTTCCAGACCTTTTCTGTGTAGACGGTTTTCCAAAACCTTAAAGCTGAAAAAGATGTGATTTTTTTTTCCAGAACTCCTAAAAAAACTGCAAGTGTTTGATCAGATAGAACAGAAATTATAGCAATTCATAAGATATTCTCTCACTGTGTCCTTGCAGGCAGATTCCTTCTTCCAAATTAGTTTGTTTATCAGGTCAGTGGCTTTGAGTTGGAACTAACTCTACCAGGTCCCTTCTGGCCTCTTCAGAGTTCTCTTTCTGACATCTCTGTGGTCTGCTCCATAGATGGGAGTCAGTAGTACCACCAATACACAAAAAGTGACAGATGTCCTGAGACTGTTCCCTACTCCTTTCCCAGAGCTACTGATGTGGATGCCTTTTCTGTGACTGTTGCTTGACTGTTCCTACAGAAGGAGCAGTCACTGCATCCAGCATGCACCTTTTCAGAGGAATGCAGACATAATGTACACAAACATCATAACATACAAGCTGAAAGTGCCATACCAACTACTGCACATTTAGTTAACCATCTTGGACTGTTTGGAGAACTAAAATTCCTTTGAGGGCAAAAATGAAATCATTTTACTGATATCTATGGTGAAGCTGCATCAAACCCGTATTTGGCAGAAAAAAAGCCAGATTTGAGACATTCCTTCTTAATGGTGTACAATTATTCAATTATTATTAATACAGTTATTTCAGCAATTATTCAGGCAAGTATTGTACCTCTGCCTATAATGAGCAAAGCCTGATTCAACCCATCCTGAGGTAATTGCTTGTATTTCAGAGGTGCCTCTCTCATTTCCCTGATTACAGAAAAAAAAAACAAAACAGTTGAGGCACCTAACTTTCAGAAGGCCATCCTTGTGGCTTAGGGATGGTCACAGTGTTCAGTTTTAACTTCTTCAGAATACTAAGGTTTTGACATGAAGTTTTAAATATGAACAATTCAAAGACTTCATTTAAAAATCAGTTTGGTTTTGTTTTTAAATCATCAAATATGACAAAACAAGGAAACAAACAAGGAAAACCTGTCATGTTTAAGATTAAAAAAAATCCAGTAAAAGAAATGTCTGGTTAAATACGGAAATGTTTTCCATTAGTAGAATTTCCTAGAACACAGAAATCCCCTACTGGCCAAGCTTCAATTGCAAAAAAATTAAGGTTGAAAGTTCCTAAAGACATAGCATCTTCAGACAGGGCACTCAGCAACAATAGAAAAACAATATGGTGGAAGAATTCTAAGTATGACTTGCAGAATATCTAGTGTTGAGGGGTAACACATCTGTATCTGTATTTGGAATATATGTATGAATAGTTGAAAAGCACAATAGGAGAGTATTTTATATAGTATACATAGTACAGTGGGAATGGCTCTTGTATTTTATGTATTTATTCACAAAGTATGTTCATATTGGATTTGTTTTTTCTGGTTGTAGTAAGAAAAAGGATATTTTCAAAACAGCTGGAGATGAAAAATGGAAGCTGGATAAAACTGAAATATTTCCTTACAAATCAGTAACATCATTACCCACATGTAACACAAGAGTGATGATGGGGTCTGTGTGTGCTTGGGGATAACTAATTCCTAGATGTGAGGTCCTTAGTAAGGTGATTCTTAACACCTGTGAATGACAAAACTATTCTAGTTGACATATTGCCCCTATAATTGCACTATTACTAAATCAAGGGGTATTTTTTCCTTTTTTGACCTACTACTAAAGTTTGAATATCAAGAAAAAGCTGATCATTTAGTTATCTCTAGCTGTTTAATAAAGTTATGCATTATATAAGACCACAGCTAGTTTGTTTTTCTTATTAACTTTTTTCTCTCTTTTTCTTCATCTCCAACTGATGCATTTTCAAGACACTTTGCCCATTTTAGAACCCATTAGTCAAGAAATTGCCTAATTTAAACATTTCCTTTACATAAAACCCTTAATTTGATATTTAGTTTAAAAATGTTAAAATATCAACTGTAAAAAAAAATTGCAAGGAAATGTTGCCAAAATTTTACCAATTTTCCAAAAGTTTAGTTGATTTTTTAGTGGTTTGAGCAACAGGCCAGGTTTGTACAGTGGAGGGTTTGCAGGGGTGACTTCTGTAAGAAGCTGCCAGGAGCTTCTTCCATGGTCAGGAGAGCCAATGCCAGCTGGCTCCAAAATGGACATGCTGCTGGCTTATGTTGGGCTGATTAGAAACAGTTGTAATGCCACCTTGTAATATGATAACATATTTAAGAAGAAAGAAAAAGAAGTTATTTTGCAGTTGAAATTGCAGACAGAGAAGAGCGGGGTGAAACCATGTGAAAGAAACAACTGCACACACCAAGGTCAGTGCAGAAGGAAGGGGAGGAGGTGCTCCAGATGCTGGAGCTGAGATTCCCCAGCAGCCCATGGTGCAGTCCATGGTGAGGCAGCTGTGTCCCTGCAGCCCTTGGAGGTCCATGGGGATGCAGAGATCCACCTGCTGTCCCTGAAGAAGACCCACACTGGAGCAGGTGGATGCCTGAGAGGAATCTGAGAACCCCTGGGAGTTGCCTGCTGGAGCAGGCTCCTGGCAGAGACCTGCAGATCCATGGAGAGAGGAGCCCACACTGGAGTAGGTTTCCTGGTAGGACTTGTGACCCCATGGGGGACCCACACTGGAGCAGGCTGTCCTTGAAGGACTGCACCCTGTGGAAGGGTGACCCACGCCTCAGCAGTTTATGAAGAACTGTTGCCTCTGAGATGGACTTACTTTGGAGAAATTCATGGAAAGCTGTCTCCCATGGGAAACACCCCACACAGGAGCAGGGGATGGACTCCTGTCCATGAGCTGTGGCAGGAAAAATGTGTGATGAACTATCCCCTATTCCTTGTTTCTCTGCACCACTGGCTGAGGAGGTAGAGCTAGGAAGGAGGGAAGGATGGGGGAAAGGTATTTTTAAGGTCTTATTTTACTTCTTATTTTCCTACTCTGGTTTTAGTTCGCAATAATTTCAATTAATATCTCTAATTCTAGTCTGTTTTGCCTATGGTGGTATTTGGTGAGTGGTCTCTCCCAGTACTTATCTCAGCTAATGAATCCTTTGTTACATTTTCTCTCTGCTGTCCAGTGGGACGTGATACAGAGGGAAGTGATGCAGAGGGTTTGGTCTGGCACCCAGCCAGGGTCAACACAATACAATAGTTAATATTGCAAAGTTAAATAAAAGTTATGAAGAATAATTACCCTCACTGTCCACTAGAAAAATGGACATCACCTGTGAGGAACTTAATAAGAAATAGGTATCTGTTTTCTTCTTCAGTAGGGCTTCACCTTGAGTGGTTCAGATTGTGCTTTAATTCTAAATTTTCTGGACTGGTGCTTGAACTCTTTTGTCCTCTGCTACATTCTAACTCTCCTTCTTTCTGTTGTCTTTCATGTGGGGTGTCTGTTCCTATAAAAATAGGCAGTTTTTTGCTGCACCTTAAGTCTAAAAACCATCCATGTTTAAGGAGGCAAAAATTTACATAAAGGAGTGCTGTGAACCCAATCTTGAAACCCTTTCCCCATCACATTTAGTTAAAATTGTAATAATATATAAAAAAAAAGGATTGCTTTGGGAATCAGTACAGGAATATGAATGTTTTCCTTTCCAGGTCAGTAATTCAAATCTGTCAAATTTGATGGAGATGTATAGTTCCATCAAGCTCTTTGCTGAGAGCAAAAAGTTTCCTTGTTGACAGTCTGAGTCAAATTAATAGTAAGAGAGTCCACAGAGCAAACCTCGCACAGAGAATTTGAACTACTCAGCACTCATACTGGCAAACCTGTATAGTATAGGCCCAAGGGTGGGTGCAAATCTCAGTGTACTACATTTCCCTCTTTTGGCTAGCCCATCTAGCCTAATACCCAATTAAGTGACTGGAAAGCTGCCCATCGGAAAAGGATCTGAGGTCACTCAGCTGAACATGAGCCAGCTGTGCCCAGGTGGCCAAGATGGCCAATGGCATCCTGGCCTGTATCAGCAATGATGTGGCCAGCAGAACAAGAGCAGAGATTGTTCCCCTGTACTCAGTAATGGGTGAGACCACACTTTCAGTCCTGTGTCCGATTTTGGACCCCTAAAATCAGGAAGGGCATTGAGGTGTCGAAGTGTCCGGAGAAGGTCAAGGAAGCTGGTGAAGCATTTGGAGCACAAGCTTTACAAGGAGCAGCTGAGGAAGCTGGAAGTGTTTAGACTGGAGAAAAGGAGGCTCAGATGGGCATCTTATTTCTCTCTACAACTACCTGAAAGAAGGTTGTAGCCAGCTGAGGGTCAGTCTCTTCCCTAAGTAACAAGCAACAGGAAAAGAGTAAATGGCTTCAAGTTGCTCCAGGGGAGATTGATTTGGATATTGGGAAAAATTCATTCACAAGAAGAGTAGTCAGGCTCTGGAATGGGCTATCCCAAAAGTGGTTGAGTCACCATTCCTGCAGGTACTGAGTAGATGTATACATGTGGTTCTTGGTTACATGGTTCAGTGGTAGACTTTGTGGTGCTGGGTTAACCATTGGACTCAATGATTTTAAAAGTCTTTTCCAAGCTAAATGATTCTATGATTCTAATTTGCTATCCATTTAATAACATTTTGTATCTTAGTGGGAGACTGCAGTCTCCAGTTCTGCAAACACACACATGTAAGCAGTAAATTAACAGATACACCCAGGAAAACTGAAACTTGCTTTACTTCTTCAATCAGTTAGTGATTATCCACTCCTAGGTAGTCCAGTGGATTTTAAAGGAATAGTAAGATGGTATTGCTTCAGTCAACCTAGTGAACTTGTAAGTTCCAGTCAGGACTCAATTTTCAAGATTAATAACTGCATATACATTATGACATGGAGGATCTGTGCAACTGGTCAGACAGTATATTGTGGAAATATTTTTTCCTCAGGTAATGTCAATTTTCACTATGATAATAATTATTTGCAAACATGCCATTGTTTTGACCATATATTTGGGGTTTTCTTGTCCAAAACTTACTTCATCACTTGGATTAAAAGAAAACTCAATTGTACTGGCTGCTAGGTTAGGTAGTCAGAAACTGATAGGTCTCAAGTAAGTGTCCTGAGACTGAGCAGGAAAGGCAGTCCCTTTTGAGGATTATTCTTCCCTTGACCAATATGGTGACTAAAATCTTACTGTTTTTCACTAAGAAACTAATAATATTCCCCAGATATGGGGAAATTCAGATTAATTTTTCTATTGTTCTTTATTCTGTATACTTAATTTCAATATAATTCAGAAGGCTGGGTAATACATTCTTTACCCAGGTTTTCATTGTTTTGGGGCAGGACAGTATATGCCTATATGTGCCACATCCTTTTGAGGTGATTAGATTTGGCTGTTGAGAAATACAGCTACATGACAGAACTTTGCAATGTTTTTCAATACTGCATTTCTGGTTCTGGCAAATTTTGATTATTTCTGTAATAAATATAAGCAACAGTCTTTTTTGCCACAATGTTAAAATTATAAATGTTATTTGCTCCTGCATAGGGGGTTGGTTGAGTTTAAACATAGGGAGGGATTATATTTATTCTAATTTCCAGGAATATAGACAGAAACTCACATTTTCATAGTTGTGTTGCAGTTAACAGCATGTACCAAAATAGAATACCATTACTTTTACCTGTATCATGGGGGAGTAGTGTGATATACCACTCTTTATTTCCTGCTCCTGCCTTCTTTTTGTCATTTATTCAATGATCTTCTATTACAACTGATGTAACTGAAAAAAGGAAGAAAAATGTCTTCTTTTAGTAGAAATTGAGCCAGGAAAACAATGAGCTGTGGTACAAGCTTGTAAGAAATACTAATGTCTTTAAAACAATTGAACCCCAAGTGACCTCTTTAGAGTTAAGAAAGAAAAAAAAATTCAGTCATCCAGATTGGAAGAAGGGGCATCAGAGAAACTCTTAGTGTATTTGTTTTATTTATATAGCCATGGTCACAGCTTTTAGTCATGATTAATGCATTTCACTGATGCATCAGTTTTAACATTTTTTTATTTATTTAAAGAAACTTAGTAGAAAGTATTAAAAGCCTCTCAGTTCCGATTTTAAGTTAAAAAAAAAAAAGGAGAAGAATATGAAAGCTAAAAGCAAACTGGCTACTGATGGCATGCATAGAAATTTGGGCAGTGTTCAGATGCATTACAGAAGGATAGACGAGAGTTCCAGAAAACTAGTGAAAACACTTCTAAATTATTTGCATTGTGGGGTTTTTTGTAAATACTATTTATTAGTCAGAGAAAATATACAGGTTGTCTTCTTCCAATTTAGAGGACATGGAGGAAAGCAGTCTTGGACCACCTTAGAGATGTGCTGTATGAAGGAGAGTGTAGGTTTTGATTTGGTTTGTTGTATTAAGACAACAAAAGTGAGGATTTCTTCTAACAGATCAAATAGAATAGCATGTCTGAACAAGTAAAACATTCAGTAATTTCTTCTCCATTACTTTATTCTAGACAGTCTGCCTTTTTATTTCCTAATTGGTCAAGTTATTTTCTCTGCATTTCCTTTCATTTGTTCTTCTGCTCCTTGATCCTCTTCTACTTTATTTTCCATATGTTTTCTTCTCTTTATGTGTTCCCCTACATTTCTTACAGAAACCTCCATCTCTCTGCTTAATGTGCTCTTTCAAGTGGTCTCTTCCATTGTTTCCAGCATCATCTTCTATTTCCATGACCTATCATACTGAAGGCAGCTAGACCACACAAGATGCAGCACTTATGTATTTATTTTTTTATTGCTAATCTGGCAAGTAAAAGACTGACATATTAATATAGTCCACTATGCAGAAAAAAAAGTGTTAACCCTTGTTATACCTTACATGAAAAGTCTGTACTGAAGACAAAATATTTCCCTCTGAAGTAGTTATAGAGTGGAATAGCGTGCCAATTGCTACTTCACTAATGGTGCTGAGCCTTTCTTGAGAACAAAATACCATAAATTTGATACTGAATAGCAGCTTTTAAGCTTGAAATCAACACAAACCTTCTCTGATAGGGAAAAGTAAGGCTGCTTCTACTTTGATCAGTGTTATTCTGTGAAACTGTCTTTCCTGAAGCTGAATGTGGGATAGTCCCTCCTGTGTGTTACCATTTCAGCACAAAGCAGGAGAAACAGAAAATAACATATTCTCTGGCTTAAGTCGTAGAGCTACTTTTGCTACTCATATCTCTGATTGAAGTAACATTCCAAATACCTGTGAGGGAAGAGGATTTGAGGATTCCTGCAGCACTGTTCTCAGCTTTGCCTTAGCCACTGCCACAAACTAGGTCTTTACAAGCAGACAGCTCTTGAAGAAACTCGACATCACACTAGGGAGTTCATGTCCTCAACTATAGCCCTGATAGCTTATCTACATGCTAACTCTGCTGCCAATGAACTTTATCCTATCACAGAAGGGAGGTTTGCCTCTGGCTGTTTCTTATTCCTTTGAGGACACAAAATTCATGAGCTTGTGTTCCTGAGCAATAATGATTTTCAAATAGTTCTCTTCATCCTACATACAAGAAGTTAAAAATCCTATATAACTGTAAGTAACTGGAGACTTACGAGTTTATACCAGTTATTAAAATCAAATACATAATTGCTATTCTTGTGGGAGAATAGTCACAGAGTGGGAGTCTTTTAAAATGGCATAGAAACCAATTGCATACATTGAGGGAATAAGATACAGATCAAACTAAACAGGATATAGGCACTCAATGGTGCCTATATGCATGCAATACATGCAATAATTGAGGATTAAGATATAATCATTGTCTTTCCTTATGTATAATGTGTAGTTTAAAAAAGATGGAGGCACTTCTTCAATTGCCACCATGGTGACAAACACAAAATAATTTGTCAATGTCACTGTGATGTTCCTAAAATTAGCTATTCATTTCACCCTAAATTTCTGCTTTTCTGAGTTGAGCATAAACAGCTGCCACCATCATTCCAGTCAACTTTTCTAAGAACCTTTAGCATCCTTTACGTGTATGGAGAGAGAACATTAAATACTCAGTCATGTTGCTAACTTAAAAAAAACATTGGCTATCCTGTACTTTAACTGCTACTTAGTGTTTGTCCTAGTTCTTGGTTTTGAAAAACCTTGTATTTACTGTTTGCATATAGAACAGACACTACAGGTCAGAAGCCTCCTCAATCTGAACACCCCTTTTTTTGCTGTTGGAAGTGGGTTTTCCAAGGGGAAGGTTTCAAAGGAAGTTGTTCAGAAAAGGCTCAAAAATACATTGTCGTTTACCAGAACCCTGTCTGTCCATCCATCCATCCATCCATCCATGCATCCATCCATCTTCCTTAACTTCCCTTTCTTTAATTTTTCCCTTCCTTTCTTTAATAATCTGAAAAAAAACCTAAAATATAGAAAAAATAGTAGAACTTGGATGGACACAATGCATTTGCAGATAGATGTCCTCATCTTTGAAACTCATTCAATCAAACAACTTGTAAGTTGCCTCATTTTCCACTCCAGAGAGGATAGGATTTTTTTTTTTTAAAATTATTTTATTTTTTTCATTTGGATTGCTTAAAGTAGTACGATGGAACCAAGAGAAACATGTTTGTCATATTCCAAAGAATGGGAAATTAAAAATCTGCTGTCCTTGCATTCATGCAGATAATAGATAGTTCCTTCTCTCTTGAAGAATTTATTAGCCATTACAAGTGAATTCAAAAATAAATATGAGAGATTTTGTCTGTGCAGTATTGTGGGAGATATTTTTGTTGAGTGTCCCCAAGTTACATTATTAAATGTGGGAACCAAGGATAGATCTGTCAGCTGCTGTGGGAAAAAAGGAGAGGGGGGGAAAAGGTGCTATACACAGTTCAGGGCAAGGAATGTTAATGAGGTGTTTTGAAATTTGGAGCTATAGACCTTCAACTATAGTGATTTAATTTCTCTTTCTTCCTTTCCCTGGTGGCTTCTGGCATTGCTTGACATAGGGATACCCATCTAGCTCAGCACTCTTCTCTGGGGTACAGTGAGTGCTGTTCTGCATGCACATCTTCTTTGTCTCAAAATATCTAGGGAGAAAGAATGCTAAAGCTATTATTTCTGTGCCATTTAATACAATAGTTTTCTTCACAGAATTTATTTTGCAAGCAATTATTGTCACTATACATCATGAGGTTCCAATCGGCTTCAATGCCCCCTTCGCAAAATGCTATGTTGCCTTCCAATGTGGCAAATCTAGATTAATCCCAGGGACTATGCAGTTGGAATAGTCCTAGATGCAGTGTGAAATAAACAGTAAGATTCACCAGCCTCATTTCATATTCAAGACCTTTTCTTCTTCTTTGTGTGTTTGTGGAAGTGATGTTAACAGTTCATAAGACAATTGTAGATTTGAGCACAGAAGCAGCAAAACATGCCTCTGAGAACCATGAACAGAAGCAATAATGCAATTTAATATTGGGCAGTGGGATATTTATTTCTGTTCAGTCTGATGCTGGAACACATATAGTAATATCTGGCTATACATGAAATCATAAATGTGACACAATTTTTGCAGAACAAGGAAAATATGAAAACTCTCCCCTTTGTCTTTCTGCTTTCCTTGTTCTATCCCAGGCATTATGAAACCAAGGCTGAGAATTTGGGATAGATGACGTGAGACAATTTTCATGTTCTCTTTTTTCAGATATTTTCTCAGGAGACCTCCTTTACAAATCTGAGCAGAAAATGACACTTGCACACCAGGACATCATTAATCCCCCGTGCTAGATGTTGCAGGTTACTCATTTTCCCAACAGAAACCGAAACTCCTGCAGCTCCCTCCTAATGCTTCTTAGGTAGGGTGTATAAGACATTTTTCTTTGTGGTTTCAAAATCCGGACTTTGACTCCTATTACTTTGCTGTTTATCAATTAGATTTTTTTCTTTTACCATGGGAATATTTAATAATTATTTTTTCCTCTACTTGTTTGCACATCTGGGTAATCACCATAGCAACTGATGTATGCCAGGTGTCTGCTCCAAAAGAGCTCCATCCTCTCAGTCTCTCTTACTAAATTCATTACATTAATTGCCAAGCAGATATTAAATCAAACCCAGGAGTGAATAAAAGATTAAAACTGTATAGTCCTTATTACAAACTCTGTAAGCCATTTCCAGATAATATAAAATAGATAGCAAATATTGAAATCACTTCAATGTAATTTTGACTGAAAAGGGGACAAACTTGTACTTTGG
This sequence comes from Toxostoma redivivum, assembly GCA_013397375.1. NCBI lineage: Eukaryota > Metazoa > Chordata > Aves > Passeriformes > Mimidae > Toxostoma > Toxostoma redivivum. Next base: position 949,661 of record VXBI01008365.1, on the reverse strand, counting down.
AAAAATTCTGCTGGACTTACTTGACTAATATCTCTTTCTCACTGCAGTGAACTATTTTGCATTTTATTTTTAAATATCCTAAACTAAAATTAAGATTGGACAGTTAAGAACTGAAATGTCAGGCAAACAAAGTAAAAAGCATTTTAAACATAATTAATCACAGAATCACAGAATAGTTTGACTTGGAAGGGACCCAGAAGAATCATCAAGTTCAACGCTTAATTGAATGGCCCAGAGGGGATTGAACCTGTGATCTTGGTGTTATTAGCGTCATCCTCTAACCAGCTGAGCTAATCTTATGTTTCTGCATGCAGATTATGTGCTTGTACAAAAATGAATGTTAACCACACCGTATATGGTTAATTATATATATTTGTTATTTTTGCTGCAAGCTGCTTTATAAACAGCTTTCATTTTTGCTTTATTGTCCATATATACAAACTAATTCAATATAGCATTGATTCTGATGAATTTTAATTGTTAGATTTTAGTTGGTGCTTTTCAAACATTCATTAGATATTTTTTCTTCTGATGTTTATGTATTGTCTCTTTATTAGTGTGCTAATAATTTTATTTTCAGCTAACATCTGTTTACAACAACTGTAATTCAAACAGTTCAACTAAAACTCATGATTTTTTTTTTTAATTTCTTATTGGTGAATATTAAGCCCTTGAAAAAGTTTCTCTTTTAAACATGCTATTTCTCCCTCTCACACATGATATTTTATTGTTTGATACACTAAGCACAAGAATTTTAAGAAATTACAAGATAGTGTGGCAGGTAATTTGCAGGTAATAATCCACATAACAAATTAAAATCAGTTGTTTCTGCATGTCAGGAGTGTAGCTTTGCATTTTTAACATTCTTGCATTGCAGCTGTTATTTCTAATAATAATTTCTTATTATAAATTACAGAAACAATAATTTATAATGATCTTATGCATTCTGACACTTTCAGATTGCATCTGAATTTTGGGACAGGCACATAGCACAGTCTACCCTGGTCGCTGTGCACGATCAGTCATTCAGATCAGGGCATTGACTGGAACAGACCGTGCGCTCGGAAGGATAATTTCAGAGGCTGTGAGAGGATAATGCACAGGTAGATGTTGGCTCTGTAGAAACAGGACACAATTTGAGAGTCTCCTGGATTTAGGAACTTGAATGCTTGGAAATTAGTCATAAGATCATTTGATGAAACACATTGACATTGATAAATAATGAGCAATTAATTAGATGAACAGAAAAAAATACACTTCTGTAGACTCTTGGCATCAGGGAATCTACTTTTTGGTTTGTTTTTTTTTTTTTTTCAGCAAATGGATTGGTATGTATAGTGTGTACTGTAGTACCTTTAAAACTTCCAAATTTGGAACATTTAGTGTCCTGGTCGCAAATGTTAAGAGTGTTCCATTGTGGACCTGAATTTGCTGAATATATGTTCTTGATACCCAAGCAACTGACACAGTGTAAAATGATGTTTCATTGAAAATGTCAACAATTGTTCATGCTAGACTCAATGAGAAATTGGCTTCTTAGATCTGTATTAAACAACTCTGAGGAATGATTTTATAAAGAAACACAAGTTTTGTATGTTTTCTGAAAGCCTTTAGCATGAACTAATTGCCAAGTCATAAATATTTCAATTCAGGTGGACATTGTGAAAGCTTAAATGCTATAAATTCAAGGTAGTATTTTAAACCATCATGATGCATTCACAATAGCAGATTTGGTAAAAAGGCTCCCATAGGTAAACAAATGTTCAAAATATGGGAGAATAGAAAGAAAATAGCAGTGATTACACTGGGAAATGAGGCTGAGAATGAATCAGCATTTTTTGATTGACATAAAGAAATCTTTGTCCCATAATTATAGATAAAGAATATACATTTAATTTTACTATCAGTATTCCAGAATGTCTCAAATATCCCTGCAAAAAACTTTACTTAACATGAAATTATTCCTATAGCCCTATACTATAAAAATGTCAAGCCTTTTTAGCTTTTTGTCATGCTAATTTTAAGACAGGAATACAGTATCTTAAGCACATAAGAAGATGCTAAATGCATAACTATTGAACTGTATTTTTCTTTTTAAGTAGACGTTGGTTCATCAAGAAGAGTTTATACTGGCAAAGAAGTTTTAGTAATATCTCCTGTGATTTTTTTATATGAGATTTCATAGGAATACTTAATCACATTTCAGGTCTGAAGCTATTAATAATATTTGGGTTTATTAAATTGTTGAGAAGTATTTTTTAGCATGTTTAGTTAATGGAATTCATTGTCTCTCTCCCTTATCCCTTTATGCTTCTACATATCTACCTCCTTCTCTCTCTTACTCTTCCTTTTTCTTTCCCTCTCATATCCTACCCAGTGAACTAGCTTGCACAGTCACACTTTGAGTGCACACACAGAAAGGTGACTTTGCAAAAGAGTAATGCAATTTGATAGACGATCATAAATGAAATTGAAAGGCTTTTTTGATTCTGATCCCCTGCTCCTTTAATAAAAATTAATGTAACATGTTACTCTAGATTTATAAAACTGCAAACAGCAGCAGCAAAGTGCTGCTATTATGTCCAGTACATATTCTAGAAAATTAAAAATTTTATTTTGATTGTCATATAATGTGATTGGGATTGGTGTTTATTAAATGGTGCTTGTGTTTTTCTTTGCTTTGTAGAAAAAATATGTCATTTTCCAAGGGATCATTTAATTCTATCATCTGCATCCCACAACTTATCCTTCTTTCCTAGCTTTGGAATACTTTAGGGACTGAATTTTCTCTCTGATAATTTCAAGATTATCTTTTAAGAGAGATACAATTTTGCTTGAAATACAACTTTTACAATATCTTGCCTTTTCATCACTGTATGAGATTTGTATGACACTATTAGCACAGACAATATTTCTCCTATAAACAAATCATAGGCCAGTTTGTTTGAGGTTTCAAGACATGGTTAGAAATATAATGTCATAAACAAATCTATTTCACAGCAAAATAACTTAAGTTCTTATTTTTATTACAAAACTCCTCATTTACTGCAGAATAAAAGTATACATATAGGTAGGTATCACACAATAGCCGTAATATCCCATCTTGATTTCCATCCTTATTTCCATTTCCATACAGACTTATCTTCAGCAACCTCAATATTATGTCCATTACAGTAGAATTATTAATGGGTTTCCCCATAATATTTCTATGAGTTAAGCATATTCTCAGAAGAGTACTCTTACTTGAACAACGTAAGACTGTGATGTAAGATCAAACATGTAATTTTTGCTGTTGTAAACTAAACCCAAGCATGTTTTTCTAGTTATTTTATTTTACCTCTCACATTATTCTTGACACCATCTCAGGATCCTTGAAGTCCTTAAGACATCTCTCTTTGAAAACTAGAACCATGCACTGCCTAATTAAAAAAAACAAAACAAAAAACCAAAATACAACTTTTTTAAATTAGTGCATTAAATTTGAAAATTTGCTTTCATTTAATCTAATGATACATGGGTAGATTTTGGAGAATTAGTTTTAGTAGTCAAAAGGTTAAGATTTCCTTCACTCTACTGTCTTCTACCAACACCAGAGAGCATGTTTTATCTCATTTCAGTGCAATGAGCACTTGGCCACAATAGAAGTTAGTTTATATTAAGGGGAATGGCTGATCACAGTCCTTGGTTTTGGCAGCCTTTCTAGGGACAGAGAAGCAAGCTGCTTGAGTTTGAAGATCTGTTGTCCATAAAATAAATGAAATTTGTAATTTATTTCAATTTTCTGAAAGAAAATGGTGGAAGGAAGATATGTAGGGGATGGATGCAGAAAATGCTACCCACAATTCACAGTAAGACTCCAAGGCTGAAAATATACTTTATTTATCACCATCATCATGTCAGATATGGTTCCAGAAAACAGCAATTTAATGAATCTGTGGGTTTGGTCCAGAAATTCAAGAATTCCTGTAATAATCAAAGCCCTAAATCTGTGTCACTACCACATAGAAAGCAAATAATGACACAGAGGTGCCCCTGTTTGTATTAATATTGCTATTCAATGTTAGACCTCTGTCTAGGGAGAAATGGTAGATTGTGAAACAAATTAATTAATTATTAGACTGTGATTTTTGGTTCTTTGCAGGGACAAAATAACCAATCTAAGTCATCCTCTATAATTCATCTTTGTCAGGTCCCATTTGTTCTTCCTTTGTCACCTTTACTGGTGTTCCCCATATAGCTTCAAAATGGTTAACAGAAGACAGAGTGAAAAAATGAAGATTTTGATAACAGAACTTGCCCAGAAAACAGAAACTCAAGGATAGAGACAACTCAGATCTGTGATGTGCTTACACCTATACTTTTGCTACTCTTGATTGCAGAGCCATTAGAGATTTTCCTTCGCCTTTGCCCAGGATGTGTAAGAAAGAGGACTGCTTTTTCTTTCTGTATTAACATTAAAGCTGGACAATATTGGCCCTTATGCACAATATAGGCCATGCATAAAATAACCTAATGCACTATAAATTTCCTAGATGAAATTTAAAGCATAAGGAAGTGTTCAATAAAATTTTAATGACATTCCAAGCATTAAGCAGACTCAAAATAGACTTCAAAATTGAACCTAGCTGTTTTCTTCAAGTGCAGCAGTGGAAAGAAGAAATTCTTTACTTTTTTTGGTTTTATTCTTTATCTCCTTGCATAAATGAGGGATTCGTGTACAAGATCTGTTATGAGACTATGCAAAGCTAATTATTACTTTCCTTACAGAAAAATATGAATATCCCAAGAAGCTGCTATTTTGTAAAACCTATCATGCAGTGTCTAACAAATAGCCTTGAGGGGCTTCATAATTACTAACAGGGATATTAGAACTGACAGATTTCAGGTGTATGCTACAGAATAAAAAGGAAATATTATAGGCTTGGTTAACGATTTCTCATTTATATTTACACGTTTGACAAATCCAGCAACTACTGTCTTACAAGAAAAATCTGGTTTTGCTACCTTTCAAATGAAGATGGATGGTTCAAACTATTTTGTTTTCTCTGCTAACGGGAGGGTACCTGATATCCTGCAGAGAGAGTCTTGTAAGTCTTATAAAGCTATTCCTTAAGAGGTTTCCAATGCATTTGTTGAGATAAATTTCTAATAGTTGACATAATATTAAGGTGAACAAATTAACATTTTATGTATAGTTTTTATGACAATGAATGTAAACCACTTTTTCTATCCCACAATTTTCTTTCATTTCACAGGAAGAAAATCATTACATATGCAAAGCATACCATGTTGAGTTACTTAATTTCTTATGTGACTGTTACAACACTACTTCTACCTGCTACTTATTAAAAAAAACACAAGACAAACAAAAAACACCAGATTAGCTTGCCAGATGAACTTTAGCTTCTTTTCACTGAATAGTGCACTGAGCACTGGACTAGTATTTATTTCAGTCAGTTTTCAAAAACTTTTATTTCTGATTTTTTACTTTTAACAGGAATCATATTTTTCTGCATGTCCACTATTTGGAGTGATGTCCCAGACATCGACATTTATCATTCTAAACCAGTTATTTACTTAATATTCCACAGGTGCTGATCTGTGTATCCTGCATGTCTTTGTAAATTATCGACATTTGTTGTCTCAGTCAAAAATAGAAAAAAATTAACTGATTGCAGTAGCTGTATGACTAGCTGGCTATAAGTTTCTTTGAGGCACTTAGACATTTTTATTCAGTTTTACTTACTTTCAAATGCTTCCTTTCTGACTCAATATACCACTTTTTTATTTTCTAAGACTTTTTTTTTTTTTTCCTTTGGTCCTTCTCATTGTTTGTGCAAAGATACTGACTTGTCACACATATGCATAATGCAGTTGGTCAAGGCAAAGCAAATTTTAAAGGTAGGTAATTGATATATAACTTTGTCTATCATATATCTAGCTCTTTATCTATTAATCATTGGATCAATAGGAAAAGAATGCCAGATGAAAGACACTGATGAAAAAGTTTCCCACGGATTAGAAATCCCAGCTCCCTATCACTCAAAATCAGTATCCTTTGAAATGCTTCTACTATGTTAACCAGTCCTTCCATTATGAAGAAATCTAAATACGAGACTCAAGAGCATGAACTGGATCTCAGCAAGCAAAGAATTGACATTCTTCCCATTAGCTCCTGGAATTTTCAAGTGCTTTTGAAGGATAATGTGATAAGTTAAACATAACGTGAATTATTGTTTCCTTTAGTATAGTTACATTAGCTAAGTGCCCTGAACATAACTGTACTGGTTTTAACACCACCTGGAAGTTAAACTCCAAATGAGCCACTTCCCTAACCCGCCCCCCTTCTGGTAAGGGAAGGACAAAAGCCAAGTATGGCTTGAGGCACAAAGTGGAGCAAGACACTGTCAATAACAACAGCAGTATTAACAGCAAAAGTATATAAAAAGAGAAGGTGTATTACCCACAAAAAAGTGTTCACCCATGGGAATAAAATAACTAATTTGGTGAGCACCCCCAAAACTTGCACCCACATGGCTTTCCTATGGTGACTGGTCCTACCCTCTGCCCACATAGCCACTGGGAACTAAAGACAAATGGGGACTTGCATTTTCCAGCTCCAGCCTGAAATAACAAAAATCAATGACAAACATACCCCTCAAAACCTAGGTTGGTTGTGCCAGGTCGTGCCTCTCTCTGCTGAGCTCAGTTGCTCACCAGATGCCTGTGCTTGACTGACACTGTCTTTTCTTCCTACATTATTTACATTACTGTGTATTGGAAACATTTCAGAAGCTAAAATTAAGGCAGTAAAATTATAACAGTAAATTACAGAATTTAAAAAAAAAAAAAAAAAGTAAAGATACTAATTCAGCTATACTCAGATCTGGGATATCCTCATCTGGATAGTTTTCAGGATAATCCTGGAAGTTAAACCATAAAAAAATAGTTCTGCTATAGGAATGCTAAATATATACAGAAGTATTGCCTGCATATGTCAGTCATGAAAACTATGTCAAAGGCAGTTTCAAATGAAAGCATAATTTTTCTTTTCAAAACATGAAGAAATGAACTAAACAAGTCCTGTCAAAATGTTGAGAATTATGCTATTTTCCACCTTCTATTAAATTTCTGTGAGCTCAGATTGCACATTAATAAAACACAGAATCACATTCTCCAGGCATTTCCCTGTTTTTTGGGCAAAACAGAAACTTTACAGCATGTCAGAGGAGCAAGCAAAGCTCTTTAATATTGTGCTATTTCATCCTTCTCTTATAACATTAGGTCCAAATTCTGCAGGGACATGCACAGGTTTAGCTTTATGCACTGTGAGTAATTTCTTGGACTTGACAGAAAACTGAATTCCCATTGCATTAAAAAAAGCTTTTTCTTTTTGAGGTTGCCAATCTGCCAGCTACCCATATTGAGTTTTCTGATCAAGGATTCATGAGTGAAAATAAGTTTTTTTCTTCACAATGTCGAGGAAAGCTTTGGTGTAGAATTTAAAACTCCTGGATATCCAAATGATCGGATTCAGCCATTTTCACCAGTGATGAATTTGCATGTTCCACCAACATCCTCTCTTGAAAAATAATCAGATTAATTATTTTCTCAAAATACCACACTGGCACTTACTTGTATGTTAAATGAAGAAAAGGTTTTGAGTATCAGTTTCAGGTAAAACAACATTACTGAGATTTATAATTAATATTACACTATTGCCAAACTTATTCCAAAGTCAAGATGAATCCTCATCAGCTTTAAGTATAGGCCTATGAAAAAAAATATGTTCAATGGTGACTCCACAGAGACCTTTTGATTAAAAATTAGGGACAAATATGTCCATCACCCCAGATGATGGTGTGACGTGTGAGGACAGCTGACTTTACAACACAGTAAAATGATCATTTACTTAAATTCATCATATTTTTCCAAGAGAAAACACTGGCAATTTGTTTTTACTTTTTTATATATGTACATTACCTTCCTTGTTCTTCTTTCTTCATTTTGCATTATAGAATACACTGATGCTTTCTGTTAACTTCTCAGCAGTCCAAGGAAGCAAATTATATTCAACTGAAAAATATTTTGATCAGTATTGATGCTGTAGTGATCCAGAGGCTTTTCCCAAACCTTTTACAAATCTGAACTTCATGCACTCCCTTACCTTGTGCTTTTAATATGGAAAACGTTTATTTTCTGTATCTTAGGCTACTAGATCTTGACACTGGATGATGATTCCAAAACTGTCAAACTCATATTGGTACAATACAATAACCAAGAAGGATCAACATTATATTGAAGAATCAGAAGAGCTATATGCAAAAACTGTGTCAATAGAGACAGAATCTATATTTCTCATAATACAGCAAAGTTGAGGAAATGTCCACATGAAAATTGGTAACATATGGTGCGCCCGAAGGGTTCCATACTGGGACCCTTTAATATATTCATTTATCACACACATAGTGGTATTGAGTGCACCCTTAGTAAGTTTGTGCATGGCACCAAGCTGAGGGATGGGATGCCATCCAGAGGGACCTTGACTGGCTTGAAAAGTCAGTTCATTTGAGCATTATGAAGTGTTGCTCAAATGAAGGCCAAGTGCAAGTACCTGCACCTGAGGTGAAGCAATCCTCAGTATAAATACTGGATGTGGGATGAATGGATTTAGAGCTTCCCTATGGAGAGGGACTTGAGGAGTCTGCTGTAAAAAAATTGGATATGACCTGGCAATGTGCTCTTGTCTTGAAAATAGTCAGAAGGCTGTCACTCACCTTTCATGTAAAAAGGTTTAAAGTGTTGGAGTTCAGTCTGGAGATGAGAAGGCTTCAAGAACACATTATTGTGGCCTTTCAATACATTAAGGGGGTTTATCAAACAGACAAGAATGACTACCAGTACACGCAGTGACAGGACAAAGGGACAGCTTTTTTAAAAAAAAAAAGAGCATAGATTTAGATTGAACATAAGTAAAAAAAATTGTTATGATAAGTGTAATGAGATACTGGAACAGATTGTGCAGTTAAGTTGTGGATCACAGGAAATATTCAAGGACAGGTCGGACAGTGCTTTTAGCAACTTGATCTAATGGAAGATGTTCCTGTCTTTACCAAGATGTTTGAGCTAGAAGTTTGTTGAAGGTCCCTTCCAACCCAAATAATTTTATTATTCTAAGTTTCTGTTAAATAAAATGAAGGAAACAGAAGCATTTATTTTACATTTATTACAATAAACCAATATGTCTAAGTAATAAAATAATAACTGAAGTACATCCAAAACTAAGCTCCATGTATGCTCGCTGTGAAAGAAGCCTATTTATATGTAGTACACAAAAAAATTCAAACACACAAAAAATTCGATGTTTGAAAAAACATCCTTGTTCTGTCAAGGTTAGTGCTCTGCACAGGGTGTACAGAATGATGAACTCTTTTCTCTGCAGTCAACATTATTGTAAAGCAAAGTTCACAGAAAAAAAGAAAGAGAGTTCCTTGAGGCTCTTCCAAAAACTTTCACCTCACCAAGGGGCATCTCAGAAAGTAACACAAGCGAGCGTAGCTGAGGGTCAAGACAGCATAGAGAGTGTCAGAACAAGTGAGCAAAGAGTCAAGGAGCGATCAGACTTCAGATATGACATTTGGAAGAAAGATATATCAAAAACCTCCAAGAAAACCACACACAGCCTTGACAGTAAGTAGGATTTTTTTACCTGAGTTTTCTGTTTATGTTCATTTTTTTCACTGAAAGGTACCATTTTCACTTTCAGAGCAGCATCAAATATGACCAATAATGTGTTCTGGAATGATTATTTCCACCTTGTAATTTGAAGAATTGATCAGCACAGTTAATTGTTGTTAACTCCTATTGCTGAGCTAGTAACATAAGTTCTGTCATTTGTCTCTTATTTAAGAAGAAAATATCCCTATATTAAGCACCTACATCCTTCAGAGGACATTTTCACATTTTTGTCTCCCTCTTTATTTGATGGCTCAGCCACTTTTTATTCTTCTTTCTGTTTTTCTTTTTTAGGTTTTTTTTTTTCCTCTCCAAGAAAACTGGTTTTCATTCTTATATGTGCACATGGAGCTAAGTGGAATACAACTTTGCATAGGCTTTTGCTGTCACAGTTCATGAACAATGGATGAGCTGTGGCTTGCAGACCACTTTTTTCTCACCTACTCAAGTTGGAGAACAAATCAGAAAGACAAATAGAAGCTACAGACTCATAGCTCCTCTCCAGCCCACCACATGCTGGCTGTTGTAGCAGAACAGCAAATGGAAAGAGAGTTGCCTGTATGGCTGTGTCAAGTAATTTGGGTTTGTTTGTACCACTGAACCGTGAGAAGAAAAATGTTCTGGGTCAGAACAGATCATCAGTGAAGCTTTGATGTAGTGCTACCATATGGGCCTGTACCTGGCTTATTTCTTGGTTGTCTCAGTAACTTATTCTTTTGGCTGTTGGTGCACAGCACTTCACATAGTACTGCAGGTTTTAATCATGTGGTAGCTGCTTCATCCTTACCCCTAACCCTTGTGGGCCAATGCAAGAAGACACATCAAAACTCCAGTCCCAGGGGGAAGCTGTGAAACTCGCTCCTCTTGTATCTGTAAGTACTGCAGCACTTGTGTGTGGCAGTACCATCTCTCTCCTAATTTGAGAATTCCCTTTTAGCTATTGTAAAGCAACCTGTTTTCTTTGTCCAGATCCCTAGAGTAAAAATTTTTATATATCTATATATACACATAATTTTTTATATTCTTGCAGAGGAGAACTGTTTAAACTGAAGCTTTCAAAGTTTGCCTCTGTAATAGAAAATTTCTGCTAATTTTTGACCCTGTCCCTTAGAATGACTTAAGTTTGAGATGCTTTTCACATACTTATAACAAAAATATATTTACATTGCTTTTTCAACTTTTTATCCTTTTCTTCTTAAAGTGCTACCCAGCTAAAACATTCTTTCAAAGCTCAGTCCTTTCTTGATTAACACCTCTGGAATAGAGCAAAGTGCTTGAAGCACATTGCTAGCACAATCTGGTTACCACACTGTATTAATTACCTCAGGAAAAAAACATCATGAAGAAAATGAAGCAAAAATTCAAAGTAAAATTGATACCAAGACTTTAACCTCTAAACTTCCCAATTTCAGCAGAGGTAAAGAGAATTGGCTGCAGAAACATATATAGTCCTAATGTTTGCTTTATAGTCGGAGCCAAAGCTGCATTTCATTGCAGATAATCACTTATGTCAGTGTGAATTGGAATCATCCTTAAACTATCTCATGGGATACAATGAATCACCTAGTTTTGCAGGCTTTTACTGGTTTTAATATAGTGCTATATTATACTTGTACACTATTAGACTTAAGTAGGGTGGAGAAGAATTCTCAAATATTAATACAATGATGAGGTGAACTGAATGACCTGCATAGTTCATTTGTTTGGTTGAACTTTCTTTACATTTGTCTAGTAAAGAATTAGTTTAATTATTTCTGTGGTATATTTATGTCTTCTTTTGTATCCAGTGATCATGCTGGGGGGGAATAGCATATACTTTGGAGGGTATGAAACAAACAATTGAAGGGTAGACTTGGCAGTTGTTTGGAATGAGATTCTGGTCATTGAGGTGCAGAGATAGTAAAAAGTAAAATATCAAGCAAGAATAAGAGTTTGCTGTAATTTAATGAGACACTGAACTGAGATTAAGCCTAAGACCATAAGAGCAGGAACCTGCTCTGCGTGGTTGCGATAAAAATATATACAAAATCATCTTATTTTAGTTCTGACCTAACTATTTAGAGATTCCTCAAAAGCTAACCAGTCTTTCATGTAAGCAAACCTTTATCAGGTGAAGGCTGATTCAAATCTATTTCAATATGGTGATTAAAAATGTCTTAAAACATAACATACTTAAAAATATCAAAAAGTAGCAAATATTAAAAAAAAAAATAAAAATAGAAAGAAAACAAGCCTTTTAAATATTTCACAGCTTTCTTTCTCCAAGTTATTTCCAGTCCAATTTGTTCATGTGAGGCTCTGTTTCACTAGATAATTCCTCAAGTAATGAGGAATCTATGGGAAATGAGATTCATTTCAACAGACTCTGCAGTCATTCAGTAATCACAGTGTCATGTTGGTGTAATCCAGGAGCAACAAAAGTAGAAGAGTAAAACCCTGTAAGTTCTGGTTATAGGGTCAAATGGGCTTATGCAGAGTCATATATTTGGTTGCTGCAATTTTGTCCAGAGTACTGTGTAACATTTCAGCCACACTTATGATAATCTATCCTGAACCCCTGAAAGGCATTTTTCGGTGGAATAATGAATGTGTAAGCTCCAGTTTCAACTGTCAAGAACAAACAAAAATACAGACCAGAAAAAAAGGCAGTTACATAGAAAATAGGTAAATATATGAAAACAATCAAACAGAAAAGTGAAGAATTAGTAATTTAAGAGTACATGTTATGGCTGATCCTATATAATACTTTTCCACCCATATTTCAGATCAAAAACATACATTAAGAACAATATTTTTCCTAAGGGTGTGTGTGAAATTTAACACAAAGTGAAATGCACGTCTAATTCTTCCATCTTCCTTGCTTCATCTAGTCATCAGCTTGCTCATGATTTTAGCAGATTTTTCTGCTTTTGGTTGCAAGACAACTTAATGAACCAAGTTTTTCTCTCCTTCCTTTTCATCCTCCAAGGAGCAAATGCATTCACAAGCAAATTCTTTGCTATACTTTGGAAATCAATTTTGCATGTTTCACCTAATGTTTCCAGCACAGTTATATGGTGAAATTTGTAGTATGAGTACATTATTTATGGGAATATCTAAATAATTTAAAATATGTGAGGTTTGGAATGGTATGACCAACAAGAGGACCCACTTTCAGTGATGCTAATTGCAAGATAAGTCTTTGTCAAAGCTCTTACATGTTGTACCTTATTCTCTGTTATACAGAGCAGAATAAAGCTGGGTCATGGAATGATTGCAGTAACATTTCAAACCATGTTGGAAGTACCACGTACCAGTAAAACAGACTGGAATGAAGAATAATGGATCTATCATTTTGTGATTTGAACCTCCTCAGACGGTGTTAACAGTTCCACAGTTAACGTAAGGAACAAGCTTTTATTGTGACTGCAGGCAACAGAAATGCCATCAGTACCAGATATTGAGTCAACAACAGAAAACAACCCTCTGAGTTGTTATTGTTAATTTAAAAAAGCTGATGGGGAAAAATGCCCTTATAGCTGTTGGAATCCATGCATAGATATTTAGATAAAATATTTTCAAAATATATTTTTAGGGAAACTGCTACAGAATTTTCGTTAAAATATTTATTTGTTCATTGGGTTTTCCATAAGATTTCACAATTCAGGTCCCAACTAAACTAGTAAGAGCTAAATATATACTCTTTTTAATTTTTTCCTACTTTTTGGTGATTCCAGCCCTTATCTTTCTCAACTCTTAAAAACTAAAATCTATTTAAAATCTTGCTTTTAATGTTATCCAACAAAGCCATTTTTTTCACAGATACTGAAATGTAAAAGACGTGAATTCAGACACAGCTCTGTTTGAGGTAGATAAGTCTGTTTACATAAACCAGCCAGAACAGTTGCTAAAAATTTCTTGTCTGGTCTAAGTATCAGCAGTGCTGATATCTCAAGGGCACAACTACCTGACTGAAGGAGAAGAAAGAGTCTGAAATACTTTAAAAACTAGTCTAATTAAGTAAATCAGATGCAGAATTGAATTATTGGTGAATATTAAAAATATTAAAATAAACTTATTCTGAATATTGTATAATTTGTAGAATACGCAAGTCAGATAGAGTTGGGAGGAGGCTGTATGATTACTGCAGGTTCCCATGTGGATGCACATCATGTTTACTCTGTCCTGTTGGGAAAGAAAGGTGGTGAGGCAACCCAGAGTTCTCTGCCTGGATTGTCTGTGTTGAGCAGTAAGCAGGACAGGGATGAAGACCTTCTACTGACTGCTCTGTTCAGTCTTATTGAAAAGAATGAAACACCTTTCATTTTGTTTTTCTTGTTTTTGTTGTTTGGTTGGGTTTTGTTTTGGTTTATATTTTTGGTTTTTTGCCTGGGTTACTGGTCAGATGGGTAAGATTTTTCATTCTATTGAGGAATTTTGAATTTTTTACTGGATTTGCCCTCTGATCGATAGTCTGATAACATATGAAGGATTCCTTTTAACTTTATTCAGGAGTCAGTACAAATCTATGGGAAGTCTAAACTTCTGCTTCTATTGCTACCAGTAACAACACCATTGGAAGAATTCACTATAAATATTAGAGTAACCATATGTGCAACCATTGTAAGTACTCTATTTTTTTATAAATTGCAATATGTGCAGTGGGATTCAAAACCACTGCAGCTTATGATAGTTTCATATTCAAGCTGAGGGATTCTTCTCACACTATATTAATCACATAGGCTTTAAACCTAAAATTTTACATCCATTTCAGAGAAAAATGGCTAACTACAAAATAGTTTGAATATCTGTCAATTCAAAACAGGACTAGCATGCACTCTTGCTAGCATTCAATGTTTTAGCTTCCAAATTTTAAAATTTTAGTCAGTATTTCTGCTCTTCTTATTTGGTCAAATCCTTTCTGCTTTGCTGATGTCTTTCTGTAGGTTTTGTAAAGTTCTTTATTTTTAACTTTATAATCTCAATAATATTGTTGAAATATCAGTAGTAGTATTAATAACTTTCTCAACTAACCCCCTGCCAGTTCATCCAATGCATCTGAGATGTTTTAATATTGGTTAAAAAAAAATATTTTGTTCATTTGCATTAGATTTGTCTAATGCTGTGTTTTTCATTCAGAAGTCACTACTAACCTATATCACTTTTCAGAGTGTGTGATGATGATTAAAGGTCTAGATAAAGAGAATAATGTATCGCTTGGTAACAGGTTAATCAAGAGAATCTAGTAGAAACATTTTAAATGTTGTGATTGATCTTTTTTAAGACATATTTTAATCGCTATTAGTCATACTGACTACAAAAGGACTAGCAAGAGCAAGGTTTTACTATGCCAGACACTGTACAAACTCAGTTAGTCCTTGTTTCAAAATCTTCCATGTGATAACTGTTTTTGTTGGAAGTTTCTCATGATCAACTCTAAATACAGTCTTAGGAGTGCCAAAAAATCATTCATGGTCACTTGCAACAGTGTGGTTATGTCCTAAGTGCACCAGGCCTTGCTTCACTCCACCAAGAGCGCAGAATGCTACCCAGAAGCTGTGGAGTTTTAGTGAGTGATTAGGCAAGTAATGCTGCAACTGTGGTGGCGACAATACAGAAGTAAGAATTGATGCTTACAAGCCCTTACCTTAAGGGAAAATTAAAAAGCTAAGACGTTAGGGTTTTTTTTTGTTGTTTGTTTGTTTGTTTGTTTGTTTGTTTTTTAACAAGGGTATTATGTTCTGTTAGTAAAATTTTACAGTGCAACAGAGAGTTGATCCTTAGAGTCTGAGCTTGTAAGAAAATGAAGCAGTGAGTAGAAAAAGCATGAGACTTCTGAAAGATGTGAGAGGCAGAGTTTTAAAGGAATATCTAAGCATTATTGGTAGACATCCAAAATAATATGTTTGTGATGAATACATATAAACCTGGCATGGTTGCAGCGTTAAATATGCTCACCTGTTATGTTTGGTTCTCAAATAAAGAGTAGGAACAAGGGCTGAAGAATAGGACAAGAGTTTGGTAATGATTTGCAGACAACTGGTAGAAACTGAGATCAGTATAAAACAGACCCAGGAGGCAGACATAGTTTATGAAGTAAGAAGAATAATGATACAGATAATTAGGAGAATTATATTTGTTCCTCTTTCTCTAAAGCAGCAGATGCCAGCTGTTAGAAGTTGAATATTAAAACTGGTGTCCCTGTAGTATGATCCTGTACAAAGGAACCTCAGTTGTAATATCATGAAACATTATTCTAAAGAATATGAACATTCTTATATTTCTTCTTCAATACTTTGCTAAGCTTCTACCACAGCTAGAGGCAGACTACTGGGTCCCAGCTGGGTCAGGCTTTGTTGAATTCTTTGAAAAGCTAAATACGAATGCATACGGCTTTTTTCCCCCTGAAATAAATCTTTCTTCCACAAGGAATTCTGTCACTTACAGTTTTTCTGGCAATCAAAAATGTTTTAATATTCCATATTTTAATTACTACTTGTTCACTTCATAAAATACACAGTTTTACTGTCTGAGAAAGGCATTTTAAAAATCCAGTCAGTAATAAATTCCTACTGTATTCACTTATTGCTTGATAAGATCAGTTGCTTTAGAGAGAGAGTCTCTCTTCACTTCTAATAGAAAGATTGCCATACTGAGAAAAAGGAAATATTAACTCATTTAGGTGTTTTAAGGGATATATGAGACTCAAGCAAATATTGTATGTTCTTACAACAGAATTTGAAATATTGTGTTGTCTGAGAATTAACTGTCTTATTGAATTAATGCACTATTTCCAAACTAAGAACTTAATGAGAAGCTATTTATTTTTTGTATACCTACTTATCTGCATATACACAGAGTATCTGTGTAATGTCTTTCTTCCTAAGGGTAGTTATCTATCTTGAATTAGATATATATGTGCACATATGAAGATGCTATTAATGTTATGCATAGTGTGTTTACCATGCTCTTATTAGCAATGGGAACCAGCTTCAGTTTCAAAGAGCCATGATTAAACACTGTGTTCTATCCCAAACTCAGGAAAAACTAGACCAAACTGATTGCTCAGTGACCTTTGCTGTCTCCTCACAAACAGTGAATCAAGTCTCTGTTGTGAAGGGAGGAATGAAAAGAAGAAAGGAGAAATGTAGGCTGTAATAATATCTATTTTACCAGTTGACATGAATTTAATGTATTCCTTCTTCTTTTATTGTGAAGAAACTGTTACGTGGTTGGAATGTTTGTCTTGCAGCAGTGTTTGACTCGCTGCCAGCTGTGGCAACCCTGGGTGCCTCCTACATCTCTTGTCTTCTGTGCAGGAGCCAGTCTTCAGCCAGTCCCCCAGTGACTGAAGTAATTCTTCAACATTTCTTCTTGGTGGTCAGAAGCAGGGCACTTTAGTGATCTTTCTGCTTCTTAGAGAATATCACCGAATACTGCACTACAGAGTCTGCTATCTACAGATTTCACAAGTGGCATTTTCTGTACCTGGGAAGACAATTTACTAAATTTGAAGATTGACATTTGACTAGAATGAAAGCTTGCCACGAGGTAAGTAAGACCTAAAAGTATGGCATGCATGATACAAAGCAATTGGATATTTCATTTTAGAAGTGTTTTGCTTCTCAGTTTGTGTCTTTGGACATCAATCTAAATTCATATATGCGTGCATCTACTGCAATGATTTTACTGTGCTTTTCATATCTGCTAGCACATACTGTGGTCTCCTAGGTGAGGAGATTACTGACTCTCATAATCTGAAAGAGTTGAGGTTACTGTAACTCCCTTCCTGCAAAGCAAGGATTCACAGTAGGCATATATTCAAACATAAGCACGTACCACATATACACACAAGCGTGTATGGACACATATATCACACATAAGTATAAGTGTCCCAGATACACTCAGCACTCACACTAGCTCAAATGGCACCAATGGCCTCTTCCCATTACACTCAATGCCTGGTTATGAGGAAGGTTTGGTAGTGGGAAAGATCCATGTACAGCTGCACGTACCTGCACATGCATAATATGAATCCCTCATGAAGCTGGGCTCAGGCACTTAATCTATCCATTGGCTTCTCATGGATCCAGATCTTCCCAGTTGTCACACATGGACAAATAAGCCACTGAGACCCCAGGGCCCCTGCAGCTGCTGGTACAGACCTCTCACACTTTCACACCCACACTCATTCCATTTGCTGACATTCAGACCCACACACACACACCTGAGTTGAAAATGGAAGGAAATAAGAGAGAAGACTGTGTTCATGACATACCATGGTATGATCAGATGTGTGCTGAACAGCCAGCCACCTGTTTATATGTTCCTTTTATTGTCTTATTCCTCTATTTTTGTCCATGCTTGTTCATCCCCAATCCACCTTGTTCCCTCCCATTTTCCACCTTTGTTTACTCACCCTAACCATCCTAGAATGTCCTGAATGATCCCATAATGTGCCCACACCTCTGGGCAGTGATCCTTCTCCGTTAGAAAGGTTACTTCCAGAACTTCTTATGTTGGCTCACAGTGGTGGCAAGTCCCATCTTGATATGCATGGAGGCTGAGACTCTCCTGGGATCGCTGTGGGAAACCCTGGAGTTCATTTCTCAAGAGGGTTATTAGGGCTCTCTTGTCTGGCACTATGCACCTTTGCTCCTGCTTGTGTGTGTGTGCGTGTGTGTGTGTGTAGGAGATTTTAATCACATAAACTGACATCCACATCTCCTTCTCTGGTGTTAAATTAAACTTCTTGTTTGGACACAAAATGGAGACATTCCAAATGGTCTTACTTAGCCGTACAGAACTAAGACAGGTGAAGGGTTCTGAAAGGAATGCTAGAAACAGATGACAGAAGGGAAAGTATAGCATGTCAAAATAAAAAAAAGAAAAGTGGATTATCATGTTTGGATAAATAAGCATTATTTTTTATGACAAATTTTGGGAGTGCTTTTTATGAAACAGAAAGTTCCAGGTGCAATATTTGAAGGAATACTAAAATGAAGGTTGAGTTTGATGTACTTAGAGAGAATTAGTGTTTTAGTGGGATTCACCAGATAATGAAATATTCACAACTAGGCTTAGGAATGTCAGTCTGTTGGTTAAAGGTCAGTTCTGAATAAGTAGCTAAAGGAGGCTAATTTGCAGTGATGTGATTAATTCTCCAAGACTATGATGACAATCCACTGTTGTCATTCTTTTAGTTATCTCTGAGAGAACAATTTAGGAAATCTCTGATGAAAATGTTGCACAGAATTTATAATAGGCTTTCAAACTTTGAAAAGATTTCCAGGAGTGCTTTAGAGAAAATCTGTGACACCTTGATCCACGTATTTGCTCCTTGCTTTGTTTTTCTCTTGGTAATGTTACAGGGCTTCTTGACTCAGCATATATTGTCACCCCACAACATGCTAGTGAGCTGGCTCCTGTTAGCTGACTCTGAAGGGTGGTCAGCTGAGGATGCAGCTATTCTGTGAAAAGCAAGACCTTTTTTAAAACTTACTGTCATTCTGTATCCCCTCAAATGTCATTTGAACGAATGCTTGTATGATCTGTGTGCAGCACCCAATCCACTGGCTGGAATCTTTTTTGGAAGTATACTATGGTTCTAGAGACTAGGATGTACAGCCAGCCTGTTTTGAGGCAAAAGATGGAAAAGAATTTCTCATAGCTCCAGTGAACTGACTATATTTAGATGCACAAATACTTTGAAAGTGGCCTTTAATGTTTAATAGTGGAATAGAGGGAAGCTAGGGCATTTGCCCATGATTCCAGTCTTCCAATTTGTGGCACTGTATTTAATTATTACTAACTATGCCAGTTGTCTTCAACCCCTGTTCTTGGGGGACAGTGACAATTCCATTTTCTCTTCTCCTTGCTGCAATGTTCGAAAAGTCAACCTTTGCCATTCTTTGATCTGCTGTCAGGCAAAAGATGTCAAGAGTTTGAAAGAGCACAGAACAATTCTTCTTAGAACTTTCTTATCTTTGATGGTAATCTGAATTTCTGCTTCCCATTTGTTTTTTTAATCTGCTGTGACTTCTCGATTTCACACTACTTTGAATTTCAGAGAGAATGGCTATTTGTCTTTTAAATACATGGGTTTTTTTTTTCCTCTTGCAGTTTGGTAATTTATTTTCACTGTCAGAGTAAGGCAGACTGCTGCATATCAGCATAGGGCATTTTGAACATTCGTCTTTTTTTGGTGAATTGTTTAGATGAATTCTGACCTGATTCAAAGATGTAATATTTTGTTCTATCTAAATTATTTATATATATATATATACCCATTTAACTCAGAAGATATTCAAGTCCTTTTAAAATGAGAACTAGAAAAAAATGAAGTAAATGTGGTTACTCATTTCACATCCATGCCTGGTAAAATCAAGTACTGAGTTTAGTTCTATTGGAAATACATAAGGTTATTGAAGCTATAAGTGGTCAGGTGATGAGCATGTAAAATCAGACATGAAATGCAACAATAATGTTTTATTTTTATCTATATTTTTTCATATTCTTGTGAATAGGGAAAACCTCTCTCTTTTTAATCCAAACTTCTATTCCCACTTGATTTGCTGTCATGATGTGATAAACCTTATATAGTGTTTGGTATCACCACTAACATAGAGGTAGCCTTTTGTTTCTTTCATACCACAGGAATAATAAATAAGGGACATTTTTATTGGTCAGAACAGAGATTTTCTTCAAGAATGAAAAAATGGGATGTCATCTGGATAGGACATGCATCCTGTGTTTTATGGTCTATCCACATGTGAAGTCTTTCAAATGGTCTATGAAACTGACCTTGGAAAGACATTATACACCTGAATTTGAGTAAAAGTTACTGGTCTATTATATTACTATTAGTAGTGAATATTAACATGTTTGAAACCATACCTCCACTGATTTTTGATATCAACACAAAATTGCCTTTGAGAAACTCTATCAAAGAAAGTTTTAGATGTAATTGTTATAATGCTTGTATCACCTCTACTAATGACTATGCTAATGTGTTCTACAACAATAACAGCAAACAGCAATAAAAACTCCACCTTTAACAAGGATAAATATTCTTTCCAACTCTTCTTTCTATAGGGCTGTAAATCTTTCTAAGTACTCATACCAACATACAAACAGTCTGGATATTCTGGTTTTAGTAAGTGCAAATACAGATAGCTATAATTGTTTCATTTTACTAGAGTTTCATATTTTACAGGGGCAGAGATTTTCACTATCAGAATTTCATAAAAAAGAACATCAGATTCAACATTGTGGTAAGCCTTCTGACAATAAATCAAATAGAGCCCACCTGTACTTCTGTAGTTCAGAGAAAAGTACTCCTGCTTTTGTAATATTTGATAATGTCTAACTTAAAATCAGCTAACAGAGTCCTCTTTCTCTAGGAAATTCTAACAATTGATTGTATTTCATCCCAAATAGGATTAAATACCTTGCTTTAAATATTTTTGTGAAGAACAAGGAAATTAATCACCTTGTACTTAGACACTTTGTAAAATGTACAATTATGAGTAGCAATAAATATTATTTTGGTTTTAATAATTTTGTTCCAATGTTACTTTCATTTTTCCCCCCCAAATATCTTGGTAATACATATTAAATATGAGCCTTTGGTGTATTAGTATGTAAATTCAGTAACCCCTCCTATAAAGTAAATTTAAAATAAGAGGCATTAATTTCTTCCTTTCTTGAGTTCTGTCCTGTTGAAGTGAAATGTTCTCTCATAATTTATGATTTATTTTTCAAAATTGATAAAAAGCTGTTAATACAAAACTCTATTTTAAAAACTGTCATACTGAGAATTTTGCACCCAGTTTTAATTTTTTCTATCAAAACTGCTGCCTTTTCAAAAGTCCAGAACTCTCAAGCTGCTTTGCTCAGGACTACAGATACTTATTCTCTGTATGCAAAGTGCTCTTCAGGACTTTGAAACCCTGTTAAAATTTTTGAAAACAGTTTTAGTTACCTAAACCAAAGTTATTGATTTTTTTCAAAAGATAATTATAACTAAAATTATTCACAGAAGCAGTCAGTCTGACAAGGTCTAATTTAACTCCTCTTAAAATTTTACAAAATCAATGTATTTTATTCATTTCTATCAAAAATGTTTGATTTATATAATTATTTCCAATCTGACAGAAAAAAAAAGTAAACAGTTACATTATTTCTGATTAACTCCTGTAGTCAGACCAAGTTTATATATAGCAATAACGTGTATGATGAGAACAGTGTTTTGAAAGATGGTGCACATTTTTAGGTAGGGAATTTCAGCCTCTTAAACAGTATCTTTGTGACTGCTTTGACTACAGAGGCCAATACTGAAGGATTATAAAACCCCCACATAGTCCATACACTCTCCATGAATTATTATCAGAGGTAGAGTAGGTAGAATATTACTCAGGAAGAGGGAGGTCTAGCCTCTTCCGTGCTGGGGAATAAACACCCTCATGTATATTGGAGCACTTATGACCCCTGTTCAGTGTAGTGTGGTCAGGTAATGGCAGTCCAGCTGTGCAGCTGTGCACCTTCCCTTTTTCCTCATCCTGTTTTCAAGCCCTGAATATTTTAATTATAACAAGTGTTGTTTTGAGACACTGCATAGCAAGTCTGCACTACTGCTGTCTGTATTGGTCCTGTGCTGACCACTTGGCATATTTTTGCCAGGGAAAGGTATAACCAGAAAAGAAAAAAGGAACATTTTTGTTATGAACTTTGCTGTTACAGTAGGCAGTAAAGGAAAACAATGGACAAATTTATACTCTTTCTAAAAAGAAAGCTCTGTTTCCAAGATTATTATGGTTTTTGTTTGTTTGGTTGTTTTTGTTTGTTTTTTTTTTCTGTGAGAATGGTAATGCAAAAACCTCAGCATTTTCTCCCTCCACCTCACTCCCACACAAAGACAAGACTAACTGGTTTTGTTAACTAAAAAAATGAAGAGGAAGATGGGATCAAAGAGTGGTGATGTTGGAGGCCATGTTGCCATGTATTCAGAGAGGTTATCTTTCTGATATGAGAGACCTGAGTCCTCAAGCCAACTTCTGCTCTGAACCAGCCTCTCAAAGAGTTTCAGTCCCTATGGATTATTTAGGGTTTCCTGGAGCTAGCTGCCTGATCCAAGCAGTGATGTTCACTGAACAGTATTTCTGATGGAGGAAGGGGACGCATTGTTCCCAGGTAGGAAAGATGCTGAGGGTGAAAAGGGGAGATGCTAGGGGCACGTGTCTTCTCTGGCTCTCCTCTTTAGCATCTATGTATGGACCTTGAACTCCTTAGTGAGGGCAGAAAGTCATATCATGAACTTCAAAAAGGTAGGATGAATTAATACTTAGATGATGCAGTTTCAAGTTCCCTTATTCTGTCACATTTTATGAATGCCTTAGAGATGAGAAGGTCAGGGAAGGAAGAATGGGTTCTGTGGATAGCTAAAAGTTACAGATCCTTAACATGACAAGTTGATGTTGCTTAGCTGAGGAGTGATGGGAGGCATAGGAGGAATAGAGGTAGATTGATATCAGATATATTATTGCCAACATTCATTTCAGCTTTTGGATGTTGTATTCTTGCACATATCTAGAAGAGAGATGAGGACAAAAATTTGTGCTTCTGACTGATAGAAGTCTAGCACATGTCTAGATTGGTGCTGCTATCACAAAAAAAACCCAAACAAACAAAGCAAACAAACAAAAAAACACCCCAAAAACCAACCAACCAACAACAAAAACTACCAATTTTTGTTCTTTGTGAGAAATGTGGCTCCTAGTGTAAGGCTTCTGAGATGCAGTTCACTTTTAAAATCCACATTAATCATTGAAATAGCTTGCTGGTAATGAATTAAGAGTCCTGTTTCCCGCTGGAGGTGACTCAGCCCTCACTGAGTGGTCCCATGCAGAGGACTGCCTGTGAAGGTCTGCTATTTCTACCCTTTTCTTGATCTGCTTTAATCATCGACTGAGCTGAAAGATATAGAGAATCTATATTTATATGTTCTCCAAAATAAAAGGATTTGTCATTTCGTGTAGAATATTAAGATGGATAGAACAATGGCTGGGCATGCTTCATTCTATCAATTGCTAAAGTAGAAATGAATATTGTTTTGGAGTAGAGTTGGGTTTAGAAAACCAGTAACTTTCAATGTATTTAGAGGAGTCATTAAAGATATGAGTGTATGAGTTTGGACCATATGTTATGAACAATTAAAAGGTTTTCTCTGACCAAAGGCAATAAAACCATATGTCCTTAGTTTCAAAGTGAAATTATAAAAAATAATGACTTGGGATTATTTTTTCTAAACTGCAGTTGATATGATATGCTAACTTCTTTGACAAAATAATTTATCTATTGCATAGATATTGCATTTAAATTTATCTATTTATTTTTTAATCTATTATATTTCAGTTAACTTATTAAATTTTAAATCTCCCACCTCCTCTACTATTTCTTCCCTATAAGCTAGTTCTATGCTAGAAGTCTGTGCTCTTTAAAATAACCATTTAGATTGGCAATGCAGAAGGTGAACTAATTAATATAATCAAACCCATAAGCCATTACTGCAAGCTTGAAATGGACAATTTAATGGACTGAGTTTTATGCACTTTCTAATGAAAGCTGACCCCTTTGGTTAATCAGAATTCATAGTAACTCAGCAATGTCTAAGTGTTGCATAAAATTCTTTACCTGAAATAGACTGTGTCTAAAAGAAGAGAGAAAAGGAATGCAATAAAAGAGACCTCATAATAATAAAAAAATCCCTCATAAAAGTCCATCATATGCATTTATTCAGGTTAGATACATGATACTATTCAATATGCTTTAGAGAAAGAACTATTTCTGAAAGAATAAGGAAATCCATAGTTAGAAAGACACTTGTGGTATTTTAATATAAGTGCTGCTAGTCATTAGTTCCTGGCTTATTAGAGGCAAGATAATTCTTCCACTTAAGACTTCAACTAAACAGTTATTAGTTAAATAAATGTCCTAACAGCACTTCACATCCAAGGCCTAATTTCATGTCAAAGGTATAATATAGCTGATATAGGCACATGAAGGATTCAATAATGATTTATGTCTTTTTAGTACATTCAGTCATTTTTCATTTTCATTGTCAAATTTACTGAATGTTAAGAGAAAGCATGATGACCTTGTATTTTAAAGCAGTAGCATAAATATTGCCAGAAAGAAGTAACAGAAATGAGATAAACTTAAAAATGTAGGAGGTTGACCACAAAGTTTTAAGACGGAAAAACAATGGAGAGATTGAATCTGTGTTCCATTGAGGCAAAAAGAGAGGTTAACAAAGATATGAAGTAATTTGAGATTTGTGAATATTTAATTTTAAGGTTTTGTTATTTTTTTTTTTAAAGAAAAGTATAATGCTTTAATGGCCTTAAAAATGTAGGGGCAAAGATACCTTAATGGCAACCATTTTCTATTTACAGATGAGAAAATAAAATAAAATAAAAGTAGTTCTTTACTTCCTGATCACAGTAAAGAGTGTGTACATTAAGAACATTGCAATAATACTCAGACAGATGTCTGATTTTATAAGTGCAATCTTGGGTGAATTTACTGTGTGAATAATGTCATTTGTATAATGGTTTATATGTGATATGCACTTCACAATCTTCTCCTACCAAGGTTTCCTTCAGAGAAGTGGTACCTGGTTTTGATAGAAAGAAAATGAAAAAGTCACAAATATAACTAATTTCAGGATTACATTATCCATATTTTCAATGACTTTGCTAAATGAATTCTATCACTGTCCTCATGTGCAATGAGTATGTATACAATGAAACAGTTACTGACAGCGAGTGCCTCGTAGCCACTTCTTAAATGTAACTAATAATTTTGTAATACCTAATTTGTATTCTCATGATATAAAACTTTGTTAGAAGGAAAAATCTTAGTGCAGATTTTTGCTACTATTTGTGAAATAATGAAGAGAATTTACCCATGTATTTGCAGTAGTGAGAGAGTCTTGATGCATCTTTAGTATTCTTTCTTTGTAAATTTTTGGTTCAATTCATATCCATTGTTTTTCGTGGGTGAAGGATCAAAGGTAGATATACAAATAAAGAACTGACTTCTGAATTTCAGGGGTTTACAGTTATCTTGCAAGCAATGTTTTCATTTCTGTGAGTTATTTTCCTAATGATTAAAAATGTTTCAAAATTACTTACATTTAGTGTACCTAAATTCAAATTCTGAAAACTGTGATTTGAGACTGTTTCATTAGCAATCCATATACAGTTTAAATAGAATTTACAAACATTGTAGTCCTCTAATGCACTGCTATTGGAGACAGGGGTCTAATAGGCTTGATTCCTTTGACAACGGTTATATTTGTAGACTGTTAAGAATGTGAGATCAATAAAATTAAATTATTAAACACTAGTGTTTCGAACAAGCACTTTCAGATACTTCCTCCTTCTTCAAGTAATACTCATCACATTTATGCCAAAGACTTCTACATAAATAATGCTTTCCAGGTAGTTTAATATTTCAGTTGATTTCTACATGGGAACACAAAATGCAAGAGGACAAATTGTACCCTTATTAGCGCACTGGGTATGAAACATCTCTGTTCATTTAATGGAGTTTACTGAAATAGCTTTCTGTGAGGAAAGACAGATTTTGACCTCTTTGCCTTCCACAATTCAGAAATTACAATTAGTCAGGTAAGAAAGCTGTTGGGTAGAAAAGGTCTCTTAGTTTGTGTAAAAGCTGCAGACAGTTTCAACAGCTTCACATAGTTCCTGGAGGTTTATAATTTGCAAGCAACTTAAGTAACTGTCAGTTCTCTCCTCCTCTCTTCTGTTTTATGAAATACTCATAAATATGTGGCTGTGTAGACAAAAGAAGCATGAAAGCATAGCAGGGATTATACTTTAGCATTGTTATTTTATATTAGCTTGCTTCAATGTCTTTTCATGAAGGAAAACCTCGATTTTAATTTTTAATTGTGTTTAAATGCATTTTTATTGCTATAAAGAGCCTGTTGTGAATGCTATGCAACCTCTTTCCCAAAATAAAAGACCTGGCAAACAGGACTTCTCTATGTAGAGAGCTCCTCAGCAAATAGATTGATTCTCTGGGCTCTGTGTGTGTGTGGAAGAGAGAGACCAAAACAACCCATTATCAAGGAAATTCAGTCATCACAACCACACATCTTGCTACATATCTCCTTATCTCAGCATAATTTCACTCTTGGTCTCTATCAATATCTACATTAAAGAAAACTGGCTAGTTTCTTCTCATCTATGAGTCTTTTAATAAGTTAATTGTCAGCACTGGCCTATCAGCACTTCAGGCATTCTTCCACTGACTAGTTTGAGGCAGCTAGCAATATACCAAATCAGAAATATTATTGTTGCTTCCTAAGGAATCTGGTCAGTGTTTATTTAATTTAAAACTTCATCCCTGCAAATAGTTTCATTTAATTCCAACAAGTAATGCAGGATAAAATACATAAGGAATGCAGGAGCCAATAACTAAAATACACAGGTTTGTACATGTTTTAAGTCACACATTCAAAAATATTTTATATTCCCTTCTCCACAGCAGCAATGAAAGTTCCTTTTTTTTTTTTCCTTCCCTTCCCCTCATCCCCCCTTGCAGAAATACGTATCTATGGTTCCTTTTATCAACTCTTGGAGAGATAAAGTAATCAATGCATGAACTAGAAAAGATAGTGATTATGTAGTGGCAGAAATTGCATTTTGAAGAAATGGATGCTTTCTCAAATCTGCAAGGCAAAATAGACCATCATGCTCTCAAGCAATGCAAGTGAAGGGGAACAAAGCCACACACTTACAAGTAAATAAGTCAATACTGATCTAGTTTGCTGCTTTGTTAATTTAAGTGTGTTACTTCATCTCTTCCTACGTCATTTTTCTTATATGTATAAGAACTGAATATATTAAAACTAATATGAAATAGCAATATAAATTAATTTTTCAGGAAATCCTTTTCCTTCCTGAACTTTCTGTTTATAAAAGCTGTTAGGGTAGTGAATTAAAAAAGGATTAAATTCTGTCACTGTATAAATGCAATATAAATTCTATAATTAAACCAGTTGATCCAAACTTCTGAGCACTGTGGGCAAATTCTCAGATGTAAAATGCACTCTGGAATATAGAGTTGGCTTTTTAATGTGAATCAATAATATTACTCAATGCAACAGTAAAGCATATTTAGAAAATTATGCAGAAGCTGGGATTCCAAAGTACATGAAATCTTGGAGCAAAGTGAAGAACATCCTCATATAGACTGAATTGCCCCTCTAGAGAAGCCAGATTGTTTCCTAGCACCTTCAAGAAAAAGTTAATCCTACTTGTCAACTCTGCCACAAAAAATGAGAATTTCTCTAAAAAATGTTTGAATTTTCCCAAAATTTTAAATTTTCTGTGGGCAAAGTCTTGGTCTATGATACAAGATTAAATCCTCAACAATAGCACTAAAATCGATATAAGTATTGCTAGAACTTGAAATTTTGAGATTCAGACAATAAGTCTTCCATTCAGATCCATCATTATTTTTACACCACGCTTTCTCTTAGAATTGCTGACATAAATTCTTTAGCCTCTTGTTCTGGCTCAATTTACCATATTCTGTGTTCATGAGAGGTTGAGTGGGGTTTTGTTTTTGGGGTTTGTTTGATTGGGTTAAATTTTCGAATTTTGGGTGGATTTTTTTGTTTGGTTTGGTTTGGTTTAGTTTGGTTTGGTTTATTTGCTTATCTATTTTTGCTTTGGACTGTAAGAGAGGCTTCTAGAAAACTCCTCTGGGGACCTGTATACAGCATCCCCTTTCTAACACATTCATCTTCAAAATTATTGAACTGTCCAGAAGAATACTCACAAGTATAAAAGAAATGGATATACTATGTGAGGAAGAACTATTTTACGTTCTCTGTCAGCTCTCAACATAGTGCTATGCTGTGTATCTAAAATAATGAAGGTGTGGTGTTTTTTTTAAATATGCATCTATGAATTTCAATTTATTTTACAAAAAAATGTATGAGAACATAATTGGATCTAGAGTTATTATGCAACTAGCAATTTTTTTTCTTCATAAGATGGGAGAAGGGGAAATTCTCAGAAATCGTCTGTGGCATCTCTCAGCTGCAACCAAATTCTCATGAAGACACATAAATAAAGCATACTGGTTCTCTTATGCTATTATTTAAAGGAAACTAATTTACTGATTAACTCCAAGGACTAGATATGTTTCATGTATCATGCTTTTTGCTTAATTACTGTATTTAATTAGGGTATTTTTTCTTAATATCTTCTGTTTTATATATATTTATATACTTCCTAAAAATTAAAATAAGGTTCTTAGGCAATCTCAAAGGAATAAGATTATGAGACATCACACCTAGTGTTGAAGAGGTAAGATTAGCAACATCATAGGAAAATATCAGCTGAAAATTGCCCATAGTTTTGTATTAATATGTTGTACAGAAATTCCTTAACTTACATTTTTCTTCCAAAAAATTTGAACCTCTCAGGCCTGCAAAAAATGCTCTAAAACTGGTCTATAAAATGCTGAAAATTTTGAGCGAAAAAAGCCCCTTTATAATAGATCTTTTAAAAACATCAGTTTAAAAACAGTTTTGTTCTATGTGGACAAACATAATATGGAACGATGATTTGTTGCATCAGAGGCCTTTTTGCATGTCCTGCTCTGCATTTTGTGTGAATTTAAACAAATGGTTGTTAGTGGGACTTTTGGTGGTGATGGTGGAGGTGGTGACATTGGTTTTCTTAACACTAATTTGAGGCAC
Organism: Toxostoma redivivum; assembly: GCA_013397375.1. NCBI lineage: Eukaryota > Metazoa > Chordata > Aves > Passeriformes > Mimidae > Toxostoma > Toxostoma redivivum. The sequence goes on along the minus strand of VXBI01008365.1, from coordinate 920,146 downwards.
AGAATAGCAAAGCAGCATGTCACTGATACTTTGTGATTTGCATGGAAATTGTGCATTGATGGAGCGTATATCTCCCATTAACAGAATCCACATTGTCCATTACTTTGAAAGAAGTTGCCTATAACCCATCAAGATGTCTTGCAAGGATTTTAAGAAAACAGAGTGAGATTGCTTAGATTTGATAGTCTGAGAAATGTTGAAGAATAGAAGGAAAAAATAAAATAACGTTTAAAAAATGAGGAAGATAAAATGAATGACAAAATCCTTCCTCATGCATTAGGGAGACACTTTTCTCAGAATATTATTTGTAAACTTTGCTAAATTAGTATTTTTAAATACTGGAATTGTACATCAAAGTGAAAATACAGGCTTGAACACAGAGTAATAGATAATTTTGTTTAACTTAAAACCTCTGAAAACTTCCAATGACACTTTTAAACAATATCAGATTAAACAAGTTATTAATCTCTGTTGCTAACTTATCACTAAAAATGTAACTTTGAGACATTTATTGAAAATTAAAAAAAAAAAAAAATCTTGCAGAGAATCCCAAACCCTGAGGGTATTGATATAGGAGAAATTTCCCCAACTTTATGGCAATCATATTCCTAAAGAAAATATCAATTGCATATCAAAATATTCATTTTGAAGGGCAAATGTATCTGTATGCATTGTATTTCTACTACTAGAGTTTTATCACCTTGTATTATCTTAGATATTAGAATAAGAAATTACTGATTTGATCATCTGTACTTTCAACTGCACTTACAACTTTTTTTTTTTTTTTTAATAGGTTCCTTCTGTAGTATGCCTTGAATGCTTTTGGTGATAATAGCTGTTTTGGCAGGTTATTCCATTACCTAATTGATTTAACTGTTACACAATGCTTTTTTACTTTTTGGTCTCCATTTTCTTAATTTCAGGTCTTCACTCTTTCTTACAAGGACAAATTAAGCTAGAATTACTTTTTTTTCCCCCTTTTTTTTCTTTTCTTTTTGTATATTTCCTGGAAGGTACTTATATTTTAGTCACCTCCTACTTATCTCCTGTGTAGACTGTAAAAAGTTCATGTTTCTTAAGCCTTTTAGCACTTTCACTGCTTTTGTGTCTACCCTAATTATGCCATTTTTTTACAGTGCAAAAATGTGAATTACAAGACACCCTGAGAAATTTTTGCAGTACTTATATAAATTTAAAAGAAATATTTGCAATTGTTGGCAGGCAGTATTTTAATCTGTTTCAAAACTACTAGAAAGTGGCAGTTCAAGATTTGCTGAAGGCAAATGTTGTCATCTTACTTAAAAAACTTAATTTAAGGCAATGGAGAACAGGTGTCTTGGTTTCAGTAATATTTCACTATATAACTCTTGTTGAAAGTCCTGTTTATTAAACTGAGCTGTTGCTTTGGGTGGCCTTAAAAAAAGCCAACAAACACCAAGTAAGAAAAAGCTTTCTGTCATAGCATAATTGTTTTGATACAGCTTATCTCTTCTCATTCATGGCTAACGCATAAACCTTCTTATTCATTACTGTATGAGGGGCCTTTGCATAGAAAGACTACCCAACTTTACTGTTACAAATCAGGATTATTATAACTTTCTATTTATAATAAACAGCCATTTACAGTGCTTTTATTGCTATTTAGACTTGCTGTGATTTTATTGCTATTTAGACTTGCTGATATTAATCCATATGGGGCTGCTCTTTTATCTACATGCTATATTACATGGGAATAAAGATGCACTTTCTTCCTATTTCTGTGCTGTTTCTTTATAAAACACCATTTAGGTGTTGGTCAGTGTGAGGGACTGAAATGAAAGTACACAGCCCTGGATCTCTGTCTAGAACTTCTTGCTGAGAAAAATATCTTGATTTCTTAATTTGGTTAAAAAACCTTATTTTTTTTAAGGCTTTTTAGTTGGCTAATGAACAATTTTGGATTTAAAGTCCAAATTTGTGTTTCTTTCCAAAATGACTGAATTCAAGAATAGATTTATCTTGAAGAAGATTTAAAAGTTTGGTAGTTTTTCACCCAAGGTACTTATAATTTAGACCTCTTTCAGTTTTCCCCTCTTCATATAATGGCTCAGTTGTTTTGATATTTTTTTCTTGTGACCACAGAAAGATGCCAACATTTTTTTCATATTTCTCTCTATACTCACCCTGTTTTCATCTTGTCTGCAAGTCTCTCCTGTTATTGCTTGTCCCTTCCATTTTCTTCCACTTAATGTTACATTTTTTATGTTGAGATTTCAAGTTTCTAATGAAGAAAAAAAATAACTGAAAGCAAAGTGTAATAGCACCACAAATGAAGAAATTCCTGTTACTCCCATTTCTTCTGATTTTTTTTGCATTGTTAAAAAGTTGAGAAACAGAATTAATTCCTTAATTCTGATCTGTACTTCTCATAATCTGCTGAATGTGAGAATAGGCGTTGAAATATCTTCCTTCAGTATTTTTCTGGTATCTCCTATTTTCTTTAGTCTGGATGGTGGTTTTGAGTGTTCTTGGAATTTATGTGCAACCATAAAAATATCATAGCCTCAGACAGAATGAAAAAATTAGTTGTTCCTGCCCATTCACTTCTTTAGCATATAATTTCAGGCACACGTAAGCCTTGATGATAGCAATGATTTTTTTTCCCTTAACAGCTACCCCTTCTGCTCTCTAGGAAAAATTTAAATAATTGTAGAAGACTTTAGCAAAGTGCACCATAAGACAAAACTCATGCAGTAGAAGCTAAAGGCTTAAATGGCCCATATGTAACAGTATAGAGTTTGGGACTACTTTTAATGAAGGCTCTTTCGATATAGTGGATGAAGAGACTGAAGCTGTGGCTGAAAAGAAACAGTAGTGCACATACATGCCTGCATCAAGATATCTATTTAAAAAACATAATAAAGGCAGTATTTCTAATGTTATCTGACATTATTTTTATGTATTTCATTCTCCTTAACTACATCTTTATGCAGTTAGCAGCATAAAATTTACATTGCAGGACTGTGTGCTAAGAATGAGGGAAAAGGCCAGGCAAACATTCTCTGCTTTAATTAGTAACTTTCTGAAATCCTGAAATCCCAAGCTCAGGATGCATATATGCTATGTTCTCATTATAAGTATTGCAGTTGCAATTGCTGTTCCAATAACTGAACATGAAAATGATTGATTATGTGTCCAAATGCAGATTTGCTTCCTCTGTAAGTCAGCTTGCTTGATTCCAGTAATTAATTGCATGGGTCATTGAATATGAACAGGCTGAAAAATGCTATAATTTTTAGTTGGTCATAGTTTTCATGAAGTATAAATGTCCTGACATTTGTCCTGACAAACGCCTGAGAGTGACCACCCAAATATATCAATAAGATATTAGATGTCTACAAATTTTGGAATATCTGAGATTGCTCCTCTAAGGTCATTTTTATATGTCCAAGTTGAATGCAATATACAACCTCTCCTTGAGTGTTTTAATTTTTTAGTTTTTAAATCAGTTTTCAATATGTAGATTAACCAAAAGGCGCAAGATATTCCAATATGAAGCATTAGACCATTTCAGAGTAAGTAGCTTGCATAGTATGAATATGAGAAGGGTAAAATTTCACCCATGTCTCCAAGGAGAGCATTATTTTATTTTAAAGCAAAAAAATTTTTTTTTTCCCACCAGTTGAACAAAAACTCTGTCATGAAAGTGAGATTTATTCCTTCCACTTTTTTTCTTCAGTGCAGACTTAGTTAAAAATTATCAAAAAGATTTTTTTAGAAATCATTGAACTTCTGTAATCAAAGGAGTTCGTTTTTGAAATTAATTATTTTTTTCTTTCTTTTTCCCTCTCTCCACTCCCACTGCTCTTTCTCTCTTTTCTTTCCCTCCAAATTTTGAGCCTGAAACAACATTAAAACTTATATAAATAAATCTCTTTTTCTCTGACATTTATGGAAAAAAACACAAAGAGGACTTTTAGTCACTTCCATTAAGTATACATTTATAATTTTTTGTCTGAAAAACATATAACATTTACAAGCCAGGTCTCCCTGATGTATATGACATTTTTGATTCCTTATCAGCTCTTTTCATTCTGTCAGATCACAGGACTGAAAAAGCCCACCAGGGTCATCAAATTCAGTATTGTGCTATCACAGGCAACATCATTATACTGACCTTTTTATGAGCCATTCAACTGGATCTCAAAATTAACTCAGTGCTATTTGGGCAGGTTGATTTTGGTTTTTTTCCCCTGGTTGAGTTCCTACAGCAGTAGGAACTGTTTAATCTTAAAAATGATCTGCTTATGTTACAGATTTGTGATTTTGACCTAAATTTCTAGGTCAAAGCCAACAAAACGTCTGTGGGGCCCGATGACATGCATCCCAGAATCCTGATCGAACTCACTGATACTGTTGCCATGACACTTTCCATGCTATTCAAAAAGTCATTTCAGTCAGGCAAAGTCCCTGGTGATTAGAAGAAGGAAAACATCACTCTAATTTTACAGAGGAGAGAAAAGACCTAGAGAACTACAGACTAGGGAGCTTCACCTCTCCATCTAGGAAAATCGTGGAACAGATAGTCATGAAAGTGTTTAGACATATGCAAGACAAGGAGATGATCCAAAACATTCAGCATGGCTTCACTAAGGGCCAAACATGCCTGACCATTCTGGTGTCCTGCTGTGATGGAGTCACTGCAATGGTCAAAGGAAGACCAACTCATGCCATCTGCTGAGACTTCTGTAAGCAGTCTCATCTTCAGATTGGAGAGACATGGATTTTTTGGAGTGTACTATTCAATGGATAAGGAACTGGATGGAGATCCAGAGATTTCTGCCAATAACTTCATGTCCAGGTGGAGACTGGTGACAAATGGAGTCCCTCAGGGCACTTTTCTCAGGGTGATCTTTCATATTTTCATTTTCATCAGTGATGCAGATGACACGAAGCTGAGGGATGTGGCTGATGCATCAGAAGAAAAGGATGTGATCCAAAGGGACCTGGACAAACTTGAGAAATGAGGCCACAAGAACATCATTAGATTCAAGAAGTCCAAGGGCTAGGTGCTGTACCTGGGCCAGGGCAATCCCAGACATGACTGAAGACTGGGAGAAGAAGTCATTGAGAGCAGCCTTGCAGATAAGAGCTTGGGCGGTTCCTGTGGATGACAAACTGGATAAGAGCAATGCTCTTTCAGCCCAGAAAGACAACCACATCATGGGCTGCATCAAAAGACAAGTGGCTGTGGTCAAAGGAGGTGATCCTGCCCCACTACTCTTCCTATGTAAGACCCCACCTGTAGTGCTCCACCCAGCTCTGGGTGGTCAGCACAAGAAAGAGGTAGTCCTGTTAGAACAGATCCAAAGGAGGTCTATGAAGATGATCAGGTCTGGAGCACCACTCCTATGAAGACTCAGAGAGCCTGGAGAAGAGAAGGCTCCAGTGAGACCTCTTGGTGCTCTTTCAGTGTTTAAAGGGGGCTTATAAAAAGGAGAGGAACTTTTTACCAGGGCAGACACTGATGAGACAAGAGGGAATGGCTCGAACTAAGGAGAGATTTATATTAGATCTCAGGAAGAAATTCTTTAATTTGAGGGTATTGAGGCACAGGAACAGGTTGTCCAGAGAAGTTGTGAATGCTCCATACCTGGGAGAATTCTCGACCAGTTTGGGTGGGGCCCTAAGCAACCTGATCTAGTGAGTGGTGTGCCTGGCCATGGCTGCAGGGTTGAAACTAAATGATCTTTAAGGTCTCTTGCAATCCAAACCATCTATGATCACATTAAAAAGAATGTCGGAATGTGTCTGTGTAGCTACATTGTAGTTTTGCATTGTAAAAGCAGATGCACAATAAAACCTTTGTGTGAAAAATTATAGCAGTATCAGGTAGCTGGTGGTATTATGACTGTGACAACACAAAGATAAATTACCAATTAAAAAGATTGGTTTCTCTCCCTTTTCAAAAATTGTTTTCTTAATTTTATATGCCAGGTATTGCAGCTTTTAGTGGATTTTATATAGATATTATGTGTCAAAGGATTTTGACCATTATACATCTGAATAACAGTCAGACAGAATTTGCATCCATTTTATAAATATTAATTGTATTCAGGAAGTTGGACATTCATTTTACAGGATCGTGTTAAACAACATTTAATGCAAAAATGACCCCAAAACCAACAGAAATTTATGTGGTATCAGAAACTATGTGATAGAAACAAAAGTGGCATATCATGTCCATTAACTAAAGCATCCAGGGGAAAATCAGTAACTGCACCATTTATGGAGTTTGCTACCATAAAATAGATCTTCCTTACCAATTTCTGCTCTTTCTATGAGTTAAACCTCCTTTAACTTAAACCACAGTAGCTGTAAGGTGATTCTCTTGCGTATTAGCAGTGTATTTATCCCCCAGTTTATCTTTCTTGCCTGGAGAAGTACAAACATCAAATGAGGCATCAAGACCTGCTAAAAAAAATGTGAAAATTAGAATGGAACTGAAAACCACAGTATTTTGGGTGAAGAGATATCACAGATATGTCTGATAAAAGCCTGTGTCAGTCAGAGCAGGGAGCTGGCTTTGTCTACTTTTTGTATTCCTCAGAGTAGATTAAAAAAGAGAAAAAAGAGGGTTAGACAAAAATCAGTTTTCAGCAGAATGTAAAAAAGGCAAGTCAAGTTTTTAAGACTAAAAAATCCACTTATTGGTCAGAGAGAGACTAGAAATACGAACAGTTTATATGAGAAAATCTTTATCCTGAAAATCTTGCAGGAAGGTTTCAGTATGCTCAGTAGCTTTCAAGGTTACAATAAGCCTTATGCTGCTCTTTTTAATTCTTACACAGCTTTAGTCTCCTTTGAGACCCAGCTGCCTATTCCCTTCTCCTCAGTGTCTCACTATGACAATCCCTTCTGTCTACTTCATCAAGTGTTATCTTTCATGTCTGTGTCCCAAGGGAAGAATCACTTTCTTCTCCTTGTAGTGTTTTATCTGACCTGTTCCTTGTAGAAGGTTGTCTTTATAAAAGATATATGGATCCTGTCCATATTTGTAGCCAAATAAGAAATTAGAAGAAGGGGAGTAAGCCTAGAGAACCATCCCTTCCCCTGACATAGGTGTTTAGCCTTTTGTTGTGGATAGCCCCATGGTTATCTGCTCTGGCAATTTTACAAAAAAGCAACAGAATTTATATTCAAATCATACAGAAATGAAAGGCAATGTTTCTGTCTCCTTTGATGCTGTAATACAGCTGTAAGAGTAGTCACCCAAGTGGGACAGAACTGGATTAAGTTTTCTGAAAGAATTTTAGATTCCTTTTTCCTCCAAGGTAAATGCTCTATCAGAATGCAAAGGTTTTGGTGGAACAGAATTATACCTTTAAATTATTCTGTTTTCTAGGTTACTAAATATTCAGTAGGTCAAAGAATACTTGTGAAGGTTCACATTTCATGGTTTAATTCTTGCCAAATGCACAAGCTGGAGGAGCTATCTGAATGGTGAAGCAATTTCAAAGCACTGCAATTTTCACTGCCACCTTCCACTCCATGGGAAAACGCACATGTGCAAATATGAATTTTTCTCTTAAAAATCTTCTGGCTCTTTAGAACAAGAGGAATGCCCAGTTTGTGTTCAGCAATCACCCTAAGCAGCTGTGGTCATGCCTTGAAAGGTACAGATTCCTGTGAACTATTTGATAAGTAGTGGTATTTCCTATGGGTTGTAGGTGTTGAAAAATTCTGTTTATTTAGCAGAAGAATCTATAAGCACAGTTTGATGGTACTTAGGTTTCTGAGTTCTTTTATGGATCCTGAATAAATATGGTTGTCTGATTTATCGTAACTTTTCTTTTAAACCAGGGCTGTGAGTGTACTCTTTGGTATGTGTGTGTATGTAATTTCATTCTTCTCTCCCTAATTAATCAAGTGTAGAATAATTAATTTTGAAAACTCCAAACCTAATGCATGGATTTTACGATTCTGACTCCGGATATGAGGAAGGTAATTTATCAAAAAGCATCTATTGTGATAAAAAAAAAAAAAAATAAAGGCAAACCTATATTCCATGGTAGTTAAAAAGTGTTGGGCAGAGATGTATGACTGAAGATTTTCACAACATAATTATTCTGCAGTTAAAGAAAACCAATTACTGGTAATCCTGCAAGAAAAAAAGTGTTTTAGAATAAATCTTTGATTAAATAAATTATAAGGGAGCACTTATACCAAATACTGCTGGTATTAATGCTGCTTCTGATTAGTATTGGTCATAATTTGAGTATGATTGCCACTCCAAAAAATAGCCAAATGGGAAAAAATTTACTTCTTACAAGTCTTACCTCCTGAACCAATCAGCCATATGCAATATAAATGCATATATATATTTCATTAAATATATAATGAATAAGTCATGAAATTATCTATACTTCTGTGAAAGATAAAAATGAAATCACTATCAACAACTCCTACACAATGCAGGTCTCCTCTTAGAGTCCATGCCACTTAAAGAATTCTACCTCAAGATCAGTGTCTTCTGTGACTAACCTTCTATTCTTCTATGAGATTTAGATTATGATGTAAATATTAATAGATTAAGAAGTGAATATTTCCAAGAAAATTTTCTTTGTTATGTCACCTGCAATACACAAACAAAGCCTGTCCAAAGGCTAAATATAGATTTTCATTATCTTAGACACCAAGACTCGTAAAAGTCATTGAAAGTAGTCCTTAGTATGCTGGCATGTCTTCTGAAAAACACACTCCACCAGTAATAATGAAATACTTTCTGAAAGTGAAAGTGTTCTGAAAATTATTCCCTTGCTAGTATTATCTTCATGTTTCCTCTTTCTTCATCACTTCTTGCTGCCAATAATCTCTGATAAAAAGATTGAAAATTTTTTGGAGATCAGTATTTAAATTGGCCATTATATTTAAGTTGCTATATTTTTCTTTCACAATGCAATTTGAAATGGGAGAAGGCAGGAAAGAATAGAAGAAAGAAAGAAAGAAAGAAAGAAAGAAAGAAAGAAAGAAAGAAAGAAAGAAAGAAAGAAAGAAAGAAAGAAAGAAAGAAAGAAAGAAAGAAAGAAAGAAAGAAAGAAAGAAAGAAAGAAAGAAAGAAAGAAAGAAAGAGAAAAGAAAGAAAGACTCCTGGACATGCACAATCTGTTTCAGAATATAATTACGAGAAAGGAGAATTCTAGTTTCAGACAGTAGCTGTACTCATACACCAGGGATTTGTGGGCTACAGATGTGTAATCTGTCCAAGATTTATGCCTTCTGTGTACTTCAAAGGAGTTCAAGTTTGGTAGCACAGGGGGTTTCTCATCCAAGAAGATAAAAAAAGAAAATATAAGGTTCTTAAAAGTCTTGTACATTTTAAAACATAAAAACTATACTATTAATAATGGCTGCTGTTTTTTTCCTATTTCTTTTTCCTGATTTTTTGCTGTAATCAGTGATTCCTAGAGTCAGGAATAAGTGTTTCTTAGATGCACAACATTTTTAGGATAGAAAATTACTGTGTTTAGCTTTATTTGCACTGAAAGGTAAAGAAATGGAACATATGCAGCTGGCATGTGATAGTCTTTAGAAACTTATCTATTGTTGAGTACTGCTAGATTCCAGTTTAAGACTTCTCAAGGAAGTGTATGTATGTTTTCTCAATTCAATGACAAGACCAGGAAACTGGAGAATAGATCAATTACTAGGTTTCCATCATCTCAAAATCAAGTTTTACAATTGTTTTCACTGAAGTCAAGCACTTGGTTTGAATCAAAACATCCTTAATTTGCTTAAAAATTAAACCAGTTCTATTTTGATGGGTGTTTTTTTGTTGTTTGTTTGATTGATTTTTGTTTGTTTGTTTGTTTGTTCTATTTTTAAATTAAGGGAAAATGTAGAAACAAACCCAGTTTTTTAAAGAAATATTCACTTATCAATCAGAAGCTAAAAGGAGGCAGCTTTCCTTCCTCCTCATGACCCCCAAAGCAATGGTTAGAGAAACCATTTAGACCATGGGACATATTTAAATAGTTTAGTTAATAGTTAATATTAGTTAAACTCTGTAGTTTAGAGGAGAGCCCTCCCTCCACTGACAAAGGAGTGCCTTACTGAGTAAGACAATTATCCAACAAGTGTTGCTCTTTCCACCCACCACTATGTTTTCCTTCTCCAAAAAGCTGTCCATCTGGGGCCATTTTTCTGAAGACAGCACTGTCTGTGCTTTGCCAAGTAGAAACCAAATGTTACAGCCATTACGGCCAATTATCTTTACTTCCCCTGTGAATGTGCCAGTCTTAACAATCCTTTGTAAGTTACACTTCTCTAAATAAATAGCCAAGGAAACAAGCCAAAGAAATTATGAAAAATTATCCATGTCATTATCTGTTAGGAAAAAAAAAAAAAACCCTAAATTGATCCTGCACCCAGGGAGCCCAACACCAAGGTGTGAGGGAGATCCAGAACCCAACATCTTCAATGTAAGTGTGCATCCTGTGTGCTCAGCACACAGCCCTCCCCAGTCCGAAGAGTGGAGCTGTGCTCCCTGAGTCCTCTGAAAGCAGAACACCTTGCTTCTCCGTGCACATGCACAGAAGCTGTGTTGGAATAAAAATTGTTTGCTGTATTGGAATATCCCAAATATGGTCCTACTGGAAATATCTTTAATTGCTATTGGTTTTGTAATACCCTTCAAATTTTACACTAGATTCTCACAAACAGTCTCTGTCAGGGACTGTAGGTCAGTATTCACTTCTTTGTGCAAAACCTCTTTCACAGAATCAGAGAATTGTAGAATTCTGAGTGGTATGGTTTGGAAGGGACCATGGGTGTGGGCACCTTCCTCTAGACCAGGCAGAATGCATTCATTCTTTGCAGGTTCAGTATTACATCTCCTCTTCTTTTCCCTGATTCCTATCCTTTCCCAGTAGAGATGACACATAGTAAGGGACAGTAAGAGGCAATCCAGACAGGTTGAGGTCTTTTTTGTTTGTTTGTTTTTGGGATTTTTTTTTTTTTTTCTGTTTGGTTTGGTTTGGTTTGGTTTTGGTTTGGGGGCATTTTTTAACACAAATTTTATAGTAACGAATGAAGGTTAAGCTGGAGTACTTTTTTAAACTCTGTGCCAGTCTTTCAGGAAGCAGACTTTTCCAATCTTTAAAAGGAATGTTCAGAGGTTTCTGTTGTAATGGCTTAGAACATTTGCAAGCAGTTTTTGGAAAGCTTTGGGTTCACTTACACATATCTGCTGTTTATAGAAATGTTAGTTCAAAGAAATTTGTTGTTTCATTTTATCATCTGTTCCTTTAGCTACAATCCTCAGAATTATCAGCATTAACTGGGATGATAAACAAAACAATTGCTTAGCTATCTCAAGGAAATGAGATAATGCTTAAAAAAGAAAGCATGAGATTAATCTATCACATGTATCAAACAATGCATCAGAGCCTCTTGTGTCTATCCTGACTAACACCACAAAATGGTGTTTGACTTAACTAGTATTGTCTTGATCTTAATAAATTTTTCTTTCTCCATGGACTTTATTGCAATTTCGAAATTTTTTAGTAAACCCCACAAAAGGAAAAATAGCTATATTTTTTTGCATAACAGTCAAGCTACTCCAAACTACTCTACTTTCCTGTGGTAAGCAGTCCCCTGCTAGCTACTTAGTTATGCACATGTAAGAAGCTTCAGCATTTAATGTAGGTAAAAATAAGTAAAATGGTTGAAAATAAAAGAAACCAAACAAAACCATTGATGATATACAAATTTATGGAATATTACAAATGACTGAAAAAATACATTGATTGTATTGAATGCTGATGTAAAACAATGTGGTGCCACTGATCATTTGCAATTTGATTTAGGTGAGATCCATTGATTCATAGCTTATTAGTATGCTGTGTATGAAAAGAACTAGCTAGGTACATTTGTTTATTTGTCAGAGAAGCTTACACATGCACAGAGTAGTATAAATAGGCTGCAAGAGCACCTGTTTTTTTGCTAAACAGAATAATTAAGAACCCACAGAGTCCAAAATTAATGCAAGGATTATCTTTGGGACTATCTTGCTTAAGAAAAATAATATTAGTGGCTTTTTTTTTTAATGATATGAATGTAATCTACATTAAAAATGCTGTTTTAGAAAAAATAAAAGTAAACTAAAACTTTAAAAAGTGAAGTAAAACTTAACATCTTAATACAATGGGACAGAATTAATTTAGTGAGGATAACCCTGTCTAACATTTGTGATCTTATATTTTCATACTCAATGAAATATTTTTAACATCTTTTTTTTATATGCACTGTCTCAAATTTAAATGCATACTCTCTTTTTTGTTGGTTTGGGGCTTATACAAGTAGATTTATGCTTCTTCTCAGTCATAGATTTATGCCTCTTCTCAGTCATCACTGTCTACATCTGAACACTGGACCTACAGCTTTATAGCATAAATCTCTTCCACTAAAGCTCTACTGTTACAATTATCACAGATGGTAACAGAAATAAGTGGTTATCTCAGTGGACCAGGTGCTTGAGAGAGATACATAGCACAATACACCAGTGGATTACATATTTATGAGTAAACACATTTCACAAAGAACATAGATGACTACTTAAATGAAGGAGCACCTTTCTTGATGGTGCTGTGTATAACTGATTGAAAGGCAAATTACGAATCCATCATGTTACTGATTATAGCAGCCTCTCATTTAAAGGGAACAAGTTTTAGCTTATAAAGGCATTGAAATGTACAATGAAAAAAAATGTCTGGGAAATGTGATCCTTAATTCTTGTCCTTTAATGTTGTAAGCTTTTAAATTTGTTGTTGGTTTTTATAGTTTGATAGGTTTGTTCCCTTCCTTTACCTCCACACTGCCTACTACAAAGGACATGTATAAAGGATAAAGATATGTTTGTATTGACAGAGTTACTTCAGTGTTCTCTTTCTCATGAAAAGAGCTTCAGTACGAAAGAAAAGTAGAACAGTACTTGTTCACATATGTACATGATATACTTCTAATATTTTCTTTCTATCATTCCTCAGCTCTTGGGCAGAAGGTGATAAATATGGTTTCAGAAAATGAATTTCACAAAATGTATTTCCCAAGAAGCATGGCTACTCAGATTTAGCCAGCTCCTTATTATTTCAGTGTTAGAGAGTGATAAGTATGGTATGTAAAATATTTTTTAATCTAAAAATTAATTACATAAGAGAGGAAACACAAATGGAAATGTGCATGCAAATGAGATTTTGTTTGCTCAATAATACTCAAGGTACGACTGATAATATCTCCCACAAGTAGCTCAATATGGAACTGTAGCAACATTTGGTAGGTTAATGTGTATTTCTCATATCTTTCCCCTGGANATTTAAATTATTTTATTAAGTATGAAAGAAACAATTTGACACAAAAACAATGTGCAAAATGCTGTTTTGTTCTTGGGCTCACTAAAATCATGAATCAGAGAAGATAAACACTTTATACAGCTACAACCTAGAACATGATTGCCCACAATTTGTTGAGATATTAAAGTAGTTTTTGTTGTTATGTAACATTTACATAATGTGAAATGCTATGCTGCTGTGCTTCCTCATTATGGGTTTAAGTCCTAATACCCAAAGTGAGATTGTGAAGCCAAGTGTAAAAATGACTGTATCACCATTCCATAATTTCCCATTGCTCCATGTCATCTCATGTCTAGCAAGACTTATGGTAGTTTAAGGCACCTGCTTCTTAGCAAAATGATGCAGTGGAAGGCTTTAGGGGCTGTGGATATGCAGTGCAGGACTGAATCCTTGTGCTTGTGTGTTTCTTTTGTTTCCTTCCCCTCACACAAAGGCGAAGACAGCATATAAATTTATCATTAGTGGCTCCTCACCTTTTGAGAGCAGTAAATACATTCTTGTGTTGCTCTGGGAGTGGTTAGGCAGCAGTGCATGACAGAATTCGAAGTTCCATATTTTCACCATACTCATACAGTTTAGTAATAATTTACATGTGTCAGATTCCTAAATTATTGTAAATCATTTGATGCCTACCTCTTTTAACATGAAACAAGCATGAGTAGTCTCAGTAAAACTAGCAAGATATTCTGTTATTCCCTGAAGCATCCTCCTTGCTTCTGTGCTAAGACTTCACTGAAGAAAGTTTTAACTAGTTAAATGCCTCTGATAGGGCAGAACCAGCTCTGACAATGCAAAACTTAAAACACCTCACACCATAATCCAGCCTAAGTTATGGATTTGATTAAGATGATGGAGACATACTGTTTATTAACTTCTGAGAATCTTGTTTCCTCTCTTAAAATTTTCAGCCCTTTTACCTGTGAAGCAGGCATTTCCCTGCAGATGATGGAGAGAACCATGCTGGAGCAGATATCTACAATACAACCTGCGGAGGACCCCACACATTAAAAGGTAGATTAGCTTTAAAAGAAGCTCCAGCCTGTGGAAAGAAGTCACATAGGAGTGGGGGAAAAGCATGAGAAGGAAGGAGCAGCGGAGATGAACTGGCAGAGAGTGATCACAATTCCTATTTCCCTTCCACCTGAGCTACTGAGGGTGGAGGGGATGAGGTGAGAGATGGAATAGCTGGGAATGAAAGAGTGAAGCTGTGTCTGGGAACAAGAAGGGGTGACAATATAGAGAGAAACTGATTTTTGTTCAAGGATAGCTCCTATAATGATATTTATGAATATTTTTGTGCCAATGCATAAATACAAAAGGACAGTCAACAACAAAACAAAAGAATTAGCCAAGGAATTTAAACCATATTATAATGGACAAAGACCTGTAAAATGTAAAATCATGTGCTTAGATAGTATGTGATGCTTCAGCTTCAGCATAATGCTTGCAACCATGAAATATATAGAAAAATAAAAGAACAGAGACCACCCACTATTATTCTATTTTTATCATTAGGGTTATAAAATTATATATGTAAGCTATCTCTCTCTGGAGACTTCTTTAATCATTTCTTCCAATAGATCATTGCTAACCTGATACTCACTTTCATTTACCTTTGGCTCCTCTGCTTATATTCATTTGCCTTTAGTTCCTCTGCTCTATTGCCAGCAAAAACACTTTTGAAATTTAATTTTATCCTTATTTACCATTATAAGATATATTTTTTCCTTTCCACAAGAATCCTTGCTAATATTAAACCTTCTTTTGCTTCAAAGAAACAAACACAATGCCCATTACTTAAGTTAAAATGGTAAAATACCATCTCAATAAACTGAAACAAAATATTGATGAATGAGAACTGAGCAAGAAAGATGCATTTGTGGCTGTGTTTAAAAGAACTAGAATCTAAAGGCATAGGGCCAAATATTTCTCTGAAGGCTTCTTTGTAATGAGATAAAGAATCAGAACAATGATTACAGTAATTCAGATCAAAATACTTTCCAAGTTTCCAGGAAGTTTACATAAACTGCATTAGTAGTAGCAATTAAAATTCAAAATGCTACCATCCACTATTATTTCCATCGTAATTGGCCTCACCCAAAACTCTTAAAAATCAAAGAGAGGCTTGCAAGTGCTTAGTGGCTATCCTGTTCTCACTCAGATTTAACAGACATAGAAACAAAAGCATTCTGTCTTCCTGTCTTTGCAGCATAAATAAATACAATATTTTGGAGTCTGAAAGTCCCAAAATGTTCCTCAGCAATAGTCTATCAATATCCATTACCTTATCAGTATGTGTGCCTGGTATAGATGTCAGGCCATGGTTTGCCTTTTCTTTTTCTCCATTTCTCTATAAGCTAAGTCAATCAGTTCACTTAGTACAGCAAGACAATACAGCAAAATGAGCAGATTTTGGAGTGTCTTGGACCACTGATCTCCAGATAACTTTTTTTTTTTTTTGTCTGCAAGATAAAATAATCATAAAGATGCAATTGCATGCAAGTCTGAGAAAATTTCTATTCTCTTAGAGTGCATTTCCTGGTTTTTAAAAATAACTTCTGGTTGCTGAAAAAAAAAAGAAAAGTGTTGCTAAATAAAAAAATTGCTAACATTCATGTAAATATACCAAATTGTATGCAATAGATGAGTCTTGCTTGCAATTTACTTTTTGAAGTTAGTAATATAGCCATTCAATGAATAAAAACTATTTTTATAAAATAATGCATTATATTATATCATCAACTCTTGGTCAAAAGCTTAAGCATTTTTTGGTTTTCTTTTTAGGATCCATTTTGAATGGCAGACAGCTTTGGGTATACCTAATGACTTCCATTTTATTGCTGGGGGTTAAAAAAACCAGAAATATTTCAGAAAAATAAAGTTCCTTCGCAATCTTTCTTTTTTGCATTTTAAACTCCACATATGTTAGAAAACTCAACCCAAAGTGTTGTACACAATTGTTGTGCAACTTTTTCTCTATTAAACCAATGCCTGGTCTTCAGGTTGCTGAGAGTGAATTTTAAGTAACAACATCTGGGAAGATGCAGGAAAGAGTATAAGGAATAAAGAAAATAATTAATAATGGACATCTGTCTATTGTCCTTTAAAAGCCATTATCTTTACTACTGCCCATGTGAGGATTAATCTCTCCTTAAGTGGGCATCTGGAAGCTGCAAATTGGTAGCATTAGTAGCATAGACATTCTCTTATCAGTGGGAAGATAAAGTAAGAATCTGCCTTTCATCTCATCTACTTCTTCATCACGTTCATCTTGTGTCACTACAAATCTCTCTGAACTGGCCATGCCCAAGACCAAGACTCGTAAATATATTTTTCTAGTTAGTTTTCTTCATACCTTCTCCAGTACATTTTATTTAGTTTTGAGTTGCTATTATTATTGGACCTCATTGGTTAGGATTTGTAGACAAAATGCTTTGTCATTGAATCATAGAACGTTAAGGGATTGGAATGGACCTTAAAGATCATGTAGCCCCAAGTCCCCCTGCCATGGGAAGGGACACTTCACAGTAGACCAGGTTCTCAAGACCTTATCCAGCCTGGCTTTGGACACTGACAGGGTTGGGGCATCTACAACTTATCTGGGCAAACTGTTCCACTGCCCCATCACCTGTGGAATAGAAAATTTGTTCCTAATATATCATCTAACCTACTCTCAGTTTTAAGCCTTTCCCTATGTCCTATCTCTACATTTCCTGATGAAGGGTCCCTCTCCAGCTTCCTGATAAGACCCATTCAGATACTGGATGGTTGCTATGAGGTCTTCACACAATCTGATCCCCAGGCTGAACAGCCCCAACTTTCTCACCCTTTCTTCACAGAGGACTTGCACCAGTCTTCTTATCTATGGCCCTTCTCTAGACTCGTTTCAACAGTTCCATGTCCTTTGCATGCTGGAGACACAGAGTGATCCCATCTTTCATTCCTTACTGCTTAAACAAAGACATGCTCAAAGAAAGGCATATTCCCATGTCTGTGTTTGTTTAGCTTTAGGAATTCTGAATAAAAGCCAAAGGCCAGCTGAAAAATAAGATTAGTCATTGTTCTAGGTATAAAGTTACTATAGAACAAAAAGAATGATATAAAATTACTACAGAACAAAAAGAATGTGCCACACCAAAAAAACAAAAAACAAATAGACAAAAAAATATCACCCCACAAAAAAACTGAATAACCCTCCCCACAAATAGTATTATTCTTCTCTCCCTGTAGGAACTACTGAATACAAATACGTCTATAAATACAAAACCTAACACAAATGCATAGTTTTGCTCAGTATGTTTTTAATGCATTGCCTTCTTTTTCTTTTTATTAGATCTTCTTTTTTTCAAGATGCTCTCCTTCCCTCACCCCCTCACTGAGGTAGAATACTGTGTAGGCTTTCTTGGTTTGATTGCTCTGATCTTTACACGTCTGGGATTGTTGCCTTTCCTCCCAGAGCCATTGCAGAGCATGCTCAGGCAGTAGTTTCTGTCTGTGAGCCTTTTCCCATAATCTCCAGTCTCTAATGGCAACTCGTACCTTCTCAAGCATCAGATGAAGAAATGATTTTAAGTGGAGGAACAGTATTTTACTCCTCCCTGGGGCATGATTGCTATGATTAGCTAGGTCTGCTAGAATGTTCAAGTGCATGAAGCATCTGCTGCCTGGAAAGAAAGTTGAAAGGAAATAAAAAAAAGAAAACAACACAGAAAGCTGTTCAACCCTCACTGCCCCTTGGCAAAGCAGCAAAAATTGTGAACAGCTTTGTAAATGTCAACCTGAGGTGTGGAAGTGGCTCGTTCTTTATTCATATACCATTACAGGAGGTTTGGAAGCAGGTGTAGAAGAGAATTTTTACAACCAAGTGTGTGATGTGTGCGTGCGAGTCTCTGTCTGGGATTGTTCATAAAGTAGAATTTCTAGCTGTTCTGTAGACATTGGCCAAGAAGATATAGGTACAGACAACATTATATTTGAAAGGCTGAACAATCCATATAGCAACTGGTCTATTTGCACATAAATGAATAGTATTCTCTAAGCTTTCTTTAGTATTATATTGGAAGCAGAAAGATAATATCTCTAAGTATGTACTTCTACTAGTACATATTTTGGTCTAAATATATAAATTATATTAATCTGTGCAATACACAAAGGAGCAGCAGCAGTTAGTGCTGTTGCGGCATGAAATTTAACAAGAAATGCCAGATTCTGCACCTGGGACGGATTTATGCTGGACACAAGTATAAATCCGAAGTGTCTGGAGAGCAGCCCTGCAGAAAGGGATTTGGGGGTGCTGGTTGGCAGCACCTCACTGTGAACCAGGAGTGTGTCCTGGCAGCCAAGAGGAAGAAATGCATTCTGGTACATCAAACACAGCATCACCAGCCGGTCACAGGAGGTGATTATCCCACTGTATTCAGGTTTGGTGCAGCTTCATCTTCACCACTGTGTGCAGTTCTGGGCCCTACCATTTAAGAAAAATGTGGAAGTCCTTGAATGTAAACAGAAGGGCTAGTCATAAGCACCCTTATCTTATTGCACTAATGCATTTAATTAACTCGTAAAAATGTAACTGAAAATTTTATTGTTGGCAAAAGCTCTGGCACAAATCCATTATGATGTGGTTATATAGTTTCAAAAATATAAAGAACATTTTTCAAAGTGCTTCAAGTATGTTCATTTCAAACAGCATGGAATTTATTTTTTTTTATCATATTACATTCTGACAACATCTTAATATCAACCTCTTGCCCCTGAAATTAAACTTTTTTCTTCTGAATGAGTCTCAGTTACTAATTTGGTCAAGGCTAGAATCCAGCTTGACTTCTTTGGCACAACTGAAGAATAAATTAAGGCAGAAAGCTACAAAGTGATGCTCTTTACAAAAGAACCTTTGATAAGAAAGAAATCATAATTTCATTTTAAGTGATTTTAATCACAGTTAAATAATGCTGGACCAACAGAATATTTGTTTAATTGAATAGAGACATAGAATGTAGCAGAGGTAATTTGTCAGGGTAAGGAAATTTAGGTGTGATTCAATTTTCTTCATACAAAAAACCTACCCTCCATCCTCTGCAGAGCGTGCTAAGCACATTATTTATCCTCCTGGCATTAGTGTTAGCTGTATTATCATGTAAAGTAAAGCAATAAAATGTACTGTTTAGATCATTTCACAGGCAGAAGTTAGGCTGTGCAAGGATGCTGATTCTTATTTTTGTTTTTGTTTGCCTTTCATGGATACACACTAATCAAAGCGAGAATTTGCTTTAAGGTATAAGATTACTGCTGAACTTATATTAAAAAAATCTAACCTTTGAAAAGTATGAAAGTCCCAGTGATTAAATATAAAGCTAAAGCAAATGAAAGAAGTTTAGAAATACATTTGATACTCCACTTTTGTAAAAGATTAAAAGTGGATTACCTTTCCAACCTGGTTTGAAAAAGTGATCAAAATATTCCTGAACCTAAAATGGGTTCTCACTCTAAAAGTTCCCCAAAATTATCATAAGAAATTCTTAAAGCTCTCAGTAACAGAAAGTTAATTTTGGCATACCCTCTCAAGAGATTAAAATCCAGATATTACTGAACCTAAATCCTTCTGATCTTGAAGTAAACCCTGCTGATTATTGCTGAAACATTTGCCTAAAGGGAGAAAAAGGCTTGTACTACAAGAATAACAACTTCAGATTGTGTTGTGTGAATTTGCTACCTCGTGAGAGCAATACAAACACCCAAAACCAAACTCAGTGCTGGTATTTACTCTCTAACAAAGTTCAGTGGTAACTGCACTTCCCTTTTTTTTTTTTTTTTCTTTCTCTTGAAGGAAAATAAACATAAACAGAGGTCTAAGCAATGTAGAAGCAGCTATTTAAGTATTCTAGCCTTACTGATTAATGTGCAGTAGTGTATAAGGGAAGAAAAAAGAGCAAACTGCAGTTGTCATATTCACATGCCTCTAAATGCATAACAGGAGTTAACTTCTTTTCTTCCATAGGAAGACAGCAATCTAATTTTGCTTAATTAGTTCTATCCCAGCCTCATCAGTTCCTCATAGCCAATACTGCACCAAAGGTAACTAAATTACTTTTTGAACATTAAAATGGAACTCGAAAAGCAAGTTTTTTAACCCAGAAAATATATGCTAACTTCTCATTTATAAGATTTATCATTGATTCCAAACACAAAAAGCCTCCGTCATTTTATCTTCTTTCTTTATCCTCTTTAATCCAATTCATTTTAAGACTAAGGATACTGATAAAGCAGGAGATTTTCACCTACACCTTTGCTGTCTTTATAGTCTCCTGCAGTTCTGAAAAATATATGATGCAGAATTGCTTTTATTCCAGAGGCAATCATGTAAATATTTTCCTCTTTTGATAAATGCAAAATTTTAGCTACTTTAAATTGATGTGCACATAGCAAAGAATACAATTTGTCCCATTTTAGGATTTTTTCATAATGCTTAGTAACAGGATCTTAGAACCCCAAGTATATCCTAAATAGACTGACAAACAAGGATTCCACTGAATATATTATACCAGATGGATGATTAGAATTGGAAAGTGTCAAACATATCATAACTCTTAGGCTTATCTATAGTATTGTTGTACTTCTGGTTTCAGTGCTAAAAGTCAATATTTCCAGTGTTTAATAACAATCAAAATCAAAACAAACAAACAAACAAAAAAGTAATGAAAAATTCACAGATAAAATATGAAGAAGTAAAATAAAGAATGCCATGAAGGCTTTAAATATTGCACTTTGTTTTCATTGTTTACAGAACTGTGAAAATAAGAAGCCCTGTCTGAAAGAGCAGAAGGTCTGGTTATGTAAAGGATCAGGACTGAACTCTTGTGTATAGGAAGAAATCTTGAACATGACACCAAAGTGCTTTTAAAAGGATTTGAATATTTAAGTCATAACTGACTTATATTGGACACAGAATGAGAAAGCCTTCAGGGCAGAGGATAAGGAATTACAAAGAGGGAAAGAAGGTGAACTAGACCCAAAGGAAGGAGTAGTGGAAGTATTAGGAAGAAAGGAGTGAAGTACATGATAGACATGTCAGTGCCCTTGTTATGCCTCAGTTACTTCCTGAATGACTACTCCTTCCTGAAAACACAAATTAAATGAAAAGACTAGATTTTGTAGATGTTCTAAAGGGAAAATGACAGGATTTAGTAACAGCCTGAATGTGAGAGATAAAGGACAGAAAACTGTCTAGCGTAATAATAAGTTACCTGTTTAGGGGATGAGAGGGATTACAAGCTTATATGCAATGACTGGAAAGGTTGCCAAGGTGAGGACATATGTGAAATGGTTATTTGCTTCCACCCCTCTAAAAGGTCTACATTTCTGCTATAGAAACACAAAAAAACTGCAGTGGTTTTCAGAACTGAAATTCAGTATGTGTCAAGCGTTGAACAAATACAAATTTTAAAGTGAGATAGGATGTCCAAAAATTATATACAGAAATTGTGTTTTGGCTCTTTATATGTAAACTGTCTTACATAAGACTAGGAGGGATTAAAATACCTGATAATGCATATTAATAAATGTAAAAAAAATTAATTTCTATTACAAGATCAATTACAATGTGTTGATTAAAACAACTTAAATGTCTTTAAAATCAAACAAGGTGAAACAGTGGAAGAAACTGTAACTATTTAAATATGTAACTATTTTAAACACCATGAAGATATAATTCCTTTTATTCTTTGATTTTAATTTTGTTATTTTCTACCCTTTCCATATAACAAATGTAGCCAAACTGTACTGGTGATCAGACAAAAACTGGATCTTAAAAGGGGAAGAAAGTACTTACAGCAGGGAAATCAGCTTGATTCCATGACAAATCTAATTCTCAATAGCAGCCTATGAGATCAGTTATAATATCACAACAGATGATGGGGAAACTCCATAATTCTTCTGCAAGCCTTTTCTTGTTCTTTTCTCTTGTTTTCCTTCCTTCCTTCCTTCCTTCCTATTTAGACTTTTATATTTCCTATTCTATGTTATTAATTGGATCAAGTCAGATTTAATTCCACTGAGACTGTAGTTCTAGTGTCATCACCACATAAGCTGTTAAATCCCTCTGATACCTTCAATTCCTTTGTAAGTGGCAGAGACTTTCCAGGATCCTCACTCTGCAAAGTGTGTGGTGGGTTTTGATCAGAGATGTTTTCTTGCTTTCTGTAAATTCTTATGCATGTGTGGTAGTTGGATGCATTTGTAAAACTGCTCCTACAGCGTAAGGGCGATTTCACCAATAACTATATGGAAGATGATCATCAATCCCATGTGTTTCAGTCTTCTAACAAAGAAATACTGTCAAAACTCCAGAGAGGATATTAATTTATTTCATTGCTTCATTAGAGACAAGCATCATCTTTCAAGTTAGTTTTTGGTTTTAAACGCAGCTCAGAATTTAAAATAAATAAAATTTTAGTCAAGTACACAATTGACCTTCTCTTGGGGGTTGAATAATTTCTTTTCCTTTCTGTGGAATTTTTTTCCCATTGTTATGCTAAGCACTTGTGGCTACAAGTTAGTTGCCTCTCACTGGAAGGTGAGGGGAGGGGGGATGGACAAAGGGAGCCAGAAAAAGGAAGGGGGCCAGGGGGGAGGGCTCTCTCGCGGCTGGCACGTTGAGTTGGAAGACAGATGGGGATCCTTTCTGGCATCCTTCCCCGCGAGTTTTCAATGCCGGAGACCAAGGTTCCCTGCTGTTTGGACCTCCCCCTGCCGCCTTCCCATCCTATCCTACTGTTCACTGCTGAGCAGCAGCAGCATGGCCAGCGCCGTGAACAGGAGCGGCCCCCCCGCCTCCCGCTCAGCCCTAAGCTGCCGCCATCAGCCCGGACTCTGCAGCTGCGCGGGACCGGCTCTGCCCACAGCACCGGTAACTGAGCTCAGGAAAAAGGAGCCTGTGGTCTAAAGGGACTAAAATTGCACTGTACTGTTCTGTTTTGTTGTCAGTTTCTAAAGTTATTGTTGCTTTTATGCTGTTTGCCTGGTTAGATATATTAGTGAAGAACTGTTATTCCTATCCCCATATCTTCTGCCTGAAAGCGTCTGATTTCAAATACAGTGATTGAAAAGGAGGGAGTTGCAGTCTCCATCTCAGGAAAAGGGGTTCATCCCTCTCCTTGGCAAATACCTGTCTCTTAAACCGAGACAGATTTTGGCGCCCAACGTGGGGCATTGCCTGAAGGCTTTGAGAGAGGGGTAGGAAAAGGAATAACAGTTCTTGAGTTACCCAAATTTGTGCTAAGTGAAACCATGCTGTCCAGCATACCCTGGTTTGGGCTCCATGTAGCCACTGCCATATTGCTCCCATTTGCAAGCCCTTTTTTGAATATGAGTCTTATAACCAAGGTTACTGTGGCTATCATCTGATTCATGTTGTGGGTTGATCAGCTGAGGAATTCATGGATTTTTAATTTTCTCTGGAAGATGGCCACATGGATTCAGAGCTATCACACTCTAAGTGTGTGTTTCTGGGGTTACTTCAATAATGGTACCTACTGTGAGGAAGTGACAGCAGGTGAAATTTTCTCCCAACCCATAACACAGTTTCTGAAGTCCACTCCACCAGTCTTCAAGGGGTTCAAATCTGCTCTAAATGCTAATGACATTATACTGTGGCTAGTGTTGCTGATATCCCTGTTCAACCTGTTCTATCTAACATTCAGAGATAAGGGAGGACTGACTTGGATAACAACCCTGATACCTACCCCAGGAAATAGTGATGCTGCCCCAGAGCCTGACCCTGCTCCAGAGACTAGGGATGTTACCCCAGAGCCTGACCCTGCCCCAGAGTCTGACCCTGACCTACAACCAACCTCAGAAAGGGACCTCCCTGAGTGGATGGGGGTTCTAGTGAAGGAAATAGGCCAGATGCTGAAGGAATACCTCTCCCCAGCTGGTGAGAAACCCTCCCCCTACCTTAAAGAGGGAAAGCCTGATGGTGCAGCAGTGGGACCCACAGATGTTACATCTGTCCAGGTTCCAGCTGAACTGCAAGAAAATTCACAGCCAGCAGCAGTTGCCCTTGTGGAAACTAGGAACTTTCTCACATGAGAAAAACACCTATGTCAAAATTTGTATTTTTCTCTAGGGAAAAATGGCTTCATTGCAATTCATTCATGCTGTTTTTTATTGCTGTCCTCAGTTTGAGAATATTGACTTATAAGGCACTAGCAGCTGGAAAAGGCTTTACTTCTGCAATGCCCATGGTTTCTACTGGACTACACTATGTGCTTTATATGCTAAGGCAGTTTGAGCCTGTTCTTTCGATTTGCTGCTGTAAAAAAATTAGTTGAGTTACTAAAGGCAAAATGTAGGTTTAAAAAGAAGATCAAACTAGTACTGTTTCTTTTTTTATGTCTGCAGTTCTTTAAAATGCTCCCTGAAGCACTGAAAATAGTTTATTTTGCACTCAAAACCCAAACTGTAAATTAGTCTATGCATTATTTTTGATTGCTGTGTTTAGGCTCTGTCTGATACCCAAAACCAGCAAAGATAAGTTTGTTGGTTGACAGTAATTTTTCTTTGGACCACAGAATATTTACCTTGTTCCTCAGTAACTATAAATCTATATAGGTTTCTGTAAATCTGTACTCAAGTCAATAAACCACTTATGCTTGTGTGTGTATGAATAAGTATTTTTTAGATAAATATATTTGTAAAGAGATAGAATATTTGCATGTCTATATATATACATAGATAAAGAAAATTAACTTTTTTTTTCAAAAGTACATTTGGAAATACCTACATGTTTTGGATAATATTCATAAGGACTGAGAATTTACATTCTAAAAATTAAAAAAAAAATATATTATGCCTATTTTTTCTGATGAAATAGAGCAGAAGGCCAAAGTTACCATCAAAAACCAATGAAAATTTCTTGTCATCAGAACAGTCATTTTTTTTTTTAGTCTTGTTTATATATTTCTTCTTTTGATCAAATGACATTTATGTACTACTATATGCAAATAACCCTCAAGTTATTTTAGAATTGAAGTAATACTAAGGGAAATGGAACACTGCTAGATAAGAACCGTCTGACTTCAAAACCATCAACACAAACTTGCCTTTGCTCTCAAATTTATTCAAAACTGATATATCTACATTAAATATTTCACATTTCAGAACATTCTGTTCAGTATTTTTGTGAGGTTTTTATATCTGTCATTAAATCAGCAATTTGATTAGGTAATATGTTATAAAAATAAAGCTAACATAAGCAATATCCATTTTAATTTACATTATGTAGATTCTCAGTAGAACATACATTAGTTTTAGATAAAATGTAAGGATTTTTTTTATGGATTTTTTTTAAATTTTTATTTAATATTTGTGCTTTAAATTTGCTTGGTTTTATAAATAAATAAGTTTATGGTTATTCTTATTCTATGTGTAAAGCTTTTTCCCCCCAGTTTTGAATACTAATTTCTGATTTATGTCCTGAGATGATTATTTCACTGGAAGTTATGCCTAGACTATTATTGTCTATAGTTTCAAATCTAATCAGATCAGCTGTTGTTGGTTGTGGTAATTTCCTGAAGTAAAGACAACCCTGAATAATCTTGTAAAACAAACCAGAAAATTTTACATTAAAGAAAGCAAGAGGGAAGCTATGACAGGACCTTATGCTTTTCAGGAAGAAATTTTGCTGCTCAGTGGCAGGGCATAGCATAGGACACCAGGCATGGTGTTAGGGAATGGCCAAAGCTGGGCTGGGATGTGGTTGTGCTAGTGGGCAACAGGATCAGGACTGGTGGGGGAAAACAGTGTCAATCACAGCCCTGGGATGGCCAAGCTGGGCCATATAGGGAGGCTGGGAAGAATCAGAATGGACTGTCCTGCAGAGCCATTAGGTGTTTTCTGTGATAATTTGAGCTAAAAAAGGAAATTATAGTAATATTGCAAATTTCATTAGGTCTTGGAAACTTTCTTTCCCCTGTATCTAATTTTATTCTCCTTGAAATCCTGAATGTTTCTGATTGCATGAGCATACTATAATTTAGCTTGCAAAACTGTCACAGCAGAAAAAAATCTGCAATAGCAAACCACATTATTCAATTTTATAAAAAAATTCTAGAACATAGACTATAGCATAAAGGGGTATTTGTGGTTGTTTGTTTGTTTGTTTGTTTGTTGTTGTTGTTGCTTTTTTTTTTTCTAGTCATTATTAAACCAACCAAAGCTGNTTCTTTTTTTTTTTTTTTTTTTCTCTGTAGATTCCCCTGTATCTGCTTAAGCAGCATAGAATATGTGAAGAGCTTCCCTTCTGGCTGTTCCAATGCATCTTGTTTCAGTTCATTTGGAAACAGGAAACTCAGGGTTGTGAGGAAGTAGAAAATGATGACAGAATTTGAAAATACAGAGAAAAATAATTTTCCTTCTTGAATTTAAGATTTATTTATCTCATACTACCATGACCAATCCTCTTTCTCCAGTATTTCTTCTTGCATTCATTTTGAATAGGTCTTCTGCTGGAACTTATTTTCTGTTAGACCAGAAGGAGACCTCAGTGAAAGANGAAAGAGTAGAGACTTAGAAAGATAATTTTTTGAGACATATGCTGCATGCAACATTACAGCTACAGGAACTTAATTTCCTGAAATAATATTTATAGTTTTCTCTGTAGTGCCCATTACAGAACACTGCGATTTTTTCTTTTACTTTTTTTTTTTCCTACTCCTTTCCTTTAGTTTCTTTGGAGAAAATGGAAATATATATCTTAAATATTAATAAATAAAATTATTATACAAAAGTCTTCTCATACAAAAGTTTTTCTATTAAGCATCAGACAGAGTTATAATGTTACAATTTGGAAGGCTATGTTTTTAATGGCTGTTATATTTATTGCATAGTTCTGGTTTTTCTGTCTGTACATATTCTTCTTGAAAGTGATAGAAAACTGAATGCATGGAAAAATGATAAAAAGTGAAGTAAAAAACATTAGTGTATGACAATGTGAATTTAAAAACCAGAGAGGTGTTTTTTGAAGAAACTGCAGTTAGAGTTTTACTGTTGGTTATCTGCTCAGATGTATGACTGCCTCCATGAAAACAAGCATATTATTTGACTAGACAATACTTTTAAAATCACAATTCATAATTACTTTGAATTTGATCAGGTTTTCTACTGAGGGAGAGGTCTTTGTCAAATTTTTATCTTTCAACCAAAGAAGAAACATAGTAAAATAAAACCAAAGTGGATCCCTGTGTCTCAACAGGTCTTAAATTTTTTGGTAACTTTCTTGAAAGAACTGACTTTTGTTTCTCTAAACACAGTTTAAAAGGAAATTTCTGGCTAATAAGAGCATGCTAGCAGGCAAAGAAACAACAGACAGAAGATATTCTCTGTTACTATAAATTCCTTTTATCGGACCAGTTTAATCTGGAAACTATTGGGATGGAGGAGTTAAATCCACAAAAATCAGTGTTTTTATTGAGATTATAAATCCTATTATAATATTTTAAATTTAAATTCTATAATATGTGTTTTATTGTTACCATATTTATAGCTCCTGAGCCAAGAAAGTCCAATAGATTAAAGACTTTTCACATATGAGAAAGATTTGACCCTTGGCATATCTAAAAGTGAATAAAAGCTTGTCTTCTGCTCTACTTTCTTTTCTTCATGTGTGAGTTATCTTGCTAATCCAATATTAAATAGATTAATGGTGCAGAAAAAAGGCATTTTCTTCTTGCATCGTACAAAGGCGATAACTGAGTGCAGTGTGTTTCCTTCTTAGTACTTCACGAGTGTTGAGAACCTAATGAGCTCATATCTCCTTTCTGAAAGAGTAGAAAAAAAGAAGGATTCTGGCCTAATGATTGCTTTTGCAGCCAGCAGTAACAGTGCAGTTAATATATTGCTATGTGGGAATTGCTTCTAGCAGCTGTCACAGCATACATTCACTGCTAAGTGCTGGGGTGTAGTCATGGCACTTGCTCTTGATTAACTAGGGAGTAATCAGGGAAAGAAAGGTGCAAGCAATGCAAAGGGTGACTTGAAAGAAAGGCCTGTCTCCCTGCATAGTGACTACACTTCCTACCAAGATTTTTCTCCCAGAAGAATTGAACTTGCTAGAGCTGCTGAAGCTGGGCCAGCTAATGGACCTTTAATTAGTGTTGAAGTCCAGATCCTTTGCTGTAACACAGTCTTTTCCCTTGTCATAAAACTCTCCCAAAACTCCTCAGAATCAAGTTATATTTCGAGTTTGAATTTATTTTTCTATGAGTAAGAAAAGTTGCTGTGATATTTAGACTATCTTTCAATACTAATACTAATACTAACAGCAAGGAAGAGATATATGTCTATGGCATAAAAGTAGAGCACTAGACCTCCTTTATCCACTCTGTAGAAGATGAAAGGATTTGTGATGCTTGTCACAAATCTACTTTGTTATAAACAGAAAAAGGTTTACACAGAGCACTGGTAAAAGCATTTAAACTAATCTAACTCCATGACCTAGGAAGATCTGTTTTTACCACCTGTCAGGAGGAGAGAGGAATGGTTACCAGCTCAAAACCAGCCAGGGCGAAAGTGTGCATACATGGAAAGGGAAATGCAGGGAGAGTGGTGCACTGCTCCACAACCTGCCCCCTGGACCCTCTGGTTCTGAAAGGCTGCCGAGCCATGTGGCATACTGAAAAATCCCAAAATACTGCTTGCCGGTCACATAGGTCCCCTGGGGAACATTAAAGCACAGGTGTGTACCTGAGGGAGAGCTCTGGCTCTTTTTATATTCCAGAGAATATAAGAAGCTGTGGCAAGGGACGTGCAGCAGACACACCCTATTTCCTTGGATTTACAAGCAGTTGAGTCTATGCTGGATCTAAGGTGATGACCATATATACCTTTCTCTCTCCTTTTTCTTTCTCTCTCTTTTTCTCCTGACCTCCTCTTCTTGAAATGTATTGTCAGACTAAAAAAATACCAGTGAAGTGCCTTACTTTGTCTAGATGTTGCTTTACAATTTGCGAAGTACCTTATTTTACCTTAATTTTCTACAGTTTACAATAAATAAATTATTAAACCTCCTGAGAATTTAGTTCTTTTGCCCATGCACCACCAGAGTTAATATAATTACCTTTCCCCTTGCACTCATCAAGCAGGCTTAGAACTTAACAACAGTTAGCAAGATTGGCTTTTATTCTGTTGTTGTTGTTGTTGTGGTTTAACCCCAGCCAGCAACCAAAGCCCATGCAGCCACTTCCTCACTGCCCCAACAGTGAGATCAAGAAGAGAACTTGAAGGCTAAAAGGTAAAAAAACTCATGGGTTGACATAAAGACAGCTTAAGAGGGAAAGCAAAAGCTTCACACGGAAGCAAAGCAAAACAAAGAATTAATTCACTGCTTCCCATGAGCAGGCAGATGTTCAGCCATCTCCAGGAGAGCAGGGTCCCATCCCACATAACAGTGACTTGGAGAGACAAACATTCTAAATGTCCCTCTCTTTTCCCTTTCTTCCTCCCACTTTATATACTGAGCAAGATTCCATATGATCTGGAATTTCCCTGTTGACACTTCAGGTCACCTGTCCTGGCTTGTGTCTCCTCCCAGCCTCCCAAACACCCCCAACTTCCTCACCCAACTTCATTATCCACCACATCCCTTCCCATTCTTTGATATAACACCAATGTCATCCCCTTAGTCCATGAACCACCCCTGCAAAATGTCAAAAAATGTCCAAAAAATGTTTATTCAATTAATTTAACTCATGACCTTGGGTTCCATTTGTTCTGCAGGTCACTTGGGACAGAAGAATTTGCATGTTGCGTGGGGTTCCTGGACACCAAACCGGGTCACTGCTTCTTGTATTAGCTCCGGGGTTCCTGCTCAAATCTTGGTTTACAAAAATTTGAAGGCACATCCATTGCAATCTCCACCCCTGGCCCTTTTTGTGACCATTGCAACGAGCTCCTCCCCTTTTTTCCCAGCTTGGCTGCAACAAGGGATTCTTGCTGGAGTCCACCATTGGTGTAGCCCGCACCATAGACCTGCATGGGCTGCAGGGGCACAGCCTGCTGCACCATGGGCTGCACCATGGATTGCACTGGAATCTTTCTTTCCCCTGCTCAGGCCTGGGGTCCCACCCCATGGAAATTGTCCTCCTTGAACTTCTGTAACACAGGTCCTTACCACAGGCTGCAGCTATCCAAGAACTGCTCCAGCATGGGTCCCCTGTAGGTCACAAGCCCACAAACTTGCTCCAGGCCATGCTTGTCACGGGATCACACGCTGGACTCTCCATCAGGCATCCACCTGCTCTGACGTGGAGTCCTCCATGGTTTGCAGGGGGATTCTGCTCCATCCTGGACTAATTCACCTGTCACAGTCCCTTCTGCTTGGGTTCACAGTAGAGTTCCAGCCTGTCCAGTAGAGCAGCTCAGAAAGCAGAAGCGATGTCCTGGCCACCTGCCAAGCCAGGCACATTGCCATGGCTGTTATCGAAGGAGATACAATTCAGTGAGGTGATAAACAGTGCAGCACTGCAGCAAGCAGCAGAAACATAAAAACAGACACTAACAAGCACTAACAGAGAGCCAGGAAAGTGGGCCCATGGCAAGCACAGGGGTTTGCTTATTACCATTAAACAGCACTAAGAGATATAAATTCAGTGATTGATATCCCTATCAATCAATTTTTCTCAGCAGTTTGATTCCTGCCTGGCTCACCAAAAAAGGAGCTGTTGTGGTTTAACCCCAGCCAGCAACCAAAGCCCACGCAGCCACTTCCTCACTGCCCCAACAGTGAGATCAAGGAGAGAACTGGAAAGGTGAAAGGTAGAACACTCATGACATACAGACAGTTTAAGAAGGAAAGCAAAAGCTTCACACGGAAGCAAAGCAAAACAAAGAATTAATTCACTGCTTCCCATGGGCAGGCAGGTGTTCAGCCATCTCCAGGAGAGCAGGGTCCCATCCCATATAACAGTGACTTAGAGAGAGACAAACACTAAATGTCCCTCTAAATGTCCCTCCCTTTTCTCCTTCTTACTCCCACATTATGTACTGAGCATGATGCCATGTGTCTTGGAATACTTCTTTGGTCAGTTTGGGTCACCTGTCCTGGCTGTGTCTCCTCCCAGCCTCCCAAACACCCCCAGCTTCCTCACCAGTGTGGCAGTACCAAAAGCAGAAAATCCCTTGGCTCTGTGTGAGCCCTGCTCAGCAATAATAGAAACATCTCTGTATTATCAACTCTGTGCTCAGCACAAATCCAAAACATAGCCTCATACCAGACACTGTGA
The DNA here is from genome assembly GCA_013397375.1 of Toxostoma redivivum. Lineage (NCBI taxonomy): Eukaryota > Metazoa > Chordata > Aves > Passeriformes > Mimidae > Toxostoma > Toxostoma redivivum. The sequence goes on along the minus strand of VXBI01008365.1, from coordinate 888,483 downwards.
AGAATATTAACTCTACCCCAGCTGAAATCAGCACAGTTATGAAAGCATGTAAAAAAGTCACAAATAGAGACCTTCAATAGAAGCTGCTTACTCCAATAATATTATAAAAATTTCAGGAATATAACAGTAATTGGTGTTTTGTTGGGTTTTACCTCTGTTGACAATAATTTGTCACAGTAAATATTCAGCATTGAGCTACAACTTTTTAAGTGTATCTAGAACTAAGACGGGTTGTTTAAAAAACTAAAATTATTTTTATTGTTACAAAAGAGCATATATTTGTTTTTGTGGATCTTTTCCAAAGAAATGTAAAAAAAAAATCTCAAAATAACTGATGATAATAAGTGTTCACAGCTGTATTCACAGGCATTTCTGCAGATATATACATACAAGCCTCATATATTTTCAGAACTGCTGTCTATAAGACTCATTATGATTCCCCAGTATGATTCTGTTAACAAATTATTATCCCATTAAAAAAAAAAAAAGCCAGCTAAACACTTTATAATAATAATTGGTCTACAAACTGTCCAACTGTTGCAGTGACTGTAATAGCAACATGGATTCATTGAATGGACATATGGTTGTATTCAATTAATTACTTGAGCACTGGACTGTGCTGTATACATGTAGAGAGTTTAGAACATGTTGTCACTGCAGATGCTGTGATAGAGACAAAAGAAGTGAGTTTACTTCAGGGAACCATATTGCTGATTTAGGAGTGTAATGGCCCCTGAAAAACTCATTCTAAGTGTTATATACTGTTGACATAATAGCACAAGTTCAGGAACATTTTCTTTAATTGCCTTTTCTGATTGTTGACAGATTTTGTTTTCTGTAACAAGATCAAGAAGAAAGTCTCTTATTCCAAAATAAAACAGATAGAAAACTTTTTATAATTTTATAAAACATGATGCTTTAATTCTGATATGCTTGCACTAGTAGCTAAAACATTTGATTTCAGAATTGCTATCAAGGGAGTTAGTGGGCTGTCAGGCTCTAGGAGGTTGATGATATAGTTTCTAGAAATGGTTGAATTGTTTTTCCGTGAAAATAAATTATCTAAGCAATTACACCTTCTTTATTCTGTTAGACAATCATTTATCAAATAAGCTTCATTCCTTAAATGTGATTTTTATGCATGAGTGTAATCTGAACAGTTTAGATAGCAGTTTGCAGTCTAGGGGATATATATGAATTGTCCACTTAGACTATATTTTATCCATTATTTGTACTGTGTAATTGAATTCATCTGATGTTTGCTTTTTGATCATTTGACTGTTGGGGAGAACTGTATAACTGCCAGTTTTTAAACAGTGAAATACCAAAATTAAAAAAAAAAAAACAAAAAAAACCCCACCACCAACAAAAAAACCCCAACACAACAGCAGCAACAAAAACCCAACAAAAAATACAAATAAACCCCCCCCCCAAAAAAAATATTATAGCTCCTTTAGAACTAGTATCCACTTATCAGAATTTCCAGAACCAGTGCAACTTTCACAAAAAATGAAATGTAGTTCTTCTTGTCCAAATTTTTGATGCACGTGATGGTCTGTGAAGTGTTACTACTTAATCATCTCTCTGAAATAACTCTCAAAGTAGAGAGCATCAATTTAAGAGGTTTTGTATCAGTCTGCTTAATTTCTTTTTGGAAATTATTTAAAATGAGACACATACACATCTAAAAGGTAAGGAGAGGGAAAAGGTACATTATTGCCCCTGGTGTCTCATTGTGTCTTGTTTGCAGATAACATTTTCTCAGAATTTTATTGTCTGATGGCCCAGGAATTAAAACATTTTAATACTTTCTGATATGCTAGTTTTATGCTACTACTACAGCACACTTTTTGTGAAAAGTGGATTCCACTAAACGGCCATTTAAATTTTGTTCTTTTATAAAGTCTATTTTCTTTTATAAAGTCTATTTAAGTATTGCAAAAGTTATTTAACCAGGCAATTGATGGGACTGGCTCTGATTTTTCTTTAAATATTGTGTCATGCAGCTGTAAATACTTTATCTGAAAAGCTCTAGTCATTAAACAGTTAACAAGGATGAGGAAGAAGTTAGTTCGGGATGTATTAAAATTTGAATTTAAATGGCATTAGACAAAACTATCCTTCAGAAAATCAATTCATTGCAAATGACAGTAGCAGTTCCGAAAAAGAAAAAAGGCTTTGAGTGAGAATAAAGGATAAATTAGCATAGAATCATAAAATGGCCTGTGTTGGAGGGGACCTTAAATATAATCTAGTTTCAACTCCCACTGCTGTGGGCAGAGACACCCTTGACTAGACCAGGTTGCTCCTATCCTATCCTACCAGAGCTCCCTATCCACTAGGAGATCACTTCTCTTTTATTTGCTTTACAAATTTTTGTTCAACAGCTAATGACTTACAGTTATCAAGTAAAATTTGATTGGATTATTTTTTTCTTTAGGCCACTAGCGAGTGGCCTGCATGTAGTCATGTCTATATTTTTGATATTTGATATTCAATATATTTGATATTGTATTGGAGGGAGACGAATCCCCAAACTGCTTTTTGCAAGTTTCTTTTAATGGGTTTCTTTACTCATTCAGTCCTCCTCAATAGAAGAACTTGTGTCATGGTCAAAGAGCTAAACTGGGATTGGAGTAACAGGTTAAATTGTTATCTCCATCCATTTTACCAGTAACCATACATCTCAATGGTACTTCGGCTTTAATTTTGGATTCTTTTTCCCTCTACAATCTCTGAAGGAACATAGTAACATTTCCACTCAAAAATTCTCTTGTTTATTTTGTGAGAACACTGAAGAAAGGATCATACCCTATACATGGCATTCTCTAAACACTGAAGTCACGTGACTTACATTCCTGCAGTTGAATATAGATGTCCATATACACACATGTATAGCACGTGAAGGTTAGGTGTGCTGTAGGAGCTAATAGTTGTGTATGTTATGTATAGAGATGTGGCTTGCTTTGTTTTAAGGAAGCAAATATGTTATTTCTAGTTAACCACATTATTAAAAAAATTGGTCACGGTTTTAAGTTAATTTTTAAAAGGATATGCAATCAGTCCAAAATCCCTTCAGTTCTGTTTTGTTTGTTTATTTGTTCTTAGTTTGTTTATTTGCTTGGGGTTTTTTGTTTTTTTGGGGTTTTGTTTGTTTGTTTGTTTTGGTGTTTTGTTTTGTATTTGTTTTTTTGTTTTGGTTTTCTTTGGGTTTTTTTTTGTTTGTTTGATTGTTTGTTTGTTTGTTTTTTAAAGGAGTAATACCTAGAATTTGAAAGGTAGGAGTAAAAGAGGAAAATAATTTCTCTATATAATCTGAATCTCTGGTAATCTTGTATCCACTAAATGCAAGTATAAGGTCCTAGATAAGAATTTTTCTTACTATAATTTTCTTTTTTTTAAATTTTTTTTTAAGTAAAAATTGCCTTCAACCTATATTCTCATTATAAATATTTAAGAAAGAACCATTCGAATGTAATTCATTCTTTGACATTGTGAAAGAACCCTTGCAACTTGAAGAAGAAAAGAAAAAAAAAAATAGAAGAACGTCCAGAAGAAAGGGTTCCAGAGATCAGATTGTAATCCTTGGGCTTATGTAGAAGTCTTGGACAGTGTATTTATTTTTCTAAATGCTTTTATGGACATTACGCAAAACAGTGAAAATGAAGAGATGGAAACAAGATTCAGATAGATTAAATAGTATTGCTGCCATATGATTTTATTATTAAGTGCAATCTGTGAGGAAATCATGAACAATCTATTTAGCTAAACATTTATATCTCTGAAGGAAGACTAATACTCTCTATTTAGTATTCTGTGTTCACATGAGAATTTTTGAAATATGCATCAGACTTTTTAATGCCAAATCATATAACTCCATGTCTGTGTAAATACTATATCACACTATCATATGAATTTTAATGATTTTATTGAAACATATTTCTCTTTTATTTTTACAATTATGATAAATTAATTCTTCTTGAAAAGTCTTTGCCAATTTCTTTTGCACTTTTACATCACTACTCTTTATTGAAGGAAAAGGGGGGAAAGAAGCACTGAAATGAGACATAAAACTTAGCCAATTTTGAATAATTCATTTTAAAAGTGGACTTCATGTTCTAAATATCCCACTAGAAAAATGCAATACAAAATTTCATTCAGGTGACAATAGAATCTGTCAGAAAAAACTTGATTGTATATCCTATCCTACATTAAGCACTGTAATGTTAAACCAAGATGTTCATAGAAAATTATTGTGTTCCTTGAGATCCTCACATGACTTATTTTCTGAAAAAAAAGTGAAGCTGTAGCTGATGTCTACTTAGACATCAGCTGATGCAATGGGTATTACTGTTTGTGGTTTGTATAGCCTCACAACTCCTGAAATCTGTTTTTGATCCATAAGGGAAGCAAAATCAGCCTCTGAAACCTTAAGTAATATGTAATAAATCATCCATCTCCTTCTCTGGACTGAAATAAGAGAAATATGTAGGGAAAAGGTTGAACAGTTAGTCTACTTATGTCTTCAGTACAGAAGAACAAATCAGCACTTTTNAAAAAATCAACCTTTTTTTTTTTTTTTTTTTTTTTTTAGAGTAGTCTTGTTATTTTTCAAAACTGTGGCATAGAGATCTAAGTACAAGTCAGATAGACTGACAAGTCAGGCACACAAGGAGCAGATTTTATACAGGAATAGTTTTGGTTTCTCACATGTTTGAAACCACCAGAAAACACTAAGCAAATAGTCAACTTCTAAGTGTGACATTGAAGATGTTATGATTTAAGAAAATAAGAAATCAAAAGGTCTAAAAATATGCTATCTTCAATGTTAAAAAGAGAAGACTGAATAAAGTTTCTCTTCTTCACATACAGAGCAATGAGCACTGTAAGGAAAAGGGAGGCAGATTTTTTTTCCATTGAAAGTAAAGTGTAGAAAAGAAACATTGATTAGAAAGGACTTGAATGTTACAGATTATCTGCAGCTGAAAATTTTTACCTAATAGCTAACCACAACAAGAAGAATAAATGTAATATGCTGCAGAGTAGCAATCAAATTACATTTATTTTTTCCACATGATCTGTACAACTGGGCTTTTTATTTCTATATCTGGTATTGTGATTAATAAATTGTCAATGTATTTTACTTGAGTTAAAATAGTGGGAAAGAGAAAACTAAGTAATTTTACTGTGTTTAATGCATGTGTATGGCACTAGATAAATATGATTGAATTTACTTTACAGTGGTGTCCAAGGCATTTTTCCAATGTACTTGTTCCTAACACTTCATTTATTTATATACAATTTATTCAACTCACTATCAGTCAATTTTTTTTGCATGAAAAATGTGAAGTGATTGTAGGGAGGATTTATGTGACCATTATTCTGTGTGGAGTAGTTGATTTGACAATGTCAAGTGAATACTGAACATTCATAGCTCTCTTTTCTTCTTGTTTATTTTTAATTCAAATTTAACGTAATGCTTTATAATTTTTAAGCTATAGATTATTTTTCCTTTTATACTTTTTGTTGTTTTTGGGGAAAGTGAAGAATATTAATTTGGGGATAAACTGTTAATAAAACTTTTGTTCCTCTTTGGCCACCGAGTGTAATCCCGGTAATGTTATGAAAATTGTCTCATCAGAGAGATTTAGTGCTTGGGGTATATTTAAATACAGATATATTGGCGTCCACAAAATCACTCTCTACCAACAGTTCTGCACCAAAGTGGCCCTTGCCTTACTTCAGAAGAAGCAGGATTTGTTCCAATATAATGAGTGTATTAGAGTCTATTCATGCTGGGACTTAATTGGTTCCGGTGGGGAGCCACTCCGTAGGACTGCACCTACTGCTTGCAGTTCTTTGCACCTTTTCTTTCTGTGACAAGTTAAGAAAGATCTGACCAACTCATCAATGTCCAAGAAATAAAATTAGCAAGGGTCTTATGATTAGCATGAAACTTAGGAGTTTTTGTAAATTGTATAACAATCAGAGGAAAGTGATTCCTTTAAACTTACTGCCAGTCTTTTACCTTTTTTTATATAAACATAATAGAGATAAGTTTGTTTCCTTAGATAACTTTCAGTTATCTGATGGCTATCTTTCATGCTGTCTATGTGATCCTGACACAAACCGCCCCCCCCAAACCCTCAAAATCATGTAAAATCAAAATGTAGGTAGGGTGCAATGTCTGACAGAGTACTGATATGACAATAAAAATTTTTATTCCACTAATTTGTGACCAAGATGAAGAGGAGAATTGAAATATTTTTAAAATTCAGAGATAACTGGGAGGGTTTGCAGTGTTCTGAAACAAAAGCCAAAAAGACCAAGGTCAACAGTTAAATAATTGGATGAAGTAGATAATTATAAATCAAGGTAGCGTATTAAAACCTGGTACTTTTTGCTCATTACTGAATCATGAAGAAACTATTTGTCTTAGTAAAGAAATTTGATAGGAATGCTCTAAGGGCTGAACAACGAGAACATTCAGATCTCTTTCTACTACTGATTGTATCTTACAATTTGTGCATACAGGCATCTTTTGCTATCTCTTAACTGGGGTTAACAGAGATAACATATAATTCAGTGAACACTTCAGAAATCTGCACTGTTTCCTGTGGGTTTGTGATACATATATTAAAATATTCAAGGTCCTGATATAATTCAATGCTTTAGCACAACTCAAATAACAATATACTGGTGAGACATTGAATAGCTATAACATGAAAATCTTGCTTTAAAAAATTAATATCTTTTTTCATGAAAAATGTGGAATTTTTTTAATGTATCTGCTTCCTGGCAGGGTACGTGTGAAAGATTACAAAATAAATTATTTGGAAGAGTAAGTCTTATAATCTTCAAAAGAAGAGCAATTAGGAGAAATTTGAGTTTTTAACACTGCATATTTGGAGTGCAATCAGGTTTTTATATTTTTAGATTTATTAAATGTTTCCGGAAGGAAAACAAACAAACAAACAAACACACACAAAAAACTTCTCTTAACCTTGTATCCAAACCACAGTTATATAATCTCATGAAAATGGAATTGAAATAAATGCTGTGGGGTTGGTGTGAGGGGAGGCAGATGTTATGGACTGTGATGAGTTGTCAGATGTGTTATGCACCTGAATGTCTGGGGTCTGCATGTACAGCCACAGGCCAGCAGAGCCCTTGCTGTCCCTTCCTGCCAGGATGCAGTACCACTGCCCTACAACAAGCTGAGCCCAGGGTCTGGGCAGCCATGTGCTGGCAATTGGCTGGACAAGCTGTTTTAGCAAGAAAAGTGCCAGGGCAGGAGCAGAGAGTTACATGACCAGGACAATGCATAGTCCCAAGGCTGGCCATCGAAAGATCAAGGCTGCTTGTCCTAGCTTGTATTTGGCCATGTGCCTACTTGTAATTCTTTCTCAAATGTCTCTTCTTTCTGACTTAACAGACACATAGCAGCACCAACTGCTGGCCCTAAGCCTCGGCAGCTGAACTCCTGGAGCTGGGTGTGGAAGTGTGGTTTGCACTCTGGCCCCTGATGACAAGTACAGAAAATGTGACATTCCAACTAAAAGTGCCCTTTACTTAGTGTTCTGCTTCCTTTTTGGAGCACAGACAGGAGTTTGCATGTGATAATAGTCCTCATGAGGACAGTGACACAAATTTGGTAACCAAAGGCAGTGGGAGCAGTTGCCTGCCAATTAGAAAATCTCAGTGGTTTGAAAAGACTTATATCCATAGAGGCCACTAACCAGAAGCACTGTGATCATGGTGTGTGCAAAAGGTTCATGTGGCAACTAATGTGAATTGGGTGCTCAGGGTGCCTTGAGCTGCTGTTTAAAACAAGTGTTCTGAATACAGGCTCCTTACATGGTAAGAAATATTTCTACTTTTTATTCGAGTTTGCACAGATTGGGAAGCTAGGTTGTAAGCCACAGAAGGCTGGCTCCTCCATCATCCAGACTTTAAGCTATTCATACATTTTAACAAACAAAGTAATTGGCATTCATTTGTTACGTAACCTTTTCCATTAATTAGTACCCTATTCCCTTGCTATATTTCTCATTTTTCATGTTAATTAGTCCACATGTGCAGTTCTTGCTTTCATTTGGTTCTGGGACTCTTTTGAGTGAGTAGTCAATGAGTGTGCACAGAATCTCCCACCACTGAATTACTTTTCACCCAGTTACTGCTCAGTTCTGCTGAGTTCACTACTAGTGACTATTTTCCAGTCTGCCCAATAATGTTGGGACTGTCTTCCCTTTTCCTTAAAACAAAAGTCTAGCCAAGCATAAAATGATCACAATGCAATTGCTTAATTATAACTATCTGACTACAATTAATCACTAAGAAAAAATTGCAAAGTTTTATTCAAAGCCTGGAGGGGCTAAAACCTTGAGGGAATTGATATCAACAGAAATTCTAGAATCAATGCAATGGTGTTTGTGAAACACCACAGGACAGGTTTCCTTTCAATGGCTGCTGTGACAACCTCCTGGTATTGAATAACTCAATGAAGAATTAAACTCTGTGGCTTCTCAGTGAGGTGGCTGCATGAGACCATGACTGAAGTACAGAGTCAGCTTTGGTATGCCCCATGCAAAGTAAATGTTGATTACAAGGAGAAAGCCAAAGCTGAGGAGGAAACTGGAGCACTGGACATAAGATGAGAATCTGAAGAAACTGGGTTTACTCAGTCTAGAGAACAGATAGTAAGGCTAAGAGGAGACCTAGTTACACTCTTCCACTGCCTAAAAGGGGTTTTTAAAGATGATGGAGATGATGGAGTCAGCCTATTTTTAAGTTCAGTGAAAGGGCAGAAAGCAAAGAATTCTGATTAATTATATATGTAGCAAGTGCTATGGAACATAAGCTACGTAATTAGACATGAAAATCAAGGTTTTTTGTAAGAGTGGACTAGCTAGAGATCAGGATCTCTGTGGACAGCCATTGCATCTCAATCAGTAAACTCCTGGATAGTTTCACTATTAATCTGTGTAGATGAGATAAGGAATTGGTATGAGAAAGCAAGCTGACTTGAAATTGGATGAGTGACTGAAGTCCAAATCACCTTCACAATTAAGTATTTAACTGACATATAGAAGCTTTAGAAATTGCCCCAATCAGCCCCCACTGTGTATAGTCCAATTTGTATGTGTCAGTGTATTGGTTAACTTCCAGTGGGGAGAATATGGTCCTTCTCTCCCCAGACTTCCTTATGTGGATGCTGTTTCAGAAACAATCCTGTTTAGATAGTGGTAGACAGTAGAAATTTTTCCTGCACAGATGGTCAGGTAGAACAGTCTTTAACAGGTAGATAACATTTAAGAAACAAGTAGTGACTAATTATGCATGGGCCAGAGTCATTGGCAGAACTGAGATAGATGGATTATTATAATTGAGCACAAAAGAATCCTTTTTGAGCCAGGTGAAGATGTAGCTGGAAGGACCTTTGTAACAGGATCTCCCATTGCCATTTGATGAGTAACTGACCATCCTGTTCAAAAATACGAGTTCACATGCAAGTGTTCCCTTATGGCAATATTCTATCCTCCTTTTTTTACCTACCTGTTAGCAAGCAATCTGCCCACACCATCTATACAACATTAAAAAAGAAGTTTTCACCAAAAAGTAGTTGGACACTGGCACAGATGTCCAGAGAGGCTGCAATATCTTTGTCTTTGGAGACTTTCAAAGCTCAAGTGGACATGGCATTGGGTAATGTTAACTTTGAGGTTCATTCTGCTTAGAACACAGCATTGTAGATAATCTAATTCCAATCTACTTTTTTCTGTTTACTGCTTTAAAATCCTAAAATCCTTGAGAATCTTCTTTGTGGAAAGCAATATTTTTTCATTCATACCTGTTCTTTTCCTAATTTAAGAAAAAATCACAATCCCTGAGGTGTGTCTCAAGGAATTATATGAAACCACTATGACAGGGACAATAGCACAAGTTACACTGCAAGTTTCTCATTGTAGGTTTTTGGGGGTATTTTTTGAATACTTAAAAATTGTTTTCCATTGAGTGTTGACTCAATGGTTTGATTTTAATGGTTCTGAGAAAAAAAAAACCCACATTCTGACCTTCCACCAGAATGCTTATGACTCATTTCTAGATGAAATGTTGAACTAGATGAACTAAAACAAATGTTGCTTATTGTTTCCTAAATTTTGTCTTTCATTTTCAGCTACAATCAATACATGCTGGTGCTCATATTCTGTAAAATATCATCGTCTGTGCTATACAATTTGTAAAATTTAAGACTGGTCCATTTTTCTATTTGATTTTGTGGTCAAGAAAATAAGGAATTGGAAAAAAAAAATTCCATCCAATATGAACGTTTCCAAGATGACAAATATGTTAACAGAGATTTGTCACTACTGGATTGGATTTAACACTATGATAAGCATAACATCTCAAAATTCAGGTAGAGCAAACCTAAGAATATAGATTATCCCTTGAAAACAGAGAAATTCTTTTTGTTTGTTAAAAGAACCAATCTCAAGGTAAACATTTCCTGTACTTGTGACATATATGACTGCATAGGATGTGTAGCATGGAATGAGTAAGACAAATCCCACATGAAACCAGGTGATGAACTTAGAGAAAGCAATTTGCAGTTAGCCAAGAAGAGTGCTAGGTAGTGTTAACTGGGCTTCATTCCTAAAGGAAGAAGGAGGTCAAGAGAGTAACAGGAGTAATATTAAGATAATAAATGAAGGAAAAGTCAGTTTAAAGATGTATCAATTTCACAAATCTATAATCAAGGAATAAAAATTGAAGACTGAATGACACAGGAAGTGACTAAGTCAAATTACTGAGGATAGCACTGAAGAAGAGTGCAAGTGGGAAAAGGGAATCAGAAAATTGAAACATAAAACAAATTGCAGCAATAAGGCTTAGAAAGTATAGCAATGGACAATGGTGCCCTAGGAGGTATTTAGAGAGGCATTGCCAGAACATTGAGGGGGGGTATTAATTCTTGCTACTTGGAATCCATGAGATCCCATCTAAAATACTACATCTACTTTCCTCAATATTAGAAAGAAATGGATAATTTAGTACAGCAAAGGATACTGGCCAGGGACTGTAGCCATTGCCCCATGGGAAGAAACTGAGGAACTGGGGCTTGTTGGCCTGGAGGAGAGATCATCTCAGGAGTGCTTATCAAGAATGCCTCAGCACACCTGTGTGAGGGTTATCAAGGAGCTGAAAGAGGTCTCTTCCCACTGGTGCAAGGTGGGAAGATAAGAGACAGTGAGTGTAGGATGAAATCAGACAGGATTTTAAGAAGCACATTTTCACTCTGAGAACAGGCAGGCAGTAGAGCAGGCTGCCCAGAAAGGCTGTACATTCCTGTTTTAGAATGTTTTCAATACCTGACTGGACAAAGCCCTGAGTGACCTTGCTTTGTGTAACAGGATGGACTAAACAATTCTCGAGGTCTGCCTTTTGATTCCATCTGTGTGTGTGTGTTTGGACTTCTGTAATGCAAGGACACACTGCTGAATTGTGTTTAGCTTTTCCACTAAGTATTTCAAGTCCTTTTTTTTGGCAAAGTAAGCATACAGCTAGTCTTGAAATAAGTGAGGACAGGAAAAAGTGTAGACACAGAACCGAAAGTTTTATAAAAGATGTAGCTTAAGTAAGAAAGATAATAATAAAATATATGTATGAATAATTAAAAAAAACCATAAGAGTCAGCATACAACTATATGGAATTGCATTTACTAATGATTTATAAAAGTAAAAATATGTAAAAATATAAATGGAATAAATTGTATGAAGTGTTCTGTATTTTTGAGATAAATACTTTTACTGTACAATAATTTCCATATTACCATTTTTCCAATTAAAAAAAAAATCTATTCTCAAAAATTTAAAATTCCATCAAGAAGATTAAATGATGACTTTTTGACTTCTATTCCTGAAGAGCTATATCCATTTTGCTTCCTACAGTAGAAAGTGACATTTAAAGATCCTTTCCATCAAATAAATGACAGAGAAAAAGAAAGTCCACTGATAGTTTTCTGAATTTTTTTCAACTTTTTGTCTAAGTTTTGGATAAATATTTTTCAAAAATATTTTGGTTTATTTTTGTCTTGCATCATTTTGTATCATGAGAATAAATTTATTTTTCTAGCCATTTCCTGTATCATATAAACTTAAGATCTGTCACTGCTCTATTGAGCTAGACACTAAAAATCTTTCTGTTCTCTCTCCTAACACTAAGAAATCTTTTGAATGCATTTGTGGTATATCAATATATCTCTTATATTCTCAGTCTTCTGTGATATCAACAGTGAACCTCTCCTGCAGAATGCAGCTTTTAATAGAGTACTAAATGTTTCAACTATGTTCTTTCTGCTTTCTATTTCTAGGATTACATCATGCAGGATTCCTAAACAGTTAGAAAAAAGATATGTCTAGCTCTCAAAAACTCTTAATAAGTCAATGAAAATGCAATATGAAAGATATAAAGCTTCAGCAAAATTTTTAAAATATAAGCTCCTGCTGCCATCTTTTATTATTACTGTGGCTCCTTCCTGTAATAAATTAGAGGTCAAATTTTCAGAAATATACTGTAATATAAAATAAATGTCAGTCAAATAACCCACATAAACCAAGGTCCAAGTATGAGCATCTAGAGCTGTAATAAAAGTGCTTTCGTGGGGTTTCCGTAAATGATTTCACTGAAGACTGAGGGAGAGGGACTGCTGAATGGTTTTATAGATAGCTAGATTTTCTTTTTTAATGGAACATAAATTTTATTTTACATGTCACTTCTCTCCAACTTTTATTGTTTTAATACCAGAAAGGGTGAGACAACCAGTGAGATTTGTATGCTCAATGCTCATTAATTTTAATAGGAACTGGTCATCAAAATCTCTTATGCAACCCTAAAAACCTCAGCCAACATTTCCTGCTGTATTTGAGAGCAAACTGCAAAATCAACAAACCCCAGAAAAGCTCTCCCAGTTGAGCTGAGCATGTTTGCTGAATTCCCACAGCACTGAATAGAGAATAGAGAGAAGTCTGAATCCCTTTTCAGGGCCCAGTCATGAAGAATGCAAACAGAAGTGCTCTGTAACAAACAGAGATAATACAAAATGTGATCAAAGCTAGATCATCTTCCCCACTGCTCTTCAAGCATCTTCTATTTGACAAATTCAGAATGCTTGAGAGCAAATGATGAAACTCTTTGAGCTATAAAGAATTATTACCCAACTTAACTAAATCACCCTAAATTTCAATTTACCTCAGTGAGATCACAGATTTAGCAGTCGAGATTTTAGTGGGTACTCAACAGACTGAAACTATAATGGAACCTCGTTGAAATCTATGATCTTTTGATAACCATTAAAATTAATAAGAACTCTTCCATAATTCCAGTATTTGTTAGAACAAGTCACTGCTTTTATGTTTATTTTTTACTAGACACATCAACTTCATTAATAAAGTATTTGCTTCCTGTATCTATAGCAATTATTATATAACACTATGAAGTCAAACTTTTCATTAATGTATTATATCCCCTAATCTCTAGTTACCAGAACTTAAAGTTCCCGTGACAAAATTAACGAGAATGAAATACATGCGATTTTGTCAATAAAAATTATGAGTAATTTTTCTAGAGCTGAGATTAATTTATTTTGTTTAACATCTATCATTTTCTCAAATGTCCATACATACTTTTCATGTTATTGGATTATTATTTCATTACAGCTCTTTTTCAAAGTAAGGAAGTGCTTTCCCAAGACAAAAACAAGTGTCTTGAGAGTCAAAGGCATTATAGATAAATTGGAAATTATTCTAATAGTGTTCATTGTCCATCTCCTTCAATAATTCTGTGGGAATGTATGACAAAGCTAACCTTTCTCTGTGTTCTTATTCAGTGGAAATGGAAATTTCAAAGAGTAAATTTTTCCTGGTTTTAGAAGGTGAATTATTAATAAATAGATTAAAGTTCTTGTATTATAGGCTACACTTTTTTTTGTCCAAATATCTCCTAAATATTTTTAACAACATCACATATCAAATTGAATTAAAAGAAATCCAATCCTAAATAGATTAACATTTTTAATCAATCAATATGTTCAAGTAAGCAAACATTTAAACTATATTGTGCTGGAGAAGTTTGTTTTTCCCATTAGCAAAGAAAAAAAAATTTAAAGTATTTATATAATTTGCTATGGAATACAGAACTAAAAGTGTTTCCAAGGGCATAAATCTTTAACAGAAACAGCATGCAGATGTCTTTCCAGACATTTTAAAATTAGAATGCAGTCTTTGATATCCTGATGCCAGTCTTCATCTAGTTCATGTTATGTTTATTTTCTTTCATTTTGAGAAGGAGTGAGAAGAGGGAGAGGGGAAGTATAGCTTTGCTGTGCAAGTGAAATGCAAAGGAAGCACCACTTTCCTGAAGAACAATGTTTTCAAATAACTGTTTTCAATTTGTGAAGTTATGTCATATGATAATATATTCAGTTTTCTGCTTTTAGTTAAGCATCTTCATTCTACAATTGTCTGCAAATATGCTTGGGGGTTTTGCTGGCTGTATCCAAAATCTGCTCTTCTTGAAGAAAATTTGGAAGGCCAGAATGAATTTTGTGCTCAAATAGTTCTTACCTACACAGACAAAAAATACAATAAACCCATTATACCTCTACTTGATATTAACAACTGACTCCATCACTACTTCAAGCTCTTATTTCTGCTTTAATCTGCAATTTTTTGTCAGTTAAACTAAAATGATGAAATTGTGTCAGAAGGATCTTCAATGCAACATTTGAAGGATTAGAGAATATAAATGAGGGTAGACACAGAAGTAAAGAACGCGCCTCCAAAAAGAGAGAAGACGAGATTTATCCGAATGCTGGATTTCAATGCATAATTAGAAAATGTTTTTGCCCCTGTGGCTCTTCCTTCATTAAGTCTTCCACTAAATTAAAAAATTACTTTTGCAGTCCTAATTACACCCATGCTTATCTAAGGGAGTGAAACTGGTGTTAAGATATGTAACTCTTGGAGTTAGAACAGCTGTAGAGGATTATTCCACTCGAGTGGAGATTATGGTTCAGAGCCCTGCTAGCATGCTTTCCACCAGGAGTTCCAGAGCTCAATGAGAAATGAGCAAGCACTTGCTGAAGATTTTCCTAGGTCTATGTGTGTTTACCCTCTACTGGAATATCTAGACTTCTCCATGAGCTGTGACAGTTTCCTGAGGGATGCAGTCTAGTTTTCTGAACTTCTTAATTGACACTATCCTAGGTATGCCATCTTTCCCTCCACTTAAATCACTAGAGGCTTTCCCTGATACTGCATTGTTTAGGTTGCATAAATTTAATCTTATTTAGGAAAGTCTTAGGTTTTGGGGGTTAAATTGCTTCTCAACTTGGATGCATTTTCTTAATTTTGTATTTTTATTTATTTATTTATTTATTTATTTATTTATTTATTTATTTATTTATTTATTTATTTATTTATTTATTTATTTATTTATTTATTTATTTATTTATTTATTTATTTATTTATTTTATTTATGTATTTTGATGTCTCAGTATAGAGCTAACTACAGTTTTTTATGATAGGGAAGCATGGGAGATAGTCCAGATTGCCAGTATTTCATATTTACAGATCCTTGTGCCTCACCAGCAGGTGTGTGTGAAGGTTCTAGTCCCCTAAATTGTTCAACCCAATTGAAATTGTCATGAAGTTAAAATGCATTATACTTTGATTTATAAACACAACAGTCTGCTTTGAAATAACAGAAACAAATTAAGCAAAGTAGAAAGAGATTAGGGGTTATTTACTTGTCTTTTCTGTCAAAAAACCAGAGCTGTGGAAATGCAGTGAATCTGACAGTGCACAGTATTATTTTTTTTTTTACAATATGCAGAATGTTTTTCAGACTAAAAATGAATATATTTAAAATATCTTGGAGACAGGAGTTACAGATTGGTGTTGCGCATCTCCACCACTTATGAGGAAGACTTGAACTGTTGCTGCCTTTTTCTGAACTCAAGTAGATTTTGTGCTTGGCTTCTATCTTTAAAAAATTGCAACAACAGAGAATAGTATAGCTAGAAATTATATCTACTGTCTATCTGCCCATTTTACAGCTATTTAAAGAAAAAGAAGCTTTTTCTTGCCTATTGTCCCAACTTGTCCAAAGTACATGTTCAAGACAATAAAATATGGCACTTATTGAAGTCATTTGCATTAAATACTGTTTCTGACCCAGAAGACAGTAAATCAAATTATGAAGGATTATTTGTAACCATGTGAAAATTTTGAAATCCAGGATGGAGTGGAACTTTACTGATTCAAATGTTTCTGAAGATTATGATTCTCCAGGTAAGTGTAGTGTAGGTCCCTGTTTGTATGATGCAATGATTGCTATCTTAAAAAGATATTTCTCCAAGATTATTGTGTTGCTCCTGTTATTGAATTTTGGTAGGAAATGAAATTAAGGAAATAGTAGTTTTTTAAGCCTATGTAGAATAGAAAGTCTTGTAGAAGCAGCACCTGGGTAGTATTTGTCAGATGTTTGGATTAGTGAGTTCTGAGTAGGAGGTTCTGCCATGTTATATCTTTCATGCAAAAATCTTCCAGCATGAACACAGCTTTTGCTGACATTTCAGAATTTTTAAAAGAAAACCACAGAATTAATCACTGAAAAATCTAAGTTGAATCCAGTTCCTAATTGTTTATGTATGCAATTTACTGAACCTCCTCATTAGGAATATTACTGTACTGCATGCACCACAAAGTATTTTTAAGAAGGAACAGCCCTATCAAAACTTTGAACATATTTTATATGAGACATCTTCTGGTTCTACATACATGCTAGTTTTTAAATTGTATAATAAAGAGACTTGTTAAATTTTGTTCAGATAAGCTGCTGGCTTTTCTAAAATTTGATTGCTTCATTGACACCAACATTTTAATTTGTGACATCAATAATCAACTCAGAAATTTATGTCTTTGTAGCTAATGTGAAAACATGTCCTGGTTTTAATGATTATGAGTGCATCTGGATCCCACTGGACTTCATAAAAAAGCTGCAGAGGCTATTTATGAAAAAAATGAAAGATTTGGTTGAAAGAACTCAAGCTTTTGTAGCTATATGTGAAAATGTTAGAATAAATACCTATTTGTTAATGTCACTAAAATTTTAGCAACTATTATTTGATATCTATTTCAAAGTACCTTTATCAACTTCTTATTGTTTTATGCTGTTATTTAGAGATTTAATTAGTGGCACTCACTTATTTTAGGGAAAAAATTTATCCAGATAATGTTTTAGCACTTCCCACAGGACTTATATGCAGATTATAACAGCTATTTGTCCCTCACAGTACTCCCACAGAGATTTTTTTTTCCTCTTGCAAGGAATTACTTTTTTTCTCTGAATGCATCACATGGGAAAAAGGTTTATGTCAGTGTGTATTTCCTTTGCTCTTTGGAAAGAGTGTCAAAATTGTATTTAATGTAGTGAAAGGAAACATTAAAAAAAAATAACCAAGTCCTTTTACATTTTTCAGGTCTCAGGTCAGATACAAATAATCTTAAAATTTTGAGGAGATTCACTGCAATTTGAGTGAGGTCTTGAGTCTTGAGTAAGTGACAACCTGACATAGAACTGTACAACAGAAAGGGTGCGTGGATTTTACCAGTGGTAGGAAAGCAAAAGTTAATGAGGAGGAACCTGCCATGAAACGAGAGCTGCTGTGGGTGACAGCAGCAGAAGAATTGACACAGGCCATAACACAGTCAGGGGTTCCTGATTTCCATCATGCTGAAGCTAGGCAGAAAAACTAAGCAGCTGGAATTTTATGTGCATTATTTCTTTCAGAGACTTAACCGGCCATTAGGGGATAATAGAATCTTTAAAAGACCTGACCAGTAGGAGAGAGAAGAGGCTTGGTTGTTGAAATTTCTGTAATTACTCACTCCTGTTGTGTTCCTTGAAGAAAGCAGTGGAAGGAGTTTTGAGGTAGCTGACCTGTCCTTGGAGGATGGTTTGTGTTCCTCAGGGAAGCACACAAAGATTTATCTCAGAAGCAGTGAAAGTGGATACATAAGGATTAAAATAAATCTCTCTACAGTACATGGAAAATTAATACATTTACTTTTCATGGCTTACTGCTAAATCTTATGGTATGCTTTGCCATAATGTTTATTTTTTATTGATATGTGCAGCAAAGTAAAATTGTGAAATTAAAGAAAGAACATTAGAAATTGTTTCTTTGGAATCACCTACCTTCAGTTTTCTTGTAGGTTAAGGGGATATTTCAGTTCAAGCAATGAAGACTGGTTCAATTATTGCACTCAGGAGCCATTTCAAATTGGTATTAGTAAGAACTACTAAGAAAAAATCAGCTCCTTAATTTTCTACGCTATTGCCATGGAGGAATTATTGTTATAATTTGCTATCCACACTATTTTATACAGATATCATTTTACATTGTTTTCTGATTTAATTCTCTGTCTTACAGCTTGATGAGAGTTTTGCTTTATAAAGGTTTTCAGCGCATTTTTCTCTTCCATTAGATTGCAGCTATCAGGGCATGCATTTTTGTTAGGTTGTGGTTGTCTTCTGTGCATCTCCTGCTCTTTCTCACACAAATCACTAGTCTTAAGTATAGATTCCACAGATATATTTAGCCATCAGTGGGACTGATCATATGCAGGACGTGCCCTTATTTTAGCTGAATTAGCTCTAATGTGGCTCCATTTTTACCTCACCTTGGGTGGTCTACCAAGAGGGTATAGTCCAGCAGTTTTTTGGCTGTTAACGTAATTTTTACTGAGCTGTTCAGTAACTGTGCAGCTTGGATTCTCCTTTAAAACCTAGGGTAAGTATTCAGTAGTTCACTTGAGAACAGGTAAATGAAATGAAAAAAAAGCAGTGAGACCACGATGAAAAAAGCAATAAAAGTTACTAACACCTCATCTTTATCTTCTTGTTTTGTGATTTATATATGGAGAATGATCATGGCATTTGATGGTCTAAGATTAAATAGACTAATGTATTACAGATCACACTTGCAAAAGATTATCACACTAAATTACAATTTCAATGACTTTTCCATACAACAAAATGTAATATAAGTGAAATTCTCATTAGTCTAAATTTTGCTCCAGGTGGCTAGAAATGGAAAAAAAACCCAAAACAAAACAAACCCCAGAAAAACAAAAACAGCAACAACAACAACAACCAACCAAACAAACAAACAAAAAAAACCCCACCTTACCTTTAAAGTAAAAGTGATAAAACTTTTAAAAAATTGAAATGTTGATACAGGGCCTTTTAAAAAATTCTTAGAGTTATATAGTACTTCATTTTTTAATATGTATGACCAGAATTTCTTCTGGAAGTTCATGTCAAATTTTATTTTTTCTCTCTTCTCTCTCCTCTTCCCATCTTTTTTCACTCCAGATAAAAGGGAAATCTGAAAACTTTCAAATATACTGGCGAAGACTGTTAGGCTGATTAGACAAGAAAACAAAACAGTCTACAAAACTTTGTCAGATATGTATTCATTAAGTGAGATCTGCACATTTATACCTCCATCTTCAAAGAAGTTTGGACTTTGGCTTTACAGAATTTTCAGTGTATTGGTTAGGCACTCAAGCATTATAGACAATGTAAATTAACTCATCTACAAGCAAGCAGTAGAGAAATTAAATATTTTTACTCCGTGTCTAAAATGTCAATTCTAGTTGTGCAGCTCATGGATGACTGTCAGAAAGTGAATTCTAGGCCCATCTGATATTTGTGGGAGCTTTGCCATTGACTGCAACACAACCACAATGTTGCTCACAGCTGTTGCTATAGTGATTGGAACTTATTTTTGTCCGACATTGTCAGAGAGTCCTTGGAAGTCTTCTTCCAGTTGAATTCCTGTACACAATTTGTGATGTTGCTGTAGTAATTAATAATGACAATATTGCCAATCAATACTGTACCTATGGTGGAAGTTCTTGTGGCTCTTTCATGTGCTGTATGACTTAAATCCAGTACAAACCCAGTGAATTAACTTCAGAGTGACAATCAGCACTAAGAAAATAGCCTTCATCTTTTCAGAATATCAGATCTAAAAAGGTTTTTCTATCAGAATACTTGTAAGGCTAGTTATACATAAAAAATAATTATGAAATATTTTTTGGAATATTTTTCTCTGCTTTTAAAAAGAGAGTATTTGAAACAGACAAATCATTATTTTAAGACCTGGATCACTTAAGAACTTAAGAAAATAATGAAACAATTGAAGTTGAATGTTCTATCCAAAACACCTCATATTGCCTATACACTAAGATACCTAGTTTATTCATTCTACAGATGAAAAAAATGTATAATCAGTAAAATTAAAAATGGCATCAGAATATTGTAGGGGATTAGATTCCAATGATATTGACATTTTCAGTCTATGCTCTGGTTTACTTGTAGCATATGAGAGATCCTTGCATAGATTTGGGAAAAAATGTGCAGATTTCCAACAAATGCAGGCACATCATTTAGGAATGTAGTAAGTACGTAGTGAAACTTTGACATTTTGGTTGAAAATACTATATTATACTGTGACCAGGTTGTATTATGGAACCTGTATAGAGGGACAGTGTTAAGGATAACTTTTGTAATTTTAATCAGATATTTACTCTGTTAGAAACATTGACCAATAACCAGCTTTCACGCCTTACTGTTGCATTTTTTCATACTATTAATTTTCATTGGGAGGAGTGTCAGAGCTGCTCCATATGTATGTAACTATGTTGCCCTCTTGTGACCAGCTCTCTAAAATGAGAAGTCATAGACCACTTCAAGAACAGAACTTGATTTAAAGTAATATTAAAATTGATTATCAATAAACTTGCATATTTTGTGTGTTTCTTTTAAACCAAACAGAGCAAAAATTTTATGTATTCTAAATATACTGTTAAATCACATCTGATCTAATTCCTTTCTGATCCTTATGCCATATTTTTTGTGGTTTTCTCTTAACATTCCACTGTTCTTAGGTGCCAATCTAATATAAAAGCAATATTCACCATAATGTAGGAGCATTTTATGTATTGGCTATGATATCAGGAGATAAATATTCTATTATTAATTATATATGCATATAATCCATCAAAGCTCAAGTCATTCTTGTTTTGGTTCTTTATCTCCTATGATTCAGATTCGGGTTGTTGCAGTAAGCAAAACCACTGTGAAAGTAATCTGTCATTTATTTTGGATGTAAATCTGATTAGACTGTCTTTGGGTCTTTGATGTTTGTTTTAGTTTGGTTAGGCTTTACTTTTCTTGTGTGCCAGTCTTTTTCAAATTGATTCCATTTCTTTTGATGCATGTATTGCTCCCTAGGGTTAGTCAATAAATCTTACAAATGTCACTTAAAAAGGAATTTCAAAATTATAACTTTGCTGCCCAGTGTAGTTAAATGGCAAACTAGTTATGATTGGTGGACCAGATTAAAAAGTGAGAAATAGAATTATTAATTAAAAAACCAGGAATAGTGCACACTTGATAATAAACATCCTCTGAGATTACTTATCACTTTAGAAATCCCAGCAGGTTTTGCATTTTAAGCAGTAGTCATAAACAGTGTCAAGTAATCTTCTCACTTTATGTGCCATTTCCCAATATTTCTAATATAAATAAGTCTCATTTTGTTGTGCTGTTGACATTTATTATTGATTCAGAATTTGAGATGATTGACTCTTGTCTTCTAACTGTGTGTTATGATATAGAGTGGTCCTAACATATTTACTTTCAAATACTTTAACTGTGTCTAATGTGACCAGTAAAAAGATATTGAATCTAACACAGCTGACATGGGAAGAAAAAAGAGGAGATGTGCAAGTACATGCACACTAATCTATATAAATATTTTGATAGTATTCATATCTCAAAAAAACACGTTGTTTAGTACAGAAAATACTGGATATTGAATGTATCTTCATTTTATAGATAAATATTTAGAGGATGAAGCCACTGGCCCAGAAGGCCAGAACATTCTAGCAAGCTAGTCTTTCCTTAAATAAAGACTCTAAGGGAAATCTGAGCAAATTAAGACCTAAGAGTTAATTTACCTAAAACAGGGATTAGTTCCCATTAGATTAGAATTGGTGAAGTCACCTCAGGTTACATTTTAATTAGAATTTTTGTTGCAGCATTTCTGCAGAGGATGTTTGATTAAACAACCTACTTTAGCAAATATAAAATTCTTCTTCATCATACTTTGGATCCATTCCTTAAATCACAAAGATATACATAGACTAGGGAGCTTGTTTATCAGCCTCTTAGTAGTTAAAGGAAAGATAATTAATAAGCATTTTTCCCTATATAAATCTATATACAGTAACTTCTGAAGGAAAAAAAAAACCCACAGTTTAGAAGATGAGACCCCAAGTACCAGAAGCTGTTTAATGCTGCTTTTCCAATCCAGGGTGAAAGATTTATTCAATTGCAGCAGGGACTCTGGTGAAGAGTGGGTATGTTATCATTTTACCTGCAGTTGTGCCATGCGGCACCAGGCTTTTGGAAATGGTGGCTTTTAAAAACAGCTCTGTATTCATTTAAATACCCAATTACAGTGTTCCAAATGACCAGAATATCTAGAGCTGTCAGTTCAGGTGGAGATTCCTAGCTCATTTCTCTGCTATTCTGCCTAATGTGGAATTTTGCACAGCCAGGATATTTGAGAAGAAATCTGGAAATCCAGTAATGCTAAAAGACAGTAATGTTTGAGATTTAGGGCACAAATTAAATGGCAGAAAGAATCCTCTGCAACAGTGTACTCGTAGATTCAGTTACACAACAAAATTGTCTGAACTTATAGAGTAATAGACAAGATATTATTTTAAATCTTTCCACAGGAAGTGTTGGATAGAAGTGTCCATCAACATCTTTTGCTGACATTATGCAAAAAAAGATGTATTTTTCCTTGAAATTCTCAAACTGATAGAAACATTGACATAATGTTTTTGGTTAATATCAATAATTGTTTGTTCCAAATATTTTGGTACATTGTTTTGTTTTATTTTGGTTTATTATCCAGCAAAGCACATTAACTTCACACAGTGGTTAATGAAATAATACCATATTCACGTGTTTTAGATTCTCCCAGGGTTTGACAGGGATCTTTAATTGTTCATGATACCTGTGGCTTAGAACAACATAGTCTAGATATAAATGCAAATTTTTATAGCTTGAAGAAATGCTCCTATTAACAACTTTATTTTATCTCAGGAGTGCTACAAAAAAATTTCCATAGTTATTCATAGTTTAAGTGTTTAAACCGAATCATGCTGAGAGAATACAAGCCATTGATATTATTTATATTTAATATGGCTATTCATGCTGCCTCTTAATTGGCTTTTATGTGGGTTAGAGATAGTTTACAATAATTAAGCTTTAAGTAGGAGTTCACATAGTACTTCATCATATCTAAACAGCTCTTTTGGCTCTCACATATGGAGAGCAAAGCCATGACTGGGATCTTGAAAAATAAATCATTATTAAAGATACATAAGGAATGATCAGATAAGAAAAAAATATCCATTCGAAAATAAGAGGTTGCTTTATATTCTTTAGCATCCCATACTATTATTCTAGAACTTTTTGTTAATGAAATTCTCTTTAGTAACAATGATAAATAAAACTTGCACATGGACAATGCATCCTGATTTCAAAATATGCTCTTCTTATAAGAAGAGCAAAACATAAGAAAGGTAATTTTTCACTTTCAATTTTTAAATGTTTTGTTTGAATTCTTGCCATTATAATGCAGGCGCATTTTCACAAATTGATTAATATTTTCAGGGGTATAGCCCATTTAGAAACCACAGATTGAAAAGAGTATACTAATCCTCATCTAACTAAGTCCATTTGGATCAAATTTCCTTTTTTTTGGTCAAAGCTTTTTGTTCACTTTTATAGAGATAAATTTGTGCTGAGTTTAGGGAAATGAAATGTTTTAGAAACATCATAATAGTGTTCTTTAAAAAATGGTAAGCCAGGACACAGTTATTTTTTTAAGATATGACTATACTTTTGATTAGCTACATAATCAAGATTTTATTCAGTTTTATCTTGTTAGCTTAACTTCACAGAAGTGAAGGGCTTCAAGCAGGATAATAAGATACAATGAGAAGGATCATGTAACAGAGAAATTAAAGCAAATTGAACATTTTGGAGGATGACAGAAGAAAATGTTAAAAAACCTGGTTGCATATGAAGGAAAATGTTTAGGAAAAGAACATTAGAAAAACAGAACATATGAAGTAAATGAGTATGGGGGATATTATTTTTAAATTTATGTTTTTCTGGGTCATATAGGAAAGAGACTAAAACTGTGTAAAAGGACATGTGGGGAAAAAAAGGATTCTCATCATGTGTTTTAGTCATTGATGACCTAGATTTCAGATTATGGAATACAAGATCTAAAGGTCAGGCCCGACTTTACTGTCTTCCTCCCCACAAATGTGTTTTAGATTCACATACAAGGAACATTTTCCTATGGGCATATGCTACTTTTTGCTAAAACTGCATATTACAGACCTGAGCACAGTGTAATATGGGATGAGTTCGCATTCCTCAGCCCTTCAAAAAACCTTCTGTGCTCTTACAGTGAATCTGTAATGTGCTCTGTAGCAGTCTAAAATTGCATTTGAGTTCTGTTATATGTATTTCCAGTCACTGTGTGTGGTAATATAAATTAACTTCTGTTTTAGTCCTTCAAATTTTATTTAGAAGTTTATAACAGTAAAAGGCTGTTGATTTAGAGGACATTTTCTCTGAGAGTTCAATGTACAAGGCAAAATTCTATTGGAATAGGATAATTGCATATATTCTTACAGATGGTTAATTTGTTTCACAGTTTAGTATTGGAACAGAACAATGTGAGTTGTGCTATATCTTATTTGACTTGGAGCAGTTGAGCTATGACACTTTTCTGATAGAGAAGACAGATGTTTAACTTGCATAAAACATGCCAGGCAATAGAGCTTGAAATATGTGCAAGACCTTGGAAAATAAACTAATGATATTTCCTCATGTCCAGAGTGTAATTCTTGTATGCCTGCTACAGCTGGAGAGAGAGAAGCAAAGATAGTTGTGTGCCCCTTTTCCATACTGCAAAAGTCGTGGGTTCCTGGGAACTAACACTTCAGCTGCAATGTAACAGAAGTCTTTTAAACACTTTGTGACTGACTCCAGATTGCCCAAGGAATTTTGCTCTGGAATCCCTTCCTAGTCACATAAAAAGGAAAATGTTAAGTAGATGATCTGAGCTTTATACTGTATGAGAGATTTCTCTCACAGCATCTGACCTACAATAGATACTCAGAGCCTTTCATCAAATTATCTGTCAGAGGAGCTTATTGTTCGTTATTATACTTACCTTATTGGTGGCAATGTTAATGGAAAAAGGAAGCCAAGGAAACTTATCTGACAAAATTCAGAAATGAAGTAGAATTTAAGACACTTCTGTTCCATATTAAATTCTAAACTCTGTTGAAATATAATGCATTTAAGCTTTGAGAATACTGTTATAACTACACACTAGAGACTAAATTCTTTTGTCCTTGTTCAAGCAAATCCTGCCCCCAGACTGAACTGGGAATTTAGATTGAGTGAAGACTGCAGAATTGAGCCCTAAAGGAATATGGCTTACTGCAATAAAAGACACAAGAGAGTTGGAATAAAAATACTGCTAGCAACATGTAGCAATGGAACATTACTTAGGGAAACATTCAAATAGGATGAATTAATTAGAAACAAGACTTTGATCTAATGCTTATGACAGTGTTTATGTTCAATGTAACCTATTATTTGTATTACCTCCACTCTGTCATATATTTTTTCTATTTGCTAAGTAGTTTGCTTATCTCTTACTGCTCACGAAAGAAAATGTTTTGCACTGTCAACATATTTGCTTGTTGTTAATAAAAGATTATAACTAAAAATATAATGATGTGTCAAACAGAAATAACCCTCCAGAGAAGCTAAGCAGATGGAAATGGTGCTGTGAAAACAAATGCATTGTAATTCAAATAATTTGCTTTTCACAGCAATTCATCTGTAAGTCCCACCCACAACATAGTAATGATGAAACAGAACTAGAGCAAGTTTATGGATTGATTCTTCTATAATTTACATTAGTATGAAACCTATATAATATCATATGACATCAAGAGAGCTACATTAGATTTACAATAACATAAATTAGAGTTCAACAAGCAGCAAGTTAGTAAAGCTTTGTGTTTTAAATACATTTTAAGCTCAGTGAAAAGTTTATAATCTCACTGATGAGTTCTATCTAGGTCCGGTTTAAAATCTTCTATCTTCCAGAGGAAGATATGGATTATGACTGCTTAGAAAACAAATACATATTCATTGATGAGGTATTTTTGTTTTTTTCTTTATTAATATATTTTCGTATTTACCTCTTTTTATAGTTTATTTTCAGGCAAATATTCAAATAAGGAAATATTTGTTCTCTGTGGCTTTTTTTTTTTCTTTCACTATTTCACTATTTAATTTGATTTTACAAGAATGACTGCACAGTTTTTATTATTAATCTAAAATGAATTATTTTAAACGAAAACTAAGCATATTCCCATTATTGTATTTATTCAGAAAATTAAGAAATCAATCATGCTAAGTATAATGCAGGAATTAATATAGAAAAGCTACCTGCAATTCCATTTATACTTTTCCTAACCTAAGAAACCTTCATAAATGAAGACTATTTGCTTTGTGTTATTACTTTTGGTTTGTTTGTTTTTTGTTGTTTGTTTTTCGTTTTTTTCCCTGGAAACCTAATTCCACCTTTCTTTTCAAAGTCATTTAAAATCCATTTCTGTGTAAGGATTTATAAACTTTATAAACATTTATGAACTGGTGCCCATACTGAATTCTAGTGCATAAGGCTCAGGGAATTATACTTATCAATTTTTTTTTTTCAAATGTTAGTGGGTTTTGGTTACATTGTTTGATATGTCCCAATTTCTGCTGAAATTTTGCAGTCTTGCAAAGTCAAATATAAATTGTTTTCAAAACTGTTTTTGTTTCTCTTTCTTCAGAAATATTTATGTCTCTCTTCCCTTTTCCTACTCCTCTCCTCTTTCTTTCAATGACTTTTAGTGAAATCCCTGCCCAGGGTAGTGAGGTTGGAATCAGATTGTCATGGAGGTCCCTTCCAATTCAAAGCATTCTATGATTCTGTGATTCTATGATGTTCTTAAAAAAAGATTCTGATACTTTCCTCATTAATTTCAGGCAGATGTAGCTGCAAGATTTACTAGGGGAACCTTCAGTGCTTATGACATTACTGTGGGGTGAGGCTTATCTAAAAGCAGTCTACATGTGAAACCTGGACTACATCTGCCTCCTATGAATATTCCTCCAGTTTTCAGAAGAGAGAAACAAAGGAGAAGAAGGAAAGGAGAATGTTAGCATCTTTACCTTCCTACAGCATCACAGGGCTGAGAGGCCAAAGAGTGATAATAACCCAAGTATGAACTGCTGATTGGTCTTAGAGACAAGGAAGGTCACAGAAAGAGCATGGGGGCTCTATGGATAATGCTTATGGCTTATGCTAACAAACTATTTGTGGGGGGAAA
>VXBI01008365.1:833943-860813 GCA_013397375.1 Toxostoma redivivum | reverse complement strand
AAAAAAAAAAAAAGAAGAAGCCATAAATAAGTTGAAAAATGAGCCTCTTCAGGAAGGTATAATGTAATGGCTAGTGTGGAACTGTCCTGAGCTTCGAAAAAGGACTAGGAAGTACTGAATTGGTCTAAACTGGGCTGGAAGTTTTGGAGATTTTTTTTTTTCCTGGTTGTTTGTTTGTTTGTTTGTTTTTTGTCGAGGTTTTGTTTTTAAAAATGTATAATGCTGCAGGATAAAAATCTTTAAATTAAGATTGCTATCCACTTTTTAAATCTACTCTGTTTAATAAATGAAATTTAGATTAAATGTCATAGAGTGAGGTGGTTCCGCTCTTGTACCTGCTAGATTCAAATTTCCCAGTGTGTGACATTCTGGATAATTTTTAATTAATATGGCTTTTCTGATTGGGAGTGGATCTAATCCCTGGTGAGAGAATCAGGCTCATACCTGAGAAAGATCTTTTGCTATTACTGGTCTACAGGAAAAGACTTTTGAAAAATTCAGGTTTTGCAGAGACCTACTATGACAAAAAGCAAAGTCTACAAATAAAAACTATAACATTAAATTACCTCTATCTTGTTCCAGTATGCCATCAGTATAGAAGCAAAGAAAGATTAAATCTTTGTTTACTGGTAAGTAAAATTAGACATGGATAAGAGCTTTTCTGATAGACTAGAGATAATTTTTCTTTATCAACATGATAAAGAGAACTATTTTTTTTTTTTAAAGATCCTGAGTAGAGAGTCATAGCTACTAATTTATAATTTTGGACTAATTAGTTGGTGGGTACATGCTTTATTAGCAAAACCAAGTAACATTGAGTATTTCCTCTGCTTTGCAACTACTGGCATGCAAAATTAAATATCCTTATTTGGTTGTTCAATTAAAAAAAAAATTACACACATTGCACACAAGTTTTTAAAGGCTTTAATCACTTTCACCAAGCAAGAAACTACTGTTCTTTAATGCAGTTCCCAGGCATTTGCAATTCCCCCTCTTTCAAATGTTACTGCTGTAGTAGTAGAGTCAGCAGAATGGTGTGTGTGTGTTTCAGCTGTTCAAGTTTAGTTCAGCAAATTAACTTCCTTTTTTGGCAAGGGGACTCAGGCCAAGAGTCTGAGCTAAGAATGGGAGTTGTTTCAGGGTTAGCATATGTTGCGTTCTTCCATAAGATGATAGTTTGTTACAAAGATTCAGCAATATCTTAAACTATCACAAAAAATCACCAATCTCTTCTGTCAAAGATCTTACATATCAGTGTTTCTATCAAAATCAGCTTTATCAGTTTAGGGTTACTAACTTTATTAGCTAGAGCTGATACAGCGTGATTCAAGGATGTTCTTCCTCTTTTCTCAGGTTAGCACAGCTCTTTTGTACTTTGGGTGTGGTCTGCTGAAAAGAAATCTGCAATTTTCTAAAAGAGCCGTCTAAAAGAGCTCCTGCCTTCCTCTGCTGATGCTGCTGCCCAAGTTTCATTTATCCATATGTCCTATCGCCTGGAAATGTGATAATCTTACCATGCTTCAGATGACAAATTAGCACAAGGAATGTAAAAAAAATAATTTTGTGGACCACTAGAAAAATTTTGAAGCATTGTTATCAATGCCTCATTACTTTGCATTTCAGTATCATAAAAAAGTAATTTACAATTGATTTTAGAAGTAAGCAAATAGTATTTTGCATTTATGTGTATGTCTTCTTTGAGAATTTGGGTCCATATTAATGCAGTGGCCATTTAATTCAAACCTTTACAGTTGCTTAGCATTGCAATAAAATGGAGGGAATTAGAGCAATTCCAACATGATTTGTTCAGGACTTAAAAGTGTATGACAGTACTTTCAGTCCAGTGTAGCAGGGAGACTGAACCAGACAAAAATGCACAGTACAAAAAGCTCATAGTTTGATCTATGTGGTGGAATTATGGTGGGTGTGGAAATTCTGCTTAATTGTTTGTGCAGGCAGCTAGAGCTAAAAGGAAAGCTTGCTGGTAATAGTGATACAGGTCACTCTTGGAAATTTATTAGAATTTTTCCTGCCCAGATTGTTCAGGTTTAATCACGACTTGAAAACAGATGCTCATTACAGAGTAATCTGCACTGAAGTGTATTTACTTATTTTTATTCAAAAGTCATTTCATTAACATATTATTTTAATTTATATGTTTTAAAATAAATTATTTGGTAATAAGATTGAAATTCCATACTTGAAGTTTCTTAGGTGTACTTTCAAGAACAAAAGAAGTTAAAAGGAATAAGTTATTCAAAATTCTTCTGCCTATACTGAATTAAATGAATTCAGATAGTATTTCTGGACATTTCATACTACGATAGATGCCCTTTTCATAAGTAGATAGTGAAGGCATTTTTCTGTAAGAGAATAATTTTATATATGCTGAAAATATTTTAATATATTTATTATGTTGAAAATTTTAACATAATTTCATAATTTTTCCTTGTATGTGTACCTACCTCAGGCTATCAAATGCAAGTCTTAGAAACACACTCATTTTTACAAATTTAAAAGAATATTTGGTAATCATTGGATTCCCAGTTGATTTTAGTGGGAAAAAATGGATCAGAAGATAGCAAACTTTCTCGATGTCTAACTGTATATGATCCTTTAAGGATAATTGAAAATATAATCCATTAATTCATTACAGAATCCTAAGTTATAGGCAGTTCTGGGTCACTTTTACCTTTAAATCTGACCATGCCATCCATAACTAAGCTTTAACTATGTAACAGAACTCCTAATCCAGCTTATATTACCATATTGCTACCCAACCCCAAAGACATGATTCTTACAGTTTGTGGTGTTTGGGAGGCTGTGTCTACAGCCTCTGCTTTCTCCTGACTTACTTTTAAGCCAAGGACTTAGCAATAATTTGCCATTAAGTCTGTGAAGCCTTGAAAGGCTGCCTTTGTTACTTGTTTATGTGTTCTAAAGGCAATATTATTTGGAATTGCAAGCACAGGGTGCTTGTATTAGGACCATTAACTTGCTATTTGTGTAGCAACAAGCATTTGGAATGCACTTTAATATTTGGTTTGTGACTTGCAGCCAAATAGCAGGTAAAATAGTCATCTCAGGCTCTTCCCTCTTCACACTGAAATAAGCTCCTTCTTGAATTCACTGTAATTTCCTTCTCAGCTTAGTCTTTTACTCTCCATTTGCAGACTGCCAGTTCTGTGGCTGTGATGCAAGTTCCTAAATGTGTTTTACCAGATTAAGAAATTTGTCCTTCTTGTCCTTCTTGACTCTGAACACAGGTTTTGTTTTGTTTTTTTATAATGTGAATTTTAAGCTTTGGTACCAATCCAAAGGGCAAAATCTCTTTTATCCAAAATAAAACTAATATTTCCATGATGATAAAATTTGATGATACTTTCTGCTTTATAATGTCACTGATCTTTAATTAAATTTTCCAATGTATTGTTTAACATGAACTCATTTTCCTTGTCCTAGTTTTCAAAGCCTTTCCGGAAAAAGATCTTGTCTCTGAATTCTCTACTCCCCCTGCACTTGGTATTTGAAGGGAAAGAGAGATGGTGTAGCCATCTATCTGGATCTCAAAAGGCAAGAGTGGACAATAAATGGCTTAACAAAGTAGCTGTCTAAACGAGGTGGGATAAAAGGAGGAATACAGACAGCAATAAAATCTGACATGGCACTGACATGGCTGGGCACTCCACACATACGCATGATCTGACAGATGCACTTCCCTATGGTGTGCTGCACAGATCCTGTCTGTGGTGAATTGTCTTCCATTTTGGTCATTTCAGTTGTTATATACAGTTTTCTTAAAGAAAACTATTCAGCAGTGTTACCAGTGGTACCATCAAACAGAATGGATGTTTGCATCCAAAGAACTTCTTGCTTCACACCTTAGATAAAGGCAAGACTGCCCATCATGTACTTGTGGGTAATGAATGGGTGGGAACTGTCTGCAGGCTCCTCAGCTACAACACGCTGGCTGAGTTTGTCCTGTGGCCAAGAATTTGTGCAGCACCACACAGCGTGAAGCCACACAGAACAACTGGGCCAGCCAGCACTGCTCTGTCTGTGCTCGTGCCAGATGCAGTGTGGATCACCAGCTCCTTGAGGCACAACAGCCCCTGGTCAGAGCCACCCTATTGCACCCTTTGGATCCAACTTTGCTGTTCCCACATATATTCCAAGTGTCCATTAGGAAGTTTTTCAGCTAATAGAGGGTTTCCTGACAGCCTGGGATCTTACCTCTGTTGTATCACCTGCCAGAAGCTGACACAGGGTGCACCAGCAGCTCCCTCCAGCTGCCTGCTCTGTGTGTGGGTCTCTGAAGCCTGGAGTAGGAGCCCCAGGACAGGAGACATGGGCTGTTCAAGACCACCAGCTCTCAGCACAATGTCTTCTGCAAGGCTCCCAATGCAGCTACTGGGTAAGAATTTCCTTGGTAGCATTTCCTCCCACACTGTACTCTCTGGTAACTAGATTTGTACTCAGAATGTGAGGACTGAAGTAATCCAGTAAGGAAAATATGTCTTTATAAGGGAACAATTATTGAAATGTCCCCAAGCACATAAAGGAAGAAACAGCAGGGTTATGTGGCAAAACAGAAATCAGTAGAGCCAGTAAAATATTGCTGTGAAATGTTTTTCTGTTGGAAAATCTTACTTCAATGAAATAAATATGGGAACATTTGCTGGAATGTGGGAACGTGTCAAATGCAGTGACATTATTCTTATGGCAGGGAAAAAAAGTAAAATGGTAAATTTGAAGCAGTCTGTTTCTATTTGTTTTGCTTGAAGTATATAGATTTCTCAGGGTTGAGAACACTTTCAAAATATTCCTTTGAATATCTAAAGATGAATCTGTAGCATTGTCAAAATTGAAGGGTAACTTTATATAAGCTACTCTTAAATTGCCATTTTAAAGTGATTTTAATTTATTTTCTGTTATGTTCTATTTTCTTTAGGACAGTTGAGCAAGCAGAGATGTTGGCTAGACATGTGTTAAGTGGTGAACACCCCCAGAAGTCAGTGCTTTTGCTTAAGTTCATATGCCTTAGTCAAGACTCACCATACTTCCTCCTAGACATGTAAAATAGGCCAAAAGTCTTAAAAAAGCAGGGTCAGAAGACCCATTCAAAATACAATATTAAAAAAAAAATACATATGGAAAGTAAATTGCAAAAAGTGTGTGACCAACAGGAAATAAAAAGGAGAAAATAGGTAAGCCCAAGTCTTGATATACCAACTGAAAATCAGTAGAGATCTGCTGACATATACTAAATTAGGTAAGAATTTCAACAAGCTCGGAACTTATTAACTTTAATAAGGAGCACTAATATTAGTGAATTGTTTGCTTCATAGGATAAGTGCATTAATATTTTAGTCATGTGATTTACATTCAGAAAAACTGCAAAATCTAAGTTACAGGCATGAAAGTTAAAGGAAATATCTGTAAAAGATATGTCTTTTTATTATCCTTTAAAATAAAGACCTTAAATTAGGCAAAGGACTGCTTGAGAGGAAAGGTGCTTTGAAGGAACGTGACAAAGCTGTTAAGATTTATCGAATTTCACAGATGTGGAATACTGACGGAAACTTAAACCTATACTTCAGCATACTGCATGCCAAGGAAGGCACTCAGCAGTTGTCACAGAAAGTCAAGAGTGGATATTTTCAGCAGGATGATAGAGCTGACACACCAGTATAATGTCAAAAAGAATTCAGTCCTCAGCCACAATCTATAGAGATTTTTAACACCAAGAGTTTTAGCACTATTGGAGTAGTTTTTGAAATCCCTTACAGAATTGAATCACACACTTGAAGATTTCTGCAAAAGAAGGCTATTATTTTTTCCATTAGTCAACAAGAAAACTGTAGTGGATTATTAAAATATGAAAATTACATTTTGAAGGGAGTTCAGAGAAAAGTGTCGATGAGCAGAAGGCCAGACAAAATAGAAAAAAGATTAAAAAAGGAAACTGTAAACGTGATCAGACATCCCCAAGAGACTCTTTTCACTTGCATCCTTATAAAACAATTTTATCTAAAAGCTGCTGTTACAATCATGTGTAAAGGAAAGCATTAGAGTACACCTGATCAATGACCCTTTCAAGTACTTATTTGCATATCTTGATTTTCTTTTAACCATTTTCATTTATCTATGGATTTGTGAAACCCAAAAGGAGCCTTTTGTATGCTTTCTATTTTCTCGATATCTTTCAATAGGTCCTTAAATAAAAATAATTCTGAGGACAACTCTGAGAGGTATGCCCAGCATATCATGGTAATGTGGCAAACCTGCTTGAAGAGCTGACATTTTTTCACTCTGTCAGGTAAAATCTTTGCACTAATGTTCAGTATTAATTTAAAGAGTGGAGTTATACATAAGTGTAGAAGGCTTCTAATAAATATTTCTAGATCTAATATTGATGCTGCATATGTAAGTACAAAAAACAGAGAGGTAAAATGAAGCTTTAAAACTCTGTCTGCACTTCTGCAGTACAAGCAGCATGGGAAAAAAACTACTTATCAGCTTTCTAACATCCCACTAAGTAGCCTCAACATGAGGTATCAAGGGCTTCGGAAGGAATGTACAGTCATAAAGAATTCTCAGTGGAGAGTCCAAGTAATGTTCCACACCACTTAGAGCCTTGAAAATGCGTGCATGGCATGGATGAGTTTTCCGCATTGCTGAAGGTACGTTGTCAAGTGAGAAACCAACTAAAGCTATAAATGTGTCTTTAAATTTTGCTAGCTCTTATTTCCTTATGCATCTTCAGTTTCAATCTAGGTAGTACAGAACCTTCCTCACATGTATTTGGATTTAACGTGCATTCAGTATTACATTTGAGGTAATAACTATTCACAGAATATCTCTGTGACCTTTCATTGCAAGACCCAATGTCAGACATTGCCTTTCCTATAAACACCTATAAAGTCTTAATTGTAATTTTATGGTTCTTTATTTTTCTCAACATAAATTAAAAATAGTAATATCTTCTGTCTTCATTCCATACTCACTTTCCCTTCTTCACTCCAGGTCAGACACTGATTTCTTTACCAAACTGAAGACAAAATATCTAGAAAGAGGAAGGACATTCAGAGCTTTTTTTTTTTCTGATTTTTTAAATTTAAATTAAATATAAAAAATTCATACACTAGCTAAAAGTATAATGATTTTTTTAAGAATCCACTTTTCAGAATACCACTTCTCCACAGTAGACATTTTAATTCTAATTGTTTGAAACAAAGTGATTTTTACTGAGCTCCACCATGATTTTTTTTTTTTAATTTTAGTCAGTTCCTAAGTTATATATGTTTCTTACCTCTGAAAAATCAATGTAAACACATCTGCTCTGGCAGGTTGTTATCAATGTTTCAAAGAACATAAAATGAACCTAAAAGATAACCTTCCAAAACTCAGAGGAAAAGACATACTTTCAAATTTATCTGTCAGTCTATCTCAAAGGAGACAGCCAGGAAAACTGTCTTAAATGTGATGGTCTCCTATGATCTGTTTCTAAAATTGTGTTTCCCATTGGATAGATCTTTTATCAGAACAAGAGAAAGCTTTATGCTGTCTTGCCTGACAGTGAAGCACATACTTTATACAACTTGCTGCAAGGGTTATCTCATTTAAGTTACTCTGTGATCAGCAACCTGTTTCTCCCATGGGGCTCTTCAAATGTGGCTAGTACCCAAACATAAGAGGGAAAAATAAAGCATTTGAAGCCACTTATTTTGACACTTTCCTGCATTGCTTCCATCTCTCTTATCTATCTTGTATGTGAGGATCATAATTTCAAAATCACACAGACTCTGGAGGACAGTCTGTGGTTCAGCACATTCATGTCTGTAGTACATTTTGTACATAGATATCTTCCCTGTGCATCCAAGGTGAAGAAAGTAAAAGATGTTTTTGTATTATATTATTCACAGTATTGGATACCAAAAGAAGTAAAGCTGTAAATAATCTTTCAAAATGTGTAGGTCCCTGTTCGTCTCCTAGGAAGTTTCCTTAGTATAATATTGAATAATGAGAAAGTTGTTTGTCATTTTAACCCATCAGAAGACACTTGGAAATTAATTGAAAAAAAGAAAAAAAACAACCAAAAAACCCAGAAAAAGAAAATCAAGATTTTCCTTTATTCTTAAGCTACTCTTGGAGTAGAAAGGTTTGTTGTATTTCTTGGTGGGAGTAATAGGGACATGGTTATGCCACATTTATCTCTGTAATATTAGTAATACAGAAAGTACAGCCTTCTGATCCTTATGAAGACTCTGATCTAGAGGTGTTACACAGTAACTTAAAAAAATCCTGTTGTTATTTTTATTAGCAATCACAAGTTTTCTTGGCTACACTGAAAAATTTCATACATCAGAAATATACAACAGAATTTAGAGAATTTAGTTTAAAAGGGATGATACTTTATTGATTTCATCTTCTTTTCAGTCACAGTGTCATTTGCAGATATTTTAGCTTCTGTATGTCTCTGACTTCAAGGCACCTAGTCATCTGTGCATAGCATCAGGAAAATTTGGAGTATGTACAAGGACTCTTTTGCATTCCAAGAGAATCTCTTTCAAGGCTTTGGAGGGAAAGCTGATGCAGAGATTATTCTGAGGAGGAATATAGTGAGAAATTATGTGGGAAATCAATGCTTGAGAGCCAAGCCAAGTTGAATGTGTTTAGGTAATGTGCCCTCATGGAACTGAATCGGAAACTAATGTTGACAGAAATAACAAGCTTTAACCAGTGATGATCAATCCCGAATAATCGCTGCATAATGAGAAGAAGTCTGTGGAGTCCCAAATAATATGAGATAATTTACAATGTTCTGGAATCATGAGAGAGTTTGAAATGAGTGAGAAATACCCTTGTGTTAACATTAGCTTGATGTTTTCATTCCAATTGACCTGTCTTTAGTTCTTTAAAACCACCTGTGTTATACATTACAGGGATGCATTGTAGGATCTTTTGTACATGTTTGGCATTCGCTTGTTTTTTAGTCTAGAGAGAGTGTATGCAAAGATTTGTAGTGCACCAGTTGTTGCATTGGATAAATATCTCACAGTTTTTGTTATTGTGAGTATGAAACTTTAAGAAAAGGACAAAAATTAGCCTAACTCAAGGGAATTTGAGAATTTTGCCAAAATAAAGGCATTTCACTGGCATAATTTTTTACACTACACAAAACACATGAATCTCCTCTCCTCTCCTCTCCTCTCCTCTCCTCTCCTCTCCTCTCTTTTCCACTAATTTTGTTTTTTATTGATGCAGCATAAAGCTATCAGATTTGACTGCTAGAATTTGAAACTAGCTATGGCACGAAGTAAAATAAAGTATCAGTCTCAATTTTCTTCTCAGTGCTAGTGTTTCTGGCCTTCCCATGTGAGCTGTTACTATGATGAATAAACACAAGCTGAATTGGTTCATTAGGGTGGAACTATAGATCTCTCCTGATGTTTCCTTTATTCTTTGTAGAAAAGGCTCCATTGTTTCTATATATTTGGTTGTTACAGCTGTGATGCTGCCAAGCAAAACAAAGTGTCATACAATAAAATGCTTCTGCATATATTAAATGCAAAAATAGGAAGCTGAAAAGATAAACATGATGCAAATTGAATGATTTATCTTGCTGATTGCCAGGCCTATTAATATGAAGGGAAATTCTTTCATAAATTGTGGCGTTACAATGACTTGTTGGAAATATGATCTCATCAAAACCACAACTTAATATTTAAGGATTAAATAGAAATACAGTTTAATAATTGTTCTATCCTGGAA
Organism: Toxostoma redivivum; assembly: GCA_013397375.1. NCBI lineage: Eukaryota > Metazoa > Chordata > Aves > Passeriformes > Mimidae > Toxostoma > Toxostoma redivivum. The sequence continues at coordinate 851,039 of VXBI01008365.1, read as the reverse complement.
TCAAATCTGGAGTATTACTATTCTCTTATATCTATCACTCCCCATATGACGCTATCTAAAACATTTTTGTCACTTAAGAAATGAAACTGAAAAACAAATGAAATACCAAAAAGAATTCTAATGCTTGGTCTAGTGCCTTATATTGGTTCATCCATTTCATCACTATTTTTATAACTTCTACAAACTTTTCTATGAATTGACGTTATGCATTTATGATTTTGGCTCATTAGTAATTGTTGAGTGTTGGAATCAAGAACAATGTAGAATCTAGTATTTCTGGATATTTTAGTATCTATAGTTTCAGTTCTTAACGAATGGCACATTCAATCTCTGATGCTATTCATCTAGGGTCAAATGACACAGCTTGATGATAGTGTTTCAACAGGAAGTTTATGCAGATGTACTTGGACATTGTAAAAAACAAAAGGATTTTAAAAATACAGATTACAGTTTACTAAACAGCATGCAAAAATGAGCATCACTAATAGTAGCATTGAGGAAAAAGATTTCCAAAAAGTTGTTAAGGACAATCATAAAAAGTAAACTTAGTTTACAGCTAACAAAGTAATCTGTTACTACCTACAAGCTAAAAATCCTGAGAATCAGACTTTAAAAACTAAAATATTACTGCTATGACTACTTAATCATTGCACAGCTTGTGTTCCAATTAAGTGTGACATTACTGTGCAAAACTTTAAGATCATAAATAATAGCATCCCAAGAGTGTCTAATAAGCACTAAAATAACAACTGAAATAATTTCCTAACTTCTGCACATTCTAGATAAAATTCTTTCATTCCATGCCTTAGACTTATTTCTGTTTTCCTGACTTTTTAATTTTATTTTGAACACATGGTAATTCTTGAAACACAGGTAAGGCAATACACTAGGGAAGAGAGAATAATCTAATGCTTCTTTTACACTTGGTTTACAAAGTTGCAATTGGAATGGAATTCATCCCTGTACCAGAAAATAAAATATTACCTGTGTGCCACTTAAGTCTCAGTTATCCTGACAAGAGTTACATGGTTCATAAGTGTTACTCAGGGCTTGTTTTCATTTTTAGTCTGCAGCCTGGGAAAAATTGTTTTCACTTTGCAGATTCCATGTCATCTCATTATCTTCAGGCTAAACAGCTAGCAGCAAGCAAAGGTCTCTATCTCTGTGTAAATGGGATGAAATGCACTGTGAAGAGAGATTTGGCTGCAATTTTATTACATAATATAGAAATACTGTCCCTGGACAGAGTGACATTTTCCCTGCAAGTAGACAGAGACTGCATGGTCCTGCACTGGGACCCACAGCACTGGGGAGTCTCTAGTTTAAGTGGCAGCTAGGAAGAAACCTTACACTTTGTTTCATACACCCTGTGACAGCTTCCTGTGCTTGTTATGGGATTGAGCCAGAGGGAGAAGAGATGGTGGGCAGGGGCTGGAAGCTTAGTCTTAGGACAGACCAATAGAAAGATGAAGCAGCCTTCCCACTAACCCCACCAATCCACAACAATCAGTGTATAGTTTGGAACACATGTATATAATTCAGGGTTAAGTACTGCGTGCTTGCATTCTGTCCTGTCCTTGCCATATTTGTTTTAGGTTTAATATGGTGTCGTGTTTTAGGAATGGTATTCTCCAATTCAGTAGTCTCACTAAAAATCCACATCTCCATGCACTTCCTTTCCCCCTTCAGCTACAAGCAAAAGATCATACCTTTAGATAAGAAAAATTTACCTGAGAAAGCAATGACATAAGACAATGAACAGTGACAGCAACAATTTTAATAAATAAGTGCACAAAAGAGAGAGTGCAGAGGCTGACCTGACTGTAGCCATACCATTTAATCCTCTCTCTCTCTCAGGACCATTGGTACCCCATTGCTCCATCCCTCACACTTGCTCCACTGGAAAGGAACATCCTTCTCAGAGGAGAGATGCAGTCCATTTCCCCCATGAGGCAAAGAGGTCAGATGGTGTTCCATGATATTAGTAAAATAATGCTCAGATGACTACAGGCTTCACCTCCTCAGAATGACAGAAAAAAATAGCCCTGTTCTTGGACAAAACCAGGGTATATTTCATGAATATTCCTTAGGGCAGGTAGAGGGTTGCTGTCTGTTCCTAATAATAGAATTTTGGAATTGGCCATAGCCAGTTTCTTAAACAAATATTTTACACAAGCCAAGACATGGGGCAATCTCATGATATTTTCACATAGTTCCAAGCAGAAACTAATATTGAAACACCTTTTACTCTTTATTAATGTTGTCAAGCTTTCAGAAAATTTGCAAGAGGTGTTCTTTTAACATGTCCTGTCCTATATTGTTATGTTATTGTTGTTTCTTTGACACAAACTAGTAGGATGAGTAAAATTTCAAGCTTTCAATTTTAGCTTATTTCTAAGCCCTTGGAATATGTTTGAAATTCAAAAAATGCTTCTTGAGGTGTACTAAAACCACTATTGAATTGTAATTTTTTCCTGGTGTACAGAACTCATTCATGTCAACAGAAAGGCCATGGCTGTTTCAAGTTAGTTAATAAGAAAACAAGATTAAAAAATTCCCTCTGCACTTTTCTGTCTGTAGCATTTTTGTAAGCTACTAGTAACTACTATTTGCTTGAAGACATAGGAAAATAGAAGTGTTCATAAGGAAAAGAACCAATAAATGACAGCAAAAATCACCACAAAAATATGTAATCAAATGTCAGATAACATAAATGAGAGCCTCACAGAGATCTAAAGCATTAATAAGTACAAGGTAGCACTGATAAGACCCCTTCCTTTCAAAGAATGAAGGAGACTTTTTTTATTGTTCTCATGCTGCTTGTGCTAGAGGAGAAATAAGGACAGGGAACCCAAAGAGTTTAATCTTACTTGCTGCTGTCGAATTCTGGAGCATATATGATTTCAAGACTGCCTGGTAGCTTAAGTAGCCATAACTGTGTCAGATTTTTCCTTTCTTCTTGAAAACTGCCTATCTTCTAAAAGGCAGAAAAGGAAGTTCTTCTGCCTCAAATAATGCCTTGTACATAGTCTGGATAAAGGAAAAGAGAAAAGCTGTAATACTTCCTGCTCTGTAATGCCATCCTGTGTGTGAATGAAGAGATAAAGCACTAGGAAGGCTCTCTTGCACAGCAGCATCCACAGTAATACATGCACCTTTTTGGGAAAAGATTTTACAAAATACAGGTGAACATTCAGATATCCTGCTGGCCACACTATTCCTGATACAGGCCAGGATGCCATTGGCCTTCTTTGCTACCTGGGCACAGCTGGATCATCTTCAGCCAGCAGTTGACCAGCAACCCCAGCTCCTTTTCTGCTGGGCAGCTTTCCAACCACTCTGCCCCTAGTCTGTGGTGCTGCCTGGGGTTGTTTTGACCCAAGTGCAGGAGCCTGCACTTGGCCTTATTGAATCTCCTACAAGTGGCCTTGGGCCATTATGTAGCCTGTCCAGATCCCTCTGCAGAACCTTCCTGCCTACCAGCAGATCAATACTCACACATAACTTGGTGTAATCCATGAGGGTGGACTGTAATACTGAGGGTGGACTCGATCCCCTCATCCAGATCATCAAGATAAATATCAATCAATTAGCACCACTCAATAAGCTCAATGTTAATAGAGATATACATGCAACAGATGAGGTAATGTAACCCATTATTTTAATATTACTCAAATGACTATTTCTTGCTTTTCTGCAGTTTTTCTTGCATATTTTAAGTTGATCTGAGAATTAGCTACTGATGACTCAAGTAGCCATTGATAATTTTGTTTCCTTTTCATTGTAATATTTGTGCTATTTTAAATTAATTGAGCCATTTGGTAGTATAATATGTGAAACTATTATGTTCATACAACTGGACTATCTCAATTTTTTGTTTTAGAAAAGTAGAATATGGGTGTTGAAAAACACTTCAAAAGTAAAATATGAATTGTACAATCTCGAGATTTTGCCAAGAAAGGTTAGATCAGATGATCCCTGAGTTCCCCTCAAAAAACTTTTATTTTATAATTCTATCGTGCAATCTACCACAGGAATACTGACCTTAATTGTTTATTCATAAACAACGTTTAATTTTGCTCATAACTGTTACTTGAGTAATCTGTTTGACTAAAAGTCTACCAGTTATTTCAAACACAATGTATTTCATGTTCTTCCCTCCATAAATCTAGGATTTGGCTTACATTTCAAGGAAATATTTTATCCAGACTATGGATTGTTTCTCCTTCAGGAAAAAAAAATTAGAATATATGTTCGTTGGCAAATTACACACTGCCAACATAATTTTCTCTGGAATCTATCCATTAACTCAAAAGGAAGAATTAGCATTGTCCTCTTGCTTGGCAAAATAAATTAATTAGGATCAGAAACCATGTTGTCTCAATTTTTACAGAGCTTCCACAATTATAGCATAAAAAATCACACACACACAAAAGTAAAAGAAGAATTTATCCAATTTTTTGGTCTCAAACTGTTTTGCTCAGCCTAGTCAGAAAAGTACAGTATGTATGCATTTCATTCCTTGATTAACTTGTGAACAATATCTGGATTTTTTGATCAAAAAGCACAGCAAGCAGAGTGCTGATGATGTAGCTCCCTTCAGACTTCACAGAGTGAACATTCAATTTCAACACACATAAATCCCCAAAAGAGCCATGAATTGATAGTGATGTCCACAGTTATCACCCAAAGGTGAAGATCCTTTATTTCAGCCAACAGAAATAACAGCAAACTGCTGCTCTCTTAAGTAAAGAGAATGCAGGGAATAAGTCATTAGCCAGCTGAGTGTCCTCTTGGTAACCTGCAACAAGTGCTGTCCTTTACTTCATGCAATGCTTATCTCCAGCTCTGTGCTTTCCCACAGTTCCCATAGTGAGGAGCAGAAACTTAGAACCTCTGCTAAAGAGAAGACACCTCTGTTTCTGAGAGGTTCTGGTGCTCATAGTTTAGCTACATTTAAATTAGATAGGCAGTAAAATATTAATGGGGATGTCTCTCAAAAAATAAAGTTATGCATTTAGAATGAAAATGTTTGCTGGAATGTCAGTTGCAGAGGAGGATGACGATTGCAAACATTACAGAAGGAATAAAAAACACAATTTATTGAAGAAATAAAATACATTCTGACAGAGAGCTGAAATACAATATCTGACAGGGATTTAAGTATGGGGTTAAAGAGTACAGTAAAGTGGGCTGCAATGTCATCAACCTTGACCCAGTGAAAGCAATTAATGTGATACCAGTGTCAGCTGGGTTTATGACAGAATTTAACCTGTTTGACCCAGAGAGATGAAAATAAAGACCAGAAATTCTGAGGTCATAGAATAAATCAAGTCCTTAGTACTCTGTGAGGGACTGTGAAGGTTCAATTCATATCAAAGTCAGAGGAAACTGAGGTCATTTAGGGCCAGGCACCCAAAGGTACTTGAGGGCTAAACTTTCCATCCCTTCCAGCCTCCAGTAATAGCATGTTTTTTTGTATCTGATCATCAAAATCATGTGAGATTAGGTTCTCTACCATTAGTAAGATTTTATTAACAAGCAGTAAGCAACAGCTTGGCTATGTCAAATAGGTAATGAGAGAACTGTACTTGACTGTTTTTTCATGTATTCATGAAACATTCATGAAATTTGAAGAATGACCTGTTGGTCAATGCACCATTGAAATGTCTTATATTTTTCACTAAGCAGATTTTGTTAGAGATACAAGCACAGTAATGACTACATTATATCAAATTCCTGTTCTGAAAATAATTTATTTTGGATCGATAATTTGAAAATAACTGAATATGAGCATTTTTAAAATAATGTGCTCATACAAGGCAGTATTTTCTGTTCTACCATTGCAATGTAGTGTCTTTTCTTTCTCTGTCCTTCAACAAAGTCTGTTTAGCTGGACTTACACATGAAACCAAACCGAACCAAAAATAATTTGAAATGTGTTTATATACACACACATGTGCAACATCTTTGGGTGATGAAAGACAAATGAACATTTTTGCATTATTGTGTTAATCTTTGAATCAAACAGGGTAATCACAAGTCAGGTTTTCTCTAGACCTCCAAGTCAAAGTTTCTCCCAGCAATTAACTGATCTTTGGCACACAAATCTCTTCTTTATGGATGTCTAAAAATGGACATACGTGCCACTGTTCTTTTTGTTTTAAAAATTACCTTTTTAATTGCTACTTTTAGCACTAGAAGCATGTTCACCAGTACTCCTCAGTCGAGGTAAGAGTTTCTCAAAGCATCCAGAATGCCACCATAGAACACTTTCTTTTATTCACTCTTTGCCTAGACAACTAGCTCACTTTTTCCATAACTAACCCTATTGTTTGAAAAAATAGTCAGAAATCAGGCAGCCATGTTTCTCAATATGTACTTTCTTTTCTGCTGAAAGATAGAGGAATCTATTCACAAAATAGTCAGTGAGAGACCCTTCCATTGCATCTAATGTTTCTGGGAGGTGAAATTTGAACACTCTCACCACCTCATTAAAACTTTTTTTCAAGAAATTAGTTTGAAAATAGTAGTTTGCTGTAGTAGTCATCTCTCAAATAAATTCTGTTTCATATTCTTCAAAGGTGCCATTCTTAAATTAGGCACAGAAAATTCACATGGTCCCCTTTTCCATGTCCCATTCAGTATGGAGTCAAAAGTCAGGAAAGAGAGCAGATATTGTGAGTTCACAGGTAGCTGTAAGAGTGTCAACACAGAACTTAGAGGTAAAACAATAAGAGCTCTTAAGATTCTTTGAAGAAAACTTATGATCAACATAGAGAAGTTGGTTTTGTTTTTTAAGAAGTCTAAGGTAGAAGCAACTGCTTTTACAACATTGTTAAAGATTCTTCTGAATGAATATTCTGCTCTGTGCAATAAAAATTGTTACCAGCACCAAAAGCTATATTTGTGTGACTGTATCTATTAAAGTTTAAATTAAATAAGACTGCCCCGAAGTAATTTGTTCTATTTTTGAAAGTATATGGATAAAAATGTGATATAATATACTTCTTTTAAAGCTATATTAGCCTACCATAGCTGAGTACCAACTTGTTTTCTTTATTTTTCTAAGAAAAAACAGTTGGCATGTCTCATCAGCACAAAATACACAATCAGTATTCATCAGAGTACATAGATTAGTTTGTACAAAATAAATACTTATTCAGCTGGTGGTAAAGCAAGCAAGCTGATAGCAGAGCAGAAATTAAGGAAAATGGTGGGATGCTGATAGTTACAAATCAATAAATTAGTGTCTTGGAGAAATACAAGAGGTACTTTTTGTTATAAAATCATATTGGCATGGTGTTTTTACCTCTAGTGTAGAAGCAGCATAAGCCAAAATTCCATATTTAACTTTTCTTGTTTGTTAGTTGTTATTTCTTCCTTTATTTCTTTTTTGCCCACATATTTGGGTGGCAATGCTTCAGAGTAAACACAGGAACCTGAAGCTGCATTTTGAGATGGATTAGAAAACTGGCATTATGTCTGTAATTAATTTTATTGTCATAAAAGACTATATATATTCTTTAAACAGGATATATGAACAGATCCCATATGCATTCATATAAAGCTAATCACTTTTTACACTTTAGATATATTTCTCACATTTATTCTTGAAAGTGACTTGCACCTTAAAAACATTTTATCTTAAAAACAAGTGAAATGTCCAATTTTAGACACTATTTAGGCAAACTATTCCCAAGGCCACACCTGAAAAGAAGATCAAGGATCAATTACTTAACTTATTTTCTTTTCCTGATTTTATTTTTCTTTATTATGTATTGCAATTAGTTTAATTCAGGAGCAAAAGAGTGGCTGAGAATATAATAGCTTTGTTAAATGATACAAGATATTTTTAGATTTTCTTTCTAAACAAAGGTCTAAACCAAGATTATATCATGAGCTATTGACAAGAATAAATCCTGTCAAAGAATAGTTTTCTATCTTCAGCTTTCTCTTAACATATCAAGGAACCAAAGAATTACTGATCATTGCTGTTAGCAATAGTGATTTTTATTGATATATTAACCAGTGAGCAAGTGAAGAAACCATAATATTGTAAGAAGAAAATGCAGATTTTTATAAAATCTGTTGCATCTTTATCATTGAAATGGAGTGATTCTTCCTTTTAACATAGAAGTGTATTATTCTGCTAAATACAATCACATCTTAGAATGGGAGACAATGAAAATTGCTGGTTTTGTTAAAATATTGACAAAATGAGGTAATGATACAATATTGTAATTGTACTGCCACAACAAAGATCAGCATTATATATACCATAAAAGCAGAAGTAATTCTTTACATTCTTTCCTTGAAAGCTTTTCACAGATCTAATTCTGTCATTGAGAAAGCAGAGGCCTGACTTCTGTCAGGAAATTCAGCTGTAATGTTTCTCTTTTTACATGGTATTTTTTCTGTATTTTGTGCTCAGAGTAGATAACTGCCATCCTTTTCAGAATAGAAGAGTAAGTAGCAATCAATATTTCCAAAAAAGCTTAGGGAACATACTGCTTTTGTGTGTCTTATGGTGTCTTTTGATACTGCTGAAGAGTTTTTGTTCTCTTTAGTAATCTAGCCAGAGACTTGACCCTACCATTCCTTTAAAATGAATGACTTCTTTAATTCTTCTTTTCTGAGCATTGCTGTGCTTGAGAGCAAAAATTTTGGGTATATGTGTTGACTGAAAATGTTCCTGAAACTCTGAGCAGAGGAACTGCTTCTTATTGTGTACTTTGTGACACGTTCAAGGAAAAACAACTTTAAATTCTTTGCAAATACACAAGGACTGAGAAAAAAAAAAAAAGGCCAAAAAGAGTTTCCTAAACACCAAAGTCCTCTTTTGTTTTCTTTCTTAATGGAAGTAAACTGCATTCTAATCACAGGCATTTTAAAGAGTTCTTCTTCCTCTACTACTGTGCTTAGATCCAATTGTGAAATGCTGAAGAAGGGTAAATTAGCACAAGTAAAAAACTGCTGAAATGGAGATGTAATCCTTCTAGCATCAATTTGCCTTGTTTAGAGTTAGCCAACATACCCTGTATGGCTCTGTATTATGGCATCGTATTCCACGTGTGTACGGCATCTTAAGAAATCAATTTTGATATTCAAATGTAAAAAACCACAAATCAGTAAAAAAAGAATAAACACCATCTGTATTCTTATGTCAGAACCTTATGTAAATGTGATTTCTACATTAAAGGTTAAGGTCAATGGTATCAAATCAGGATGCTAAAATATGTGTCTAAAAAAAACTAAGATAGACTTCTCAAAACTGCCTTTCTGAGTTAATGGGAGAGGCAAATATTTGGTAACATTATCTGTCCTTACCTGTCTGTAATCTGTAAAACACATGATCTTTTTCAATAGGTAAAAGGTGGAATTTTTGCTAGTTCAGTGTTATACCATTATAAAAACTATTTCCCCTAATACATTGCTGTTTAAATATGACAGAAACAGACAACTATAGCTTGAAAATTACTAGATTTTAACTCTTACTTTTCTCTTCTCTGGATGGTATCTTCCTCACTATCAAATATTCCTAATGCGTAAATGGGACTGTGAAATTCTTCATGGATGCAGTCATGTTAAGATACATCTTTTTTAGAACTTGACATGGGATTTTTTTCTATTTGTGAATATGTATAATTTCTTCTGTTATAGTGTGTTTAGTAGCAGAAACCCTAGGAAAATTATTCTTTTGCATGCATGTCTTGTATCTCTTCAGTGAAAAGCTTACAAATTTCCACTTTCCACATATATTGTCCAAGAAACTACCATCCTGTATGTAAAGCAGTTTTAAAAATCCATAAAGGCTGCAAAAACTACATCTCATAAGGTAAAAAAGCTTTGAAGTGCATCTGCTTTGGATGAAGCAATGTTTGTACTGAAGAATGCTTTTTCAGCAATTATGCTTTTGGAAGATTTTGAACAGATCTTGTCCAACTTTCTACTGAACCCTCCTGAGGGTAGGGACAATGCCATGAACCATGAGTTCTGGACTCATAAAATTGTGCCTTTGGGGAAAACGTCCTCAATGGATCCTGCAGGGTTCCTGACCCTAGAGCAGGTACACCTGGCAGATCCTCCCAGAGTGTGTTTGCTCGTGCAGCATTTCTGTAGTTCTGTGGGGGCCAAGTGCATAATTATCAGACTTATTGCCATCAGAATGACTTATTGCCATCAGAAATGTCATGATCCTAAATTTCACCCTGAAGTTACAGTATCTAAGGAGTTTTTAGTTCATTGAAAAGTTACTCCCACCCTGGTTAAACCAAAACCAAATTAAAAACCAGGACAAAATAGAGCACAGTCTAAACAATGGCATTTCCATCAAAGTAAAAAAGAAAAAGTATTTTAGATAGGGCATTAAGAAACAGTGTTCATATGAGTCTTTTTTTTTTTTTTTAAGAGTATACTTACCTGACTCAGCAGATAAGTGTTGCTTTGATGTTCTTATTTTTTTTAATCTCTCCCTTCAACATGTCGTATCAAACCTCATTTAATGTACACTAACAAATATTTACACTGAATAAAAATAGATAAATTTTCTCCCTGGATTTTTCTCTGGTGGTATCATTTTAGATTTATTTTTTTAAATATTTATAGCTATTTTATTTCAATGTCCATGTAATAGAGATTGTTACTATTATTTCTCTAATCTATTGCTAGGAAACTGGAGATTCGGGGAGCTGATATCAAAGTCACTGCTTTTGGTTTCCTAACATAAAGTATCCAGATGAAATCTTATTTCTTAAAAGTTCCTACTGTTGGTAGTTCACAGAAACAACACCGAAGATATTAGGGTATAGAAAATAATTTGCCATCTAAGTATGTTGTTTTGATTGGCAGCTAAGTTTTTTGGTGTATTTTCATAGAACCACAGAAAAAATGGAATGATCCTTAAGAGTCATTGAGTGCAATTCTCTGCTTCTCACAGGAAAACCTGAAACTAAATCATATGATTTTGTCCAGATACTCCTTGAGCTCTGACAGGCTTGGTGCAATGGCCACTTCCCTGGGGTTCCCTGCTCCAGTGAACAATCACAAAGGTACTCAGTGAAGAGCATTTTCCCAATGTCCAATCTGAATTTCCCCTCATATAGCTTAATTCCATTTCCTTGTTCCTGTCACTGGTCACAAGACAGAAATCAACAGCCCCCCTTGAGGAAGGTGTAGTCTGTGAAGAGGAACCCACTTTCAACACCGACTAAGTAGACCCTTGGCTGAACATGCCTGTTTTCTTTGTTTCCAAAATTATTCAAAAATATTTGTTTTCATGTCATGTTAACCCTCCCTGATAACACTTTGTGATGAGTGTTCAGGGACGTCCATCAGCTTCTCTAGAATATATAAGTCAAGCTGAGGATCTAGAAAAATATAACTGAGGTTCCATACCATTGGGTTCTTCTCTTTCAGTCACAGTTCTCCCTTTCTTCTTTTTCCACTGGATTAGGTATTCTTTCAAAGAAATTTGAGTAATTTTTCTGTTGCTGAGGTCCCAACAAAGTACAAAACCAGTATGAATTTTATGACTGACTCATCTCAATATGTGAAGAATTCAAGTTCCTTCTCATTTGAAAGCAGTTTATTTCTCAGCATATTCTAGAAATGATTGCAAAAGGGACACTATTTTCCACAGAAGAACAAGACTGATTTATTTTTTCCCTGTGTTTTCCTCATTATTACAATCTCAAGAAAAATCACTGTATCTTAAAATAGATGTAATCTATGTAATCTGAGCAGAAGCTTTTTAAAATTTTTGCTGCCGAACCTGCAAGCATTGGTTTTGTGTATAAAAAACATGATGACACTGATTATAATAGAGGGAATTGTTTAGATTTATTGCTGTTGAAGCAGTTTTGTGAGCTATAAGGGCTATCAAAAATGTGTACAGCTGCACATGATTTAGTAATTACCAGTGTCCATAGCATCTATCTCTGGCAGATGTTTCAGAAGCTGCTAATTTTAAATTGCATCAAAAGAATCATGCTTGTAAGAGAACACTTGGATCTTATGAAATGTAAAATTATTAGCTTAACTTCTACAGTGTTTTAAAAGTTTTGGATTTTTTTTCAATAAAAATGTTTAAATAAGCAAAACTCTCTTCTGTTAATAGGAAAATTAAGTAAGATGATATGTTCATGTCAATCTGTGTTTGAACAGTGGTTTTCTTAAATAAATGAAAGAAAGTCTACGTATTGAAGTTTTATATACTTAGTTGGTGTGTCTATCCTTAAAATCTATAAAGCATCTGTGTGATTCTAAATTTCACTCTCTCTAAAGTGCGCAAAAATTTGTGAACAATTCTGGTTGGCCCAAGAAATAATTTCAAACTATCCTCTAGAAACTGTGTACAAGACTCATGCATTGCAACCTTTATGCAAAAAAAAAATAAATGAAGAAACAATATTTCTACTACAACTTGGATTTTTCAATGGTACAAATGCAAAGCTTTCCATTGCAATAAGGTGTTAAAAGATCAGTGCAGGATGATTTGGCATTCTGAGATGGACAAGCTGACTCTTACTTCAGATTATTGCATTAATTCTGCTGATGCATCTTTTCATTGTTGTCATTCACGGACCAAAGTGAAAATCTACAATAATACTGTTTGAACAGGGTGTGGGATGAGGCAGGTTGTTTATTAGTTTGTTTTGGTAGTGGTTTTTTGTTTACTTGCTTTTGGGTTTTTTAGCTGTGAATTGCCAATGATTTTCCTGAAGGTGTCATAAAAAACGGAAAGATTCTCTTACTTAATTAATTGTTTTTTTCCCAGTGTCATGAGGTAACTTCCATCCATCATGTATTCTTACCTAAAAATTTTGTCATTGCAGTTTGCTGGGTTAAATCCAGCTAAATTAACAATGTTAAAGAAGGTTCATCTAGGTAATTATACAGTACTACTGCCCGAAAATAACTTAAAAAAAGCGTTTATACTTCAGTAAGTCTTTGGAGCTGTTTGTAATTTCTGCTAAAGTAGCTACAGCACTATTTAGCATCCTAATGTACTTTAGGGCACAAATTTTGAAGGTGATAGTGAATAGTAAAATAATTTAGTTTATTTTTAGATTTTTTTTGCATTTGTAGCATTTTATGGCTCCAGGTACATAATTACAATTCAGTACAGGAAATATGAGCATAGAAGTCAACAATTTTCAGGTCAGAAAAAATGGAAGGAAATTGCAGCAATTTTTTTTTTCTAATTTAATTTTCAAATTTTTGACCTGGCTTCCCTCTGGATATTAATTTCTGAGTAAGAAACAGACAAGAAAAACAGAAAAGTATAAATTGCAAAAGAATTTAAGAGTGTCTTTTCCTTATGCTCCATTAGTAATGGAAAAATTTTACTTTAGCTCTAGATTGCATCTTTTTAAGGACAACTTTTAAATCAAAGAATTGGGGTAAAGCATATGAGTAGTTAACCTAACAACGCTTTATTGAACATAATCCATTTCCTTTTCTTCAAAAACTGGAAATTTATTAATATTCTTATCTAAAATGGAATTTCTGACCCTATTAACATGGCACTCAGATAATTTGCATTAAACCTTCACTATCCATTTTATTATCAGTTATTGTATATTTAACATGTAATACGATGTGTAAATCAGGTTTATTTTCTAACACATTAGGCTGCCAAAAGGCAAAAAAGCACACACCCCTGTATAACCCCTTATAGAATCATTATTGTCTAGCTGTCTGCTTGAAAAGCCAACCAAATTCTCACTTCAAGTATTTTGTCACTTTTATATTTATTCTGGTTGGTATGTAATGAAATTAATCATGTCTATAAAATATATGTCACTGCACATGGATGTTCAATAAAAACATTACAATAAAGATAGAATATATTTAATTTACATGTTAATAAATCAGAAATAATGTAATTAAAAATATATGAATTACACTGGAATTAACCGAGTCCCATACACAATTCAGAACAGGGAATTTTATTAAACATACGTTATGGTTTAGGAATGGTATTTCACAATTTAGGGTTCCCACATTAACACTTTAACTATGAGCCCTCGGTTAACTGCCCCATTTCCCTGCTCCCTGTCCCTTGCGGTAAGATGGAGAAGAAAATTGGAGGCACTAAAGATCACAGGCTGAGATAAGAACAGTTTATTGGAAGCAGCAAATGAAATAAGAAAACAAATGGTAGCAGTAGCAGTATTAATAATGGATGTGGGAGGAAAGAAGAGAATGAGTCACACATGATTGCTCATCGTGTGGAGTCTGACATTACCCCCAAGCAGAAGGGACCTCTTCTGTGAGGTGGGAGGTGGTACAAATAATCACCAGGTCCTGGTCATCACCTTACTGACTATTGCAAAAATTAACCCTGCCTGGGCTGGAACCAGGACAAGATATGAAATAAAAACAATTGATACCTTTATCAGATTTTGTTGCTTGCTTGTGAATTTTTTTTTTTTTACTTCTGCCTCCTTAGCTTTTGTCCTGAATTTACACTTCCTTTGTGCCTTGCTGTGTGCTGTCTTTCACTATGGGGATTGAACATGATAAAGAAAAACTTAATGGACTATATGCATAACTAGCACAAACCTTCAGAACCAGAATGGAAAGCATAAATTTCAATCCTTTGGCTTCAGTAAAAGCTATCTGCAGAGCCACAGAAACCCTAGGCTAACCTTACTAAAGAATATCTGCTTCATCTTTATTTTCTCACATGAGTTGCAGAGCTTCTTTAAGGACCATGATGTCCTTGGTTATGACCTTTATAGTGTAGCCAGCTTCTCCAGAGAAAAGGTGGTAAAAAGAATTCTCTAAAATGTCAACTGACAATCTATAGTTCTTGTTTTAAAAATACAGAATATGTGGAGGAAGCAATGTTGCATGAAAAATCCTAAAGAGTTTATGAAATTTTCTGTTATATTATTTAAATTAAAACAAATATTTAAGTCAGTATATTAAGATATTTAAGTAATGATACCATCTAAATTTCAAGGCAAATTGGAAGATAATATTTTGCATAGACTCTCATAGGTCTTTGAAATTCTAGAAATGATATAATTTAAATTCTGCTTTCATACTCCATTTTTACAAAAGCTCATGTTTCGTTTGAATTTTTTTAGTGTATTTTAGAGGGAATTTATTCTTCTCTCTCATCCTGTAAAGTTTTCTTTCTGCCTCAGATACAGCAATTTTTTGTTGTTGTTTTCATTTGATATCTACCTAACTACATATTCTGCTCTAATTTGAAGGCTAGACTTCAGAATATTCAACATCCCAAAGAAAAAAAAAGAAAAAATACAAAGCACAACAAAACCCAGCCAGCATCCCCAGCAAAATTCCAGAGATTTTATGTTTCTATATGAAATTATGTCTGTAAGACATGGACATGTTGTAAAACATTCTTTATGTCATATTTCCACAAACATTTTATCTAACCTGAATGGCTGTGACTGCAGCTTGGTTAAGGAATGACAGTATATCAAGCACTGCACAAGACACATTACATGTATGTCCTCTGTCCTACAAACTCACAGAGATATTTTGCTGAGTTCCTGACTTATAAGAACACCTGGGAAACTTTCTAAGTTTGCTGTTGAAAATAAAACATACCTCTTGCTAAAATCAGTTATAATCGTTGCATCAGTCAGGCTGCAACACAGCTAACAACTGCTGGTTACAGCAGCTACAGTGATGTGAACTTTATAGCACTCTCATGCAATTGTATGAACATCTGCTTTTATTGCTCTCCTACTTCCCTGCTTTTCAAAATGTGAACAGTATTTTCCTATTATGTTCTGTACTAAGCAAAGCCATCAATTTTAAGCATCTTTTTCACATGCACTGCAGAATGAAATAATTTCCTTTTCTCATCAAACAATCTGTATAATTAGAGTACTTTTAGCTATCTGCATCAAACAATTAGCGTATTAATTGCTGAGGGTTGGACTATACTAGTGAGCATGTAAGCAAAATTTTATAAATGTGATTACGTTGTTGCGAGAGTAATGAACAGGAATGGCATTTCTATAGACAATGAATCTTTTTCTCCAGAACTCTATGACAAAGATTTTCATTATAGATAGTCAGTTGTTTATCCTCAGGGGCTATTTCTTTTTCCTGTATCTCAGCTTCCTCTTTAGAATTGACAGGCCTAATTCTGACCTGGCTTATTTGGGTTTTATGCTAAAGGAAATAAAATTATTTTTAAAAAGTTGATCTAACAAGCCAAAACTGGTTGCTTGCTGTGGCCCAGAGTGTTTTGTGCAACTTCTGAGAGTTTATTGAAAGTTAGCCCCTTGTCTTGCAGATTCTTAACAAATAAGTATGGAATGCACAGCAGCAATGTTCCCATATTTGTTGACAGACACTTAGCATATTATTCTAGCCATTAGGAACACATCTGAAGTGTGCATGCTTTTGTATATACATGGCCTGTTAGTTAAACTGAGAGTTCTGTATTGTGTTTCAAGACAGCTCTTCTAGGCTCCTTTTGCAAGCTTAACTATCATCATCCAAAAGTATCAATTTGGCAGTCTCACCTGTGATAGGTCAGACTATGCTGATATTCAGAACATAATAGAATGGCCTGGTTTGGAAGGAATCATGAAGATCACCTAGTTCAAAACCCCTGCAGTGGGCAGGGACACCTTTGACTGGTTTGGTTCTTCAGGACTCCATCCTGCCTGACCTTGTACACTTGCAGGGCTGGGTCACCTGCACCTTCTCTGGGCCATCAGTTCCAGTGTCTCATCACCCTCACAGTAAAGAATTTCTTTCTAATCTAAGATAAACATACTCTTTCAGTTTGAAGCCATTCCTTGTTGCCCTGTTACTAAATACCCTTGTAAATAGTTTCTCTCCATCTTTCTTGTATCTACCTTCAGGTGCTAGAATGTCAGAGTTAGGTGACCCAAAAGCTTTTTTTTTTTCTTTTTTTTTCCCCAGGCTGAACAATCTCAATTCTCTCAGCCTTTCCTCCTATGAGAAGTGCTCCATCACTCTAATTGCCTTGTTGTCCGTTGTCCTCCTTTGGACTTGTTTCCAGAGGTCGATATTCCTCCTCTATCAGAGACCCAAGAGCTGGATGCAGCACTGCAGCTGGGATCTCACCAGAGCAG
>VXBI01008365.1:805348-833876 GCA_013397375.1 Toxostoma redivivum | reverse complement strand
CTCTCTCTCTCTCTCTCCCTGCTGGGCACGCTGCTTTGGATGCTGCCCAGGACACATTTGGCTTTCTGGGCTGCAAGCGCACTTTGCCAGGTCATGTCCAGCACCCCCAAGTCCTTCTCAGCAGAGCTGAGCCAATCTGTTCATCCCCAGCCTGTATTGATACCAGGAGTTGCCCCAACTCAGGTGTAGCACCTGGAATTTGGTCTTATTTATCCTCATGAGATTCCTATACTCCCATTTCTTGATATCGTCCAGGTCCCTCTGGCATCCTGTCCTTCAGGATGACACCCTAACCTTTGGGTGTGTCCACTGCAGCAGCCAGCTTGGTGTCATCCACACATTTGCTGAGGGTGAACTCAATCCCTTCCTCCTTCATGAAAATATTAAATAACACTGGTGCCAATACAGATCCCTGAGGGCCACCACTTGTCACTGATGTGACCCTGAGTCATTGACTGCTAACATAATTTGGGTTTCTTTTAAGGAGAAATGACCAACTACTCTACAGTAATACTGTGACTGGCTCTTGAACAGGAGCAAGTATATCTGTCTGTCTTTATAGTGTCTGTTTTCTCTGTATATATTTTTTATCTTAAAAAAATTAAATTATCTTTTTTCAGTTTTAAATATGGAATGCATTAATCATGCCAGTATTTGTTTATGTCTCCCTGAGTGAAGGACTAGCAAACTGGAGCTCTTTTCCCAGTGGAGAAGAGCTTTGCAAAAGGCAGGATCAGGAAGGAGAGTTTAAAGAGTACTGTACATTTTGACGCCCAAAGAAAATAATCCAATCTTACATAGTTTTATTATTAAAAAACATCTTAGCTTTATTAAAAAGAGACTGATACACAACTCTTCAGGACACTCTGGAAAGTTCTTTAGAGATCAATACCAGTTAGACATGAGCTAAACATTTTGATGAAATACTAAAAATCACTGTCTATAGAATAGTGAAGGTAAATCTGTTCTTTACCTGTTCTTCACAGCAGAACTAAGTAATCACACAAGGTAATTTCTTCACTACTGTAGACTTTCAAAAGAAAAAAAAAATTATAAAACTTCCTGCTTGTTTTTAATTTGCTTTGAAATTGGCCACTAAACAACAGAGTAGGAGGACACAATTGCACAATTTGATATTGTATTTGAGTCCTAGTGAAAAGTGTTACACTTCTGTAGGAAAGAATAGAAACTGAAAATGAGAACAAGCCCATAAATATTCTCAGGAAAACTTCATCACTTTTACATTTTTTAACCATCTGTAATTTTGAATCTCTATATTAATACTTTACAGGGAAATTAATAGCCTGGGATTTTTTAAGAGTGAGAGGAAAAAAAAAAATCAAATTTACAGGTATACCAGGCATTAAAATATTTCCCTGAGGTACTTTATTCTTTAAATGAATGTGGTTCACATGATTAATATCAATAGAGAATATTATTTAACATTTTATGTATTGTTCAATCATTGCAAACAAGATAGAAATTTATGCACATAGTAATGCTATGTATGCAGTTTATGTTTTTTCTGTTTATGTGTATTTCATTCTTCTGCAAGATCTATATAATAGGGACCTCTAAAACACACTAAGAACCATTTGTGAGTTCTTCTATTAAGCTTTGAGAAGATCAAGCTGGTATTTTCTGTTATATCCACTCAATGGTTGAAAATATTCCTACCCACCCTAATACAGACAGAACTATGTGATTTTAAAAAATAATATTTAGTTGAAATTTAAAAAAAAATATATATATTTTAAAATCTGCATTAGAATTCATTTCATGATACTTAGAAGTTTTAACTTAATTGTGCCCTTAGTGATAGCATTTTATAGTCATCATGACTATAAAATGACTGAGATATATTCTTCAGGTTTTTAAAGTATTTGTTGGCGTACTTTAAAGTATTTCCTTGTGTACTTACTTGGTTAGATTTTAGAATCTTTTATCCTGTAGAAAAAGGATTTTTTTTCATTAATTGCATCACATAAATTTTTGTTTACTATTATATTCTCCATTAATCTCTTTATGTTGATTATGTCATAATGTTTAATATTTTTGTCTCACCGGTTTCTATCTTTAGAATTGTATTGGAAAATAAGTTGAGATGCTTTATACTTTTGAAAACCTTTCCATGCATAAAAATATGTTTTTCTTCAAGTATAAAAAATTTGTGAGCCTTGTTTGGTTTTGTTTTGTTTTCAATAGGATTTACTATGCAAAACCACAGCCATAAAAATACATAATGGCTTAGTAAAAGCACTGCAATATATCACAATAGACTTCTGTGTCCTATGCAAGCAAAATCTAATTTCTGCTGAGTTAGGAAATGAGTACTCTACTGTATTTCATTATTACTTCTGATTCTGTTTAAGAAAAGCTAAATTGCTCTTATGAAAAGCAGGACTAGGTAAGTCTCATGACAGTAAAAGGTTAATGCTACACTGATTCTAAATCTTCTTCTATCCTCCACTTCTGCACAAGAAATCTTTCTCGGCTGTTGGCTTTGCATTATGTCACAGAAGCTTCCCAAACAATTCTGTACCACTAGACACTGAGAGAGATTGTAATAAAGTGGATAGTTAAAAGTAAATACCTAGCTAAAGAGTTTGCAGAAAACACACTCAAGATAAATAGCCTTTTTATGGGGAAAGGATGGATGCAATCAGGGAATAAACATTTAGGCCAACAATATCTAGAGATCTGCAGTTAAATTTGGATACAGGTTGTCAAATATTTCAGTCTAATGCCATCACATGACATTTTTTTTTCTCCTTGCCAAACTAGACTTAGTGTAGTTTTATTGTACTGTCCAAATTACATGAGATCTTAAAACCTCTCAATGGAATTTGTACATGCCCATGTTAATAATTTAAGTCCAAGAAGATGATTTAAGGTAATAAATAAATAAATAAATAAATAAATAAATAAAATCATTAGGGTAAGAGATTCACATTCTAAATGCCAAAAAAGCAATCCAATTCTAAAGGAGACTAGAAGAGCTCATGGAAAATAAATCTATTGGGATCTTTTATATAGTACCTGGCTAGATTATTTACCAGTTTATTCAGAAGCTAGAGAAAAAGACAGGATGGTTAGGAACTGCCTTTCAAAGGCAAGTCAGTAAACTTAGATGCCTTTCAGAAGTGTCTGAAACATTATTTGTTGAACAAAGGAATCAAATAATTTCATGGACACCTTTTTAACTTACTGCACTTCCTGCTTTTTTCTTCTGTAGCATGCTTAGAAGGCCAACAATTGGCAATGAAAACAGAAAACAGCAAATACAAGGATAGATGAAACTATAAATACATGGTACCTCAAATATGAAGGAAAAACTATTTCTAGTGCTTTTTCAATACTTGTCTGGTAGGAAAAAAAAAAGAAAAGAAATGCCCCAAAGAAAGGAATTTTTTTAAGCAGAAAGAGTTTGTTTGATTTTTTTATGGGTGTTTTTTTGTTTGTTTTTTTTTTTTTTTAACTTATTCAAGATGCAATCAGTGAATTCAGTGAGATGGAATGACTTATTTCTACAGTTAGGAAGTGAGAGGACAATAAGTTTGGATAGAGAATTATATATAAAACTATCAAAAAGTCTGGGTTTTTTTTTCAAGTTTTCAAGAAATAGTGTGAAGAGAAAGTAACAAAGAAAAATATATTTCTTTCTCTGGCACATTTGTTAATAAATATTTATTTCTATTTTATCTTTTCATGTCTAGAATAATCCAGCCCTAAGAAAACATATGGAGCCCACATAAAGAAATGTGTACTACAAGTGTGTATATGCTAGATGTTCATTTCTGAAGCTTCTCTAGACAAAATCATGACAAACTTTTCAGAACAATTAAAAAAAAAAAAACCTTAGTCAAAGCCCTTAAGGTCTTTAAGAAAGTAATTCAATCTTTTTCAATTTACATAGAAGCTTCTGAGATTTGTTTCCAACTACTCCTAGAATTATTTTTCCGGTGATCTCTATCTCACATTCAGAAATTCCTAACTACTTTTAATACAACGTTTTATTTTATTTTTGAAATGCATACACTACTTCGAGATTAATGTAAGTTTTTAGAATTCTAGACAATTAAAAGACTTCTGGAAGGTATATGAACCAAGCATGATGCTTCCATCAATGAAGTTCTTTGAGTATAGTCTAGTCAAGTTTGCTCTTGCACCATCTTTCTGGGCAGCTGTTCCAGTTTCTGAACATCCTGACTCCATACATTTCTTTCTAATATCTAGACAGAATTTTTCTTGCTGCAGCTGGTGTCTGTTGACTTTTGTCCTGCCACAGAGGGCCAAGCTGAAAGAGTGGCAAAATACAGTTACCTTATTAAATCTGCAGCTGTCTATCGCACAAGTAGATCTAGAAATGTTATTGGTCTAAAGTTTGAGTATTTATTATAACTTACATCTATCCTAATAAAAATCACAGCTCTGCTGGTATTTAAATAACATTAAAATTAATAGTGAGAGAATTTCATCACTTCCTGGAGGCGCATCTCTCTTTGCAGTAGTTGTAGATAACAAGAGATGCTTTCCCAATCTTCTCCTCTTAAATCTGGACACATCCAGTCCTTTTGCCCTCTCCTGCCTCTCATGTCATAGGGTTGTGCGTATGCACTAATCATGTTAGTCAGCCTTTGCTGGCCTTACATCAGTATGTCAATGTCTCTATTTTAAATGCAAACCTCCATTTTTGCTTGAACTTTACATGTACCAAATGCAGCCAATGGAAGAGAAAAAAAAATAGCCTAGCTGTCAGATTCAAAAATAAGCACAGAAAGAATAGAAAACAAAACAAAACAAAAATGCATTCAGTGTGTTAAACACAGAGGCTCCAAAAGGATTCTGGCAGTCACTGTGCCTTTAATCACAGGTTCCTTTCAGAGTCTTAGTCTGCAGAACAAAATTTTGTAATCCAGTTTGGTCTTAATTGCAGTTTCACTAATATGGGTGTGCATTTTTCTGTTTGGTATTGTTTACTCACTAATTTTTATTTGGTGAGCTTTATTTTCTCATTATTAATTTTAATGTGATTTGAACACCAGCAGAGCTGCCACTATAATTAGAAGAGTTAGCTATAACAGTAAATAGAACTTTATGCAAATACAGAATTGTAGATTTGCTTCTGTGATAGATAAGTGAAGGTTTAATACAGGGAGTGCAATTTGCAGTTCTTCTAGTTTTTTTCCTTTGCAGTATGCTTAAAGTCTTTTTTGATACAGTCCAAAATAAACTGGAAATTGAAATTCATGTCATATATTTTTGACAGTGTACTTCCATGTCAGAGATTTTGCAGCAGCTTGTAGCAGGTTGGTACAGCTGCATTGCAGGAGACTTAAGCTGTGACATAAGTGAAAATAGGGTCGTGTCCTTGTTTTAAGTCAAACCGAGGGGTTGGAGTTGCAGGGTGAATTTTGGTAGGAGACTAATAATTTTCAGTCTCTGCGCAGCAGAACAGCTTTATTTTTTTATACCTAGGCTGTAACTCTGATGTCTGGGAAACAAAAGTTGCTCCTAGCATTCCTAATAAATCTACACATATGTTCTGTGTCTGGGCAAAGGTACAGCGACACCATTTAGTGTGTCCCTTAGGCAGGTATGTTCCTATAATTGTAGACAAAGATGGGAATGTTTGCACTGTGTTACATCACTGCAGAGGTGTTATTTCTGCCACCTGAGAATTTTCTCCTAATTTCGTTACTATTTCCTAACCTACTGTCACTAAATGAAAAGTCAACTGAAAAATAAAAAATTTTGAAAAATGCCAAATGGTTTGAAGATTCTGTCTTTGAAATAGCCCAATAAGATTTGATTTCCAGAGGCAATATGCCTTTAGTTACATATATTCATTACCACTAAGAATTTAGAATGTCAAAGTCTTTCCTTAGAAACAGTCTTCTCACTGAAAATTGAGTGTCCCCTCATATATAAGGTTCATATTTCTCCTATTTATTGATTCTTTTAATAATTACTAATTCAGTCTATATTTTTAATCTACTTACTGTAAACAAGTGAGAGTTAATCTGAAATATAGTGCTCCTTAGATTCTTTCTGAAAAAAAGGACCCTTTGGTGAAATATTGAAAGAGTCCCCATGAAATCCTCATTTATTTTATTCTACTAATACAAGTACATTTAGCAACAGAAACAGAATTTGCTTTTTCAGTACTAGTGCCGGAAAATAAACTATAAGGACAATGAAACTGTCTCCTTATTCATAAAATAAGAAGAGGAAACGAGAAGTATGCAAGCAATGCCTTGCAAGTATGGGAAGTCTTCAGCATAGTGTCTGTTTTTAACTTGGCACTGAGCAGTGTAGTTGAGTAAAAAAAATTTCTTTTTAGTAGAGGAGCAGAATTCTCCAGATCTTCGCATTATTTTAATTTGGATGAACAAGTGAGATACGAGTAAGAATTATATTAGCTCATTATTTTGAGAAATTAATTTCTGAAGAACTTTTTTTTTTTTACTCTGTTTTGTCTGTTTTATCTTAATATTTTCTTACAATTTTCATTTCTATTGATTTACCTTACATGACTTCTGTTAGTTGCTCTTTAGTGCAAATTGTTTTATCAAGCTGTGAGGGATTGTGTAACTAACCTACTGAAACAACAACAAAAGAAAATATCAAGAGAAGAGTAAAGCTGACTAGGCTTTTAATAGGCATATTTTAAATGAAATTGAACTGTAGAACACTAGAATGAAAAGTTTAAGATGAGTTTGACTCAGTTTCTTGTCTTTGGATGAAATAACAAATGTATAAAATATTTTAGCACTAACAAATGTCTGAAGAATTCAACTAAGGATTTAATGAAGTAAACTGTGCATTGTAAGTCCATTAATCTTCTGCAATATGATAGTGCTGAGTTTACAATATCTTTACTAAGGAGAAATAACTGCTTTAAAGAAAAATCAAGATAAATTCTGGTGTTTAACAAGAGATACATTAATATCATGAAGGAACCTATTACCACAGTTTCTATACTTCAGCGATCTCTACAGAGAACCAACATATATGGCAATCATCACATTAGAATTAAAACTTAATACAGCACTACATATATGTGGCGTATTCATATGCTGCAATGTGTTACATAATAGAAATGGTTACTTTATATTTTAGCACTTTTCTTATCATAATACTTTGAGGAATACAAATGAGGAATCCTGATTTCATACAGAAGTTTTATCATCCAGATGGAACAAAATATTAAAAAATATAGCCTATTTTTTGTAATTTTTTTCTTGTAATCGGAGGATGTGATTTCTAATAACTTTTTGTGTTAGAAGGAATGGTTTCTTTTAGCTTTTATGCAACTGCTTAAAAAACAAAATTATTCTAGCTTTGTTCAGAAATGCATATCCTAATCATAGTTTTGTCTATGGTTTTAGAGAAAAGACAGATATTATTTCAGAAAATCATACTTATCCTTAATGACAGTCATTAATTAAGTTAAAGAGGTAACTATCATAAATTTTTCAAAACAACAAAAAAAAAAGAGTTTTTATCTAAGTGAAATTTTGTGGTATGTAGGGTAGAAACAGATACTTGAAAGTAATTGGTACAGGAAAACATGCTTTCCTTATTACAACAATTTTCATTTGATTTGCCTTTTGTAGAAAATCATCTTTAATTGGTGAATTTCTTGTTAGAGAATAACTGTACCCATTCTTTACATTTAGGCTTAACTAATTCAAGTGAGTGTCTCTGTAGAGATTAGCTAGTTCTTCCTGTGTAAAAGAAGATATGTGTGCATGTAGAGACAGCAGGCCAACATAGCATTTAAATTTATGTTTTAAAAATTTGAGCTTTAAATACATACTCCAGATCAGAGCTTGTGTGGGTAAATGCAGTCTGCTTTATTACTGCTATGGCATACTTATAGCCACCTGGAGTCCCAGCTGGGAAAGTTGTCACACAGCATAATTCAGAATGCCCCTGGTGGAAGGATTATTATTTTCAGTTCTATTGCATAGATTTTAGTCTCTTTTATTAAATCTAACATAATAGGACAATATGTGTCTGAAGTAGATGTCTTTGGTATGTATGAAAACAAAGCATAAACCTATTCAAAACTTGGCAAAACCATTAATTTTAATTCTGCTTAAAGGTTTACAACATTTTTATTAGTTTAAGTGCTTTGAAATTTCCATTAAAAACTTCACATTATGTTGTGTCTGGTAAGTTTAATGTTGTTCTGGTTACTCCTTCTCCAGGTATGACTTCATTTTGCTGAGTGGAAATGGATCAAATAGATAGTATAATACAGAAATGACTGGAAAAAAAATTATATGACATCTTATAATATTTCCCCTCCTTAAATTTAAATATTAAAAAAAGTTTAATAGGTTTTAAAACCAGTTGAAGGCTGTAGGCATACATTTTTTAAAGGCAACAGCTCCCTTCTATTTCTAAACACAATCATATCATCCTACCAAAGCATTTAATTCCTTTTGCTAATGATGTGCAATGACAGACAATTATAATGTCTCTGTAGGACTCTTTCTGACAAATCCATTATAATCACTTCTGTGATGTTTTTAAAGGTGCATTTCTAGCCAACCAATCACTCTGTATCTTCAGATGGAAATTATCAGAATGACTTGATTTGAACATGGACTCTCCCCAGCTGATGCTACTCATCAGAGTTGCTGGACAAGCAAGTACTTTCAGCTTAATGACTGCAGTCATGGTCCCCCTCAACAGCTGGCTGCTGGCAGCACCTGCTTCACTTGAGGCATTGAACTTAGTAAGAGAATGCACACTAGGTAGCTAAAATACCAGATACCAACTGGTAAAATCTTTATTATTGCATCCAGTTTATGCTGTTTCACTTTGATATAGAGGTGAAAATAAAATTTTCTATGAAAGTAGAGCATCATGGTGACTTAAGAAAGGTCCTGAGGTCTGAAAAAACCCAAAAATCACTCTAATCTTCAAGTGCAAGAAGGAAGCTGCAGTGAACTATGTGCTGGCCAATTTCACTGTCATTCCTGGAAAGATGGTAAAGCAGGGCTGCACATTGGATCAAGGGTACGCCTTTCTGGGGACATCCATAGTAGAAGCAGCCCCAGATCACCTTGCACCAAACTTCAAGCCTTGGCAGGGTCCTTCTTCCACAGCTGCACTGCGTGGCCATTTCCCTGTGCACCCACATGATGACTCTCCTCCCTGAGAGCAGTTCTCTCCCATTTTCCTTCTCTAGGCCAATCTTCCCTGCAGGCTCCACACCACCTGCCTCTGTGGGGACAAGTTCCACATCTACCACTTCATCTTTTCCATCCTGCTGCCAAGGGAAGCAGTTGGAGTGTGGGTTTAGAATAGCCTCTCTCATTCCCCTAAGGGCATGCCAGGAAATTGTTGTGTGCTGGACACACACAGAACAATGTGAGCCCCAAGCAAAAACATCAGCTCCAAAAAGATCATGTTTGACATCTCATCCAAAAGAAGGAGTGAGGCCCTTTGAAAGGTCACAAAGAAGAAGACGGCCCCACTGGGAAGTTTGATCTGTCCTCTGGTCACAAAATGGTCAGTGAGAGCTGGCCCTTGGCTCCTCCCAAGACACTTATGGCACCCAGTACTTCTGCAGCATCCAGACAGTACCAGCCCCACCCTCAGAGTCCTCAGAAAACTCAGGGCATAGGAGTAACAAAGATAGTTCTCAACCCCACTGATTTAAAATGAAAAGATTTCAAAATATTTTTTTTTGTCTCAGATCAATGGATTAATTTATGTTTGTAGATACTCTCTTCCAGGCATTCAAAAAACTCTTGCATCTCAACAGCATATTAAAAATTTCCTATCTGTGGCCTTCTTAAAGAACCAGAATTTTTTTCAGAGGGACTAACATACAAATAATAGGGTTAAATTCATTAAAAGTTAATATCTTAAAATCCAATAAAAATGAAAGGGAAGCACCTGAAGGGTATACTATGGTAAATATTAACCAAGCAGCTTTGGATTCTTTTAATAAGGCCTTTAATACTACAACTATCTATAAGTAAGTTTAGTCAAAAGTCACACAGATATTTTATTTACAATGAGAAAAGCATTTAGGTGAAAACAAATGAAACTTCAAGAAATGTAGAATCCTTAAGTCACTTTCAACTTCCCATGAAACTCTTTCTAAACTCTGCTTCCCTAGCTGATCATCTCTGATTCTGTAAACATAGATCCAGTGGCACAATGGTTAGTAATTTTTCATCTTCACAGAGGTAGGTTAAAAATACCAAAAATGTATAGTAAATGTAACAGCTGCAGGGTGTCACTCTGCCCTTGTACATTCACACAATTTATGTTCCATATTATTTTGAAAGGACAGATGGCATTGCAAGTGAGCTACATTCTTGTGTTTATAAGGTTCAGTGCTAGTGTCCTGGTTCAGAAGAAGACTTCTGTGATGTATACCATTTGGTTGTGACAGCCCCTAAGTAGCACTCATAACTAAGCCGTCATGCACTATTTAGTATTAGGGTGGGAGAGAAAATGACTTGGTGGGAGGGTTAATTCCAAACACTTTGCTAAAGGAGATTGCTACAGTCCATTAGCTGCAAGCAGCTGAGCAGATGAAGAAAGCTCCACACAGTCACATATTAACTCTGTATAGCTATATATATATATTCCGTAGCATGTGTATAGTTGTACTGCTGATAAGGGATTATAGGCTAAGTGGAAATGAAATAGCAAATCATTTTTAGATGTACAGATGATTTTATATGCTTTATATTTATGAAGCTCTAGTATTTGATGTGCTTCTGTATTAAGATGATTAAGGATGCATTTTTAAAAGGAATTATGCATCTGAAGTTAGGTGAAATTTTAGCACTGATCACCAGAATTTCAGAAAATATTTCTTACTTGTACTTCCAGTTCTAGCAGCCTGAATGATCCAGGTACAGCAAGACAAAGGTAAACTTAAATGAGCAAACACATCATGAGTAAGGTTTAGCCAAAAGCTATAACAAAGTAATGCAAACAGCCTATGGGTCACAGTTAACTTATCAAATGGTTTAGCATTTATTAAAAGCTAGGAAAAAAAGGTTCTGATGAATTGGGATTGATTTGCAAAAAGTCAGATGAATCAGTTGGTTTATTTTGTAATGAACCATTGGAGTACTAGGTGAAAGTCTGCAACAGGACTTTTCCTTGTAAGGGTATACCCTTGTAAAGGGTATACCTCCTACCTTTTTCTTTGCTTCCAAACTAGCAAAAGTGAGCAAATAAATAAGCCTGGCTATATGGAATAATAGGATGCCTTTTTATTTCAACCAATTACATGATTAATTATCTGAGGTACAAGCCTTTAATGATATTAATCCTTATGTTTCACAACAGCTAAAATCTGTAAGTGAAAACAAGGTGTGATTTTCTGCCTTTTCTGATAACTACGTATCACAAGAAAAAAAATTAATTTTCCTTCGTGTTAATCAAATTAGCATAAAAGTACATTTCCACTCATTTTATACATGTATATTTAAAAAAATTTAGAAGAAAGGGATTTTTGGCTTGTTTTATTTTCAGGTCTGTTTTCTACAAGTTTGATGCTAACCTGCTGTAACGCCTTGACTAGGTATGTGTCCTTCTGGCAGTCTTTCAAGATCACAAAGTCTTTAATATATACGGTGAAGAATGAAATTCTAAAATCTTGAAGAGATATAGATCATTATATATTTCCAATCAGAATGCTTACTTGTTAAATTTGAAACATTATTAAACTATATACGCAGGGAAAAAATGGCTAGCTGTCAAATTTACATGACTCTAAAAATACCTGCAAGGTGCAGGTTTTCATCCCAAGCCCCTGAATACTTCTGCCTTAGAACTCAAGTAACTTTTATGTTATTGTCTTTATAGCAAACATCTCTAATTTTTTCACCTGTTTAATCAGTTCTAAATATGCACTAATACTAATTCCAATCACAAGTGCTTAGTACTGAATAAATATGAATACATATTGATAAGATCAGTGATAGGACAAAAGGACACAAAAAATGCAGCTGTCACAGATATATGTGTCACACATATTTCCTAGGTGCAAAGTGAACATGTATTTTAGAAGGAATTTTTCTACTTCATGTTATTAACTGCTGATTTAAAAGGATTGGGGTAAGCACATTGGAAATAAAGTCAATTTTGCATGGACTTATTTCAGTCAAAACTGGTATAGATGTATCCTCTCTATTCTTATGGAATTAGATACTAAATCTCTTCTTAGGATAGGGAAGTTCAAAAACTGAAAGTCAGTTGCCAGTCCTCAAAATTTCTGAGTTGTTTGTGGCTGTGAGAAGAAGAAAGGATGAATAGGACAGTAAATCCTGGTTTAGTGAACCTAAGATAAAGCTATAATTTATTTTTGTCTTAAGTATTGCTTAATATAAATTTGAGAAAATGTGGTCCTTCATTCTTTGGGAATATATGCCTTGGAGTACAATACCTATATTTTGACTTCCAAGTTTTTCCTTTTATGGGCAAGAACGTAATTGGTGATCTCCAAACAATAAATATATATATACTGTCTGGCAAAACTTGTGATACCTTTAATTTTCCTATGTTTGCGCTTTAAAATGTGATAATTTTTCCATGTGACTAACTCTACTGCCAATTTGTCCCACCTACTTCTTTTGTTTCCATATTATGAGATCAATAAATGAACTCTTAAAAGCAAGACTTAATACTGTTAAACAGTCCTTCACAGCCTCCATGAAAGAGAAAAATACAATACATAAAAAATACAATAAATTATATTTCACTCTTATTTCATCCTCATTCTAAGAATCTTACAACACTATATAACATTTGATTGTATTTTACATGGAGGTTATGCAGTGAAATTGCTTGCTTAATGTCACACAGGACTGTCCCTGTGTGCTGAAAGATGATTCAATGAGGAAAACATCCAGCCTGAATGGCCAATGAGATTTTGAAAGAATTTACTAATAAAAAGAGGATGTGTCATCTTTGGAAGGAGGGTCAGATCTCTTAGGAAGTATTTAAAGGGGTTGCTAGGGCATGTTGGAAAAAAATTAGAGTTGCCAAAGCTCAGAACTAACTTATTTTGGCAACTTTTATAAAGAATAATAAAAAATGTTTTTACAGATATATTAATGGCAAAAGGAAGGGTAAGACCAACCTTTGTACTCTACTAGATGTGGGAGGGAACTTAGTAACTGCAGATGGGGAGCAGGAAGAAGTGCTTAGTGCCTTCTTTGCTTTGGTCTTTAGTGGGAAGACAGCTTGTCCTCTGGACAACTGTCCTCCTGGGATGGCAGATGGTGTCAGGGAGCAGAATGGTCCCCTGTTATCCAGGTGGAGGTAGGCAGAGAACTGCTGAGCTGCTTGGATGTTCATAAATCTATGGGATCAGATGAGATCCATCCTGGGATGATGAAGGAGCTGGCAGATGAGCTTGTGAAGCCTCTCTCCATCATTTAACAACAGTCCTGGCTCACTGGTGAGGTCCCAGATGACTGGAAGATGGCCAATGTGACACCTATTCACAAAAAGGGNTTCAGAGTGTGTCGAGAGGAGGCAAAAAGGCTGGTGAGGAGCTTGGAACACAAACCCTGTGAGGAATGGCTGAGGGAGCTGGGGGTGTTTAGCCTGGAGAAAAGGAGACTCAGAGGTGACCTTACCACTCCCTACAACTTCTTGAAAGGTGTTTGTAATCAGGTGGGGTTTGTGTCTTTCACCAGGCAGCAACAGACAGAACAAGAGGACATGTCAATCTGTGCCAAAGGAAATATAGGTTGGATAGTAAGAAAAAGATTTTTATGGAAAGAGTGATAAAGTACTGGAACTGTCCACCTGGGGAGGTGGTGGAGTCACCATCCCTGGATGTTTAAAAAAAGACTGGATGTGGCACTTGGTGCTGTAGTTTAGTTGAGGTGTTAGGGCACGGGTTGGGCTCAATGATCTTGAAGGTCTCTTCCAACCTAGTGATTCTGTGATTCTGTGAATTTCTATCTGACTGGAACTCTCACGCTTTTGAAATGTCATCCAAGCTGCTGCCTTTTGAAAAGTTCCATTTGTTGAAACACGAGAAACTCGTAAGAAAGCCTTATTGCAAACAGGGGAACTACTGTTCTTAAAAAGATTTTTTTTTTTCACTTGCGTTGTCCAGAGTTAGTGAAGTTCCTTCGTCTGGTTCTATTTGCTTGAATTTCTTTCACTTTCTTCCCCACTTCTTGTAAAATGTTCTATATTAATCCTTTTCCTCCTTCAATCAACTCCCTGTTTTATGTTGACTCTCTACTCTGTCATGCATTTTCTCATTCTTTATTCAGCCTGGCATTTGATCAGTTTACCTTCTCTGTTGTAGCATCATTAGTTGTGTACTTTCTACCTCTGTCTTCTTTTAGCTTTCCTACACTCCAACAGAAGTGTTTATTTGACCTCATCGTCCTTAAACACTGCTTAGTCCTTTCTACATTAAGACATATTCTTTCCACATTACACACTTAGTTATCCTTGGAATCACTTTTTTGTTGTTGCTGTTGTTCTGCCAGTGATATTTTTTAAAAGCTTTTGCTAAGGAAAGCAAAATCAAATTGTCATAGAATATTTCCATCCAAGCTTAAAAAGCTACATAATTTAATTTGTAGCCTTTCTTTTTACTAAAAGGTGACAATGTGGCCCTTGCAAAAATGGAAACACTACTCTGAAAGCCAGTCACCTACACATTTAAGAGATAAGTTTTACACAGGCTTCCATTGCACTTGGTTTCTAACATCTTTCTGGCTTTAATACAGCTGTAGCAGTGATTTCTTTTCATAGAATCATAGACTACTTAAGGATGGAAAAGACCTTTGTAATTATTGAGTGTAACCTTTGACCCAATGCCACCATGTCAACTAAACCACAGCACCATATCCAGTCATTTCTTGGACAGGTCATGGGGTGGTGACCCGCCACTTTCCTGGGCAGTCTGTTCCAACAATCAATCCTCCTTTCAGTGTTTGTCCTGTCACTAGTTGCTGGGAGAAGAAGTTGATATTGACATGGCCTTACCTTCCTTTTATGGAGTTGTAGAGAGTCATGAGATCTCCTCTGAGCATCCTCTTGTCCAGACGAAACCACTTTGACTCTCAGCTACTCCTCACACAACTTATTCTCTGGACACTTCACCAGATTTTTTGCTACCTTTTTTTTTTTTATTTTACTCTTGCCTTTGGATGATTCTCTGTACAATTCAGTATTTTTTATGTCTTGACTACTTAATGGTTTTCTTTTTTCCTTTTAAAAACTTGTTTTCACAAACTTATATTTTTCAATATTCTACCTCTTTGCACTTACAGAAGTGCTTCACACCAAAGACCAGAAAACTGAGGCTACCACATTTTATGTATTTGTTCATATCTTGAGTTTTGCTTCTTCAATATGTACTCTGATAACTTAATTGAACTTCATATTCATAACCTTGTTATTTTCCCTATCCTTTATCCCCTTCTTATAACTCATTCCTTCATCTTTATGTCTCTGCACATAATGTCTTTTTTTTTTTCACGATACAGTTCCCTTTATACCTTTTTTTTTCTTCCTCCTTGCTCTTTTTTCATCACTGAAAGCCTGATCTACTTTCTCCATTTTCTGCTCTTACTGTCAAAACCCTTTCTACCAGAACAACCCGACCTCATATATATTTTATCAAAATGTTCTCCAAGTAGAAACGACATTGTGTACCAACAGATTAACCCAAGACTATATTCTCATATTTAGCCAAAACAAGTATGCAATTTCTCCTTTTATACAAAGAGGCAGCAGAATTTTTCTGTTCCCCACAAGACAGACCTCTAAAGACTCTATTTTCTTTTTGCTTGTGTTTTGAGACTAGCTAAATTCTTTAAGTGTCTATCTCTTTTAAACTTTTGTTTCATCTGTCCTAAAGGAAAATGTCATGAAAAAGGTATAAAGGACAGTGTTTTAAATACCAGTTTTTAAGGAACCATGAAATAATTACAAAAATAGAATAAAACAACTAAGCATATCTCAGTGATTAAAAAAAAAAATAAAAAGTGACATTTCCATTTTAGCCCTTTAGTTGAAGGGAAATATATTATTTAATGAAAACACTCAGAAATAAAGAACCTATCATCAAATTCTAAAAAAAAAAAAAAAGCAAAACAAAAAAACCAACAAAAACAAAACCCCAAAAAACACCAAAAAAAACCCCACCTCACCCATTTATATTTATTGATTAAATTGTGCTGTATATTATAAGCAATTTGTGATAATGGAAAGCGAGGAAATTTTCAAAAGTGCAAGAACCTAATGAAAAACCAGAAAATCATGTTTTGTTGCCCTTTTTGTTTTCACTTTGCTTGCACCATTTCAGCTTTCATAATTTTCACTCCTGGATGACTAGTTTTGGGTGACTGTGGGAATGACAGAAGAACTACAACCACAGATATAACCATACAGCCAAAAGAACTCTACCTCCTAAATAATATGATTGTAATATCCTGAACCACTGATACATCATGAAGAATCTGAATGAGAGAAAAAAAAATATAGCTCACTTTTCGATCTTCTGCCTAACTCTGGTCCCAGTTATGATGGTTCAGTCTATATGTGACTGTGTGTTTGGTTGTTGACGATTGGCTGTTGATATCAGTCATTGTCTTGGGTATATATCTCCCATTATATTCTTAATTTCATTTTTCTTACATTTAATGATCAGCTACGCCATCATAAACAAGACTTTAGCCAATGTTTATTGTCTGAATGTAAAATGAATATGTTTCACACTGGCCTATCTTTCATTTTAGTTCTTACCAGCTACAAATTTTTTAGGGACTGACCTATTCTCATTCCATCAGAATCAAAATATTTTACCATCTTCAATCACAACATATAAGCAGGTTAACTGTTGTCTTTGATCATTCTTTCGTAATTAATGGAATTCACTGGTAAACAGCCTAAAGCTAAAATACATATTGGAATAACTAGGGTAAGATAAACTTCAGAAGGCTTAGAAACAAGTAAAAGTAGATATTCTAAAATTGTTTAAACCTCAAATTTATTCTCTAATATGTGCGAATGTTAAAATGTTTTCAGTATAAACAGTTCAGAATCTTAATATTTGTTCTTGCCTATAGGAATGAAGGCAAAGGACATGGATGAAACTGTACCATTTAACACATGCTTAGCTACTATTAAATGGAATTGTTAACAATTAGATGCATCCCCTGGGCAATGTTACTTTAACCTGAGAGGTTTTATGCTTTGTATTAGGAAAATGACAATATAATTTGTCACTTGCCTGTTCATACCTCAGTGCTGCGATACATGCTGAAAAGAAATGCCTGTTTTATAAACCCTCTCTCAGAGTAACAGGATAAGAGAATGAGAACAATAAGTAAGCTAAGAATAAAAGACATGACTGAAATGATGTTGTCCTCAGAATACTCCCTCTACACAGTTTTAGAGTTTCCATTTCTGACTTACTATGAAGGAGCTAAGTTACTTTAGAATCAAGGTAAATTTGCTTGGACAATGATCAGTGATTTACAGCTAGGCTGCTTCTATTCCTGAGCAGGTTAATTTATAGTTGGCATACACACACAGCTCCTCCCTCCATCTTTTCAGTGTTCATTGTGGAAACACTGTCTTTGTCTAAACAATTGTGATTGTTTGAATTCAATTCTTCCAAAAGCTTTACAGGTTAAAAAAATTCACAAATTATATGCTTACCTTCTGTTCCTGTCTTGTGGGCCTTAATTTGGCTGATAGACAGGACGTTTAGAGGCTGTCATTAATGCATCATTGGGCTTTTCTGTTCTTTTCCCTCCTGCAAACCACAACAATGTAAGATCAAGCTCTTAATTTATTTTTTTTTCCTTTGGCTCTTGTGCATTTCCTAGTTATCTGCTGAAAGCCTCAAGAACTGGAGTGGTTTTGCTTAAAAATTAAAGAATAAAATTGCCTGTGATGCCATAATTGTAACAAGTCAGAATTTTTGCTCCTTAAATCAAGTAAGCTACATACTCACTGAATTGTAGCTAAATACAGGAAATACCATTTATAAAACAATAAATATATATCAAATGGGAGTTATGTATTTTATTTTCAGCATTTTTGCCATGCACAGTATCTCTAGTATTAGATCCTATAATTCCCCCAAGACAGATGACCTTCATCATGCAAATAGTGGAACTGGAACAGGAACAGGAATGGAACGACTGAAACTGAGCTTTAGAGCAACATGGATAAAACCTGGGGTTTCTTTTCTCTAGCTTTTTTGAAGCTTAGGGCAAGCTGGCAAGGGGTCTTTCAAAATAAGTAGGCAAGGCATCTCTCAAAATATGTTACCATTTTTCCAATCCCACTAAAAAGGAAAGAACAATCTAGTAAGGGGGAGAAGCAGTTAAAGCATGATGAGTAGTAGTGAAAGGTGAAATAGTGAGGGTAAATGATTGAGATACTCATGAAGTACTTTGGATTCACAATGCACTATTTTCTCATTCTGTATCTTCAGGTCTCAAAAATAACTAAATAAAACATATAATTAATAACTAAATAAAACATAATATTTAAATAAATCCCTCAGGTTATGTGTTGTTGGGTTTTTTTGTTTGTTTGTTCTGGGATTTTGTGTGTTTGTTTGGGTTTTGTTGTTATTGTTGTTTTAGTTTTTTTTCCTGATTTAGTGCAGACCTGAATTCATCTCTCTTAACTCCCCAAAGTTTCCATAAGTTGGTAATGGATTCTTTGTTGTAGTCATTTATTGCAAATAGGCCAGCTTCTGAGATGGCCTAGGACAGGCTTGGATGACCAGCTTCAGAATCTTTTCATTGTAAGGGCTCTTGCCCTGGGAAATGCAGGGCAAAACAGTAAATTGGAAATGACTCTTTTGTACAAAAGCCAGTCAGCAGCAGTGGCAGCTGCACAAAAGCTAGTAATGGCTTACTACAGAGTTTGGAGAAAATGGTATTGCTTGAGAACTGTGATGCTGTACAACAATAAGGGCAGACAGAAAACATTTAATAGGATTATTTTGTTTTCTTCAGTAGCAGGCTTGAAAAACTTAGAAACATCTTGTCAGATAATGTTTTATACATTCATGAATGTGTTTTGGGGAATGTGATCACAAAATATTGTCAGGCAGCTTGGCACAAATCTGGGAAATGAGTTTGAATGCTTTGCCAGGCTTAAACTAAAGAGTTCTCCAAGCATCCCTTTTCTCTAACCAGCTACATAGTAGCGGGAATATGGTCACTTCAATACTGAAGGTAAAAAAGATATATTACCAGTAGTATTGCTCCCTTGCATCCTCAGTTAGAGAAATGTCATGTCTGAATTGTGATATTCTGATAATCTAGGTTTTCTTTAACTTTCCGTACCCCATGAAGCTGAGCTATTAATGTGCATGATGCAGCATTCCTGTATGATAACAGGAATACTGCTTTAGTGGCATTCAGGGGGAAGCCTTCAAACCTACGTCTACCTTTCTTCCACTTGTTCCTGTCATATTGTATTCATTCGAGTCCTCACTGCCTCAGACTATATGCTCACTTTTCAGTTATCCTTTTTTTTTTTTTTCTTGGCTATATTCCCCACCAGAATGCTCCCCATTCTGCCTGCTAAGAAGACTCTTGCTCTCAGCCAGTACCTCCCAAAAAAAAGTTTTCTGCATCCTCAGAACTGATTTAGACAACAATTCAGTGAAATGGAAATGGAAATCATCATCAGGGTACAGAAATTACAGCTGATTTACAAGAATGAGATTAGTTTCCCCTCCACACAATTTTTTTTTAAACATATTTATTGTTGTCTTTCTACATTTCCATGACTCCTGATATTTGCTGGTCTTGGAGGTTCCAACACTGTTTCAGTCATATTCAAGGCTTGGCTGAAAGGAGTTCACACCAGCATTCTGCGGTGCTCACAAGCAATATATGCACAGTCTGGCAGGGATACACAGTCTGGACTGAACGTTGATGTGGATATTTTGACACGGATATCTTGATATGGATATTTCAGAAGCCTCACAAGTAAGGTTTATGAATGTGGCCATCTATAGAAGAGTTTATTTTCTTGATTATTAGCATTCCATTATTTTCTTAGAAGTGCTTACATATCTGTTTAGGTTCTGCAGCAACATTCCTATATGCATAAGACAAGGAAAGGAATTATAATATTATTGAGATGTCTCACTTCACAAATGAAAGTGAAGAAAATAATTTTTACTCACCTTTCAGAAACTAATTCTTTTGACTTCTTATTACGAGCAGTTATTTTTTCTCATTCAAGTAATCACCAGATCACACTTTCATTTCAAAAGCTTCTCCCCAGTTCATGTGGCTGTGTTGCAAATAAAACACACATCACTTGCTATATTAATGATACTGTTAGAC
Source organism: Toxostoma redivivum (assembly GCA_013397375.1). Classification (NCBI taxonomy): domain Eukaryota; kingdom Metazoa; phylum Chordata; class Aves; order Passeriformes; family Mimidae; genus Toxostoma; species Toxostoma redivivum. The sequence continues at coordinate 813,525 of VXBI01008365.1, read as the reverse complement.
ATTTCCACTTTAAGGAACGCATCAGCAGTAGTCTTGCAAGTCGGCTCCTTTCAAGTATAGATCAGTCCTAAATTATTCTGTGAAGAAAGGAAAATGCTTGAAATACCCCATCTTACTTAGCAGGTACAGGGGAAAGCAGTTGGATATTGTTTTGTGGCGACTTTTGCTTACAAACTTTAGAGCATCCAAAAAGAATAAGGCACTTGACAAGGCTTTTACTTGATTTTTTGGTCACGTTTAAAATATATATTGAGAAGAAGGTAAGAGGGGAGCAGAGAGGGGTAGGAGGGAAGAGGGAGGGAGACGGAGAGAGGGAGAGAAAAAGCATCTCCAGGTGAAAGAGTCCCAGATGCAGCATAAGGGCAAAGGGAGGGTAGGCACAGAAGTGACCATTCTGTCTCATTTTCCTGACTTTCGATTTCTCATCCTTCACTTCAAGTAAATGTCACTGGAATGACGACGGGAGCAGGATGAATGAGGCATGTAAGGGGGGAAAAATGTCTTGGGTGTCTTCCCTCTGGGCTGGGATGAAAAGTGAGTGGAGCTTTCTTTTCCTTGTTCCCTGCTTTGCTCACTGATGAAGGCTCAACTGAACTCTCTTCACATAGACTAAACTGTAAACTCCAAGGATGAGCCTTGAATTGACCTTGTAAGAGTATTTTGCATTGTCCCCTAATTATGTCTTTTTTATTTATGGAGCTCTATTTGCATGGGTGAAAATGGGGGAGGTTTTATGGCACCTTCCTGCTCAGGATTTTCATTTATTAAGTTACCAAGATGCATAATTAAGCTGCTAAATTCCACTGAACTTTTCTGATTCAGTTTATGAGACTGTAATATTGTCTTGAATGTAATTTGCAAAAGAAGAGTGAATTTAGGGGGAAGTTGATATCACTGTTTTGAACAAAGTTTTAAGTTTAATAATTAAGTTTAATAATTAAGTGGAAAATGGAATCAAAGGATACAACCTTACAATCCTCAAAAAAATTTATTTAATCAATTCACATTTTCATTATTTTTACCACTTAGATTCTGCGTCTTTGGGAAAAATTTGATGCTTGAAAAAGTTTATAGCATACTCATGGATAACAGAAAATTATGCACTGTATATTTTTTGTTAAAACTGAGTTGCTATACATTGTGGAGGCAAAAAACCCTCAACAAATTAGCCTTGGTCTCTTCCCTGGAATGAAAGTCCTTAGGCACTCCCTCTTTGTCATGTGAGGTATAGTTTTGCTCCCAGCATGCTTTTCTGTTGAATGTTAATTTCTTGCATCCCGTTGGCCCTTCCCCCCTTGTACCGCCCCTGAGCCCTCAGACCATTTGTTGCTGCTCTACCCCGCCCCTCTGACTATCCTATATCTACCCTGCTCCCGCTGACCCTGTGAGCTTCTTTGTCCATGGCCTGTTTGAGGAAAGGGGATTGAATCTTTGCCTTGTTCGTCCATAGGCCCTTCGAGGAAAGAAGAGTGAGTCTTTGCTTTGGAAGCAAATGCGTGGATCTTGTCTCTTTTGTCCTGCGTCAGCTGACGTGGAGCGCTCACAAAAGAGCGAAATCCCTCCTCGCCCAGGAGCGAGCCGGAGGAAGTGCGGATGCTTCTCTGGAAGGTCGCAGCACTCCACCACTGCCCCAGGGCCCACTGCAACAGTACATATTTGTTTGGCAACATATTTGTTACGGAGTCGACATTCAATAGTCATTAAAACACAATATAAATTCTGTTTGTCTCAGAATTTATTGTGAATCAGCTTTCTTGTTTATCCATCTGCATACTTGCTTATCAACTTTCAGGGTGTGTGGAATCTGCATGCCCACGTGAGTAACATACTTATCAGCTATAATAAGAATAATAAAATTAGTAAACCCCCTTTTAAACACAGAATGGTGGCAACCTAAATGAAATGACAGAGGTAGCTGTGATTCACAATTTTATAAATTCTTTAATCTGTTAAGCATTTTACATAAAGCTGGGATTTTTTATTTTTTTCCCCTTGCTGAGTATATTTTGAAAAAAGGAGATGCATAAATGGAATTTCATGTTTTTCATAACAAACTCCCATGTCCTGCTCCTCTTACAGCAAGCAAATTCTCAATTATTCTTCTTTAGTAGCGCTTTTCAGTTGAGCACTTGAGAATTTGTATTAGTACAAAGAAAGAAGAGTAGTGTTAGTAACCCCTCATTTTATTTTTCAGGGCCAACTCCCAGTGTGAAGATAATAAATGATAAATTGATATTACTGTATGAACACTTGTATTGTGAATTGTGAATCACATCTGAAAGAATTCTCCTCATAATATTCCCTCAATTACCAGAGACATTTCTAAAGGGAAGATTCAGATTTCAAATAGATACACGCAAACCCATTTTTCTTAACTGTAGTTACACTGTGACATTCAGGTTAAGCTTCTGTGGTGTGGAAATAGTTTAGGAATCAGTGTGCTTCAAAGCTAACATTCTTCTGTCATTATTTGATTTGGAAGGACAGAATAAAGTCAGAAAGGATTAAGGTGTGAAGGACGTTAATATAAAACTGAGGGTGGGGTAGAGAGATTAAGTCTAATATACATGCTGTGAAATCCTGATGGCCAGAAGGAGAGATTCAGGTCAGAAATGGTTAGTGCCAACAGCATCCTTACTGAGTTTTCATTCTGATAGGCAAGTTGGTAGACAGTAATCAACATCAAAACACATGTGCAGAAAAATAAAAGAACAGTAACACTTCATAACGTAAATCTGTTCTTCTTTCTGCATTTTATACAAAGGACAACTGATATTTTTCACTCAATTTACCTGTAGAGTACAGTATTTAACAGAATTTTTGGAAGGGATCTTGGAGGACATCTTGCCTGACCTTCATCTAAAATGAGTCTATGTCCAGCACTAGGTCAGGTCTAGGCAAATCCTGGAAAATTTTAAGGACAATGATCCTGCAGCTTCCGTGCATAGCCTAGTACAGCTCTGCACTACTTTCCCAGTATACATGGTAGACTTTTTCTCCTAATGTCCAAGACAAAGCTCCCAAGCCAGAATAGACTTTGTAAGACTGTGTAATACTACTTACAGTTGTTTTGAATGCTTTTTCTCTAATCCTCCTTCAAACAGCAAATCATTAAGTTATTGTCTTTTCCAGAAAAAGAAAAAGCTGTAAAAAAATCCATCTTTTTCAGGTAAAGTGCATGAACACCACTTGGGCAAAGGAGCAATATATAATACGCGCAGAGTATATGTGATACTTTTTAAAATTACTGTTTTCAGCTAGGTCTGATTTTGATAAATTGTGGCAATGCTGAATACTCTGTCCCTTTTTTCTTCCCATCTTAGTCTGATGTATGTTTACTGCATTTCTTCTCCAATTTACTTTGTGCAGAACTTTTAAAATAAGCAAAGTACCTCTGCAAGGATATACATAGTTTAAATTGCAAAACAATTATTTAATAGGCAAATCCCAGAATAGGTAGCTACAGTTAATAAGCTATTACAGTAACCATTAATATTACAGGTGAGACTTTGCTTCCAAGCAGTTATCAGACTTTTGGGAAGGGTCAGATTCCATTCATCCTTGGAAAGGGCTCATTCTCAGTATTTCTGGGTTGCCATCTTATGACTCTGGTGTTTTTGGTTAGGATTTTATACCTTTTCATGTCTATGATTTTCTCCTTGAATTCTTGTGCAGCTAACTACTGCTGTCACCTCTTTCTGCTGTCTTACCTTTCTTATTTGGGTGTCTCTGACTTCTAGACTTAACAACTCCTCACAATTTAGCCTTTCCTCAGACAGCTGAGTTAAAATTACCTAGCTATCCTGTATCAAAACCAAAACTTAGCTCAAATGTAGTTGAACCCTTGGAAGGAGTTAAATCCCTGTTTCCTGAAGAACCTGTTAACAAACAGTCCTACTCTTACTTCACCAGGAAGGACAAATGTTGTTTTAGATGTGTAAATGTCTTTTAACCTGTAGTCTCAAGCACCCATTCTCTGGTGTTACACAGAACATGACACAAAAATTCCTGCAGATTTTAAATCAAACTGAGATTTCTTTATTATGCCATCCCTCAGGCTCTTGCTTCTACCCCCTTTCCCTAAGAGGCCAGTGGGCAAACAATATAATTTAATATAGCTCAAAGCATCAGTAACATAAGAAGAGAACACCAGAACAGTCTCATATAACAGTAAAAATAATTTCACTTGCCTTAGGTCATACTCAGGTCTTCCTTCCAGGCCCTGCTCTCCCCACGCATAAGTGCTCTGTGAAACAGAGGGGTTAATGGGGGCTATACAGTGGCAGGAGATCTTTACTGAGTGCAGAAAATGTAGCTGGCTTTTAAAACCATAAAGGAATGTATACAGCCTGTCCCAGGGAGTCACTTTTTCCTTGATAGCACAGCACAGCACAGTTCTGCATGAGTTCTACTTATCTTTCTCTCTACACAGAGCAAGGAAGCAGAGCAAATGAGCCAGAGAAACTCAGCCAGTCTGGGGAATTTTAAAAATTCTTTTTGATATAAAGATTTCAATGCCCACAGTTTCTTAGCCCATGTGTGCTAAGAAGCTTTACTAACAACTGAGTGCTGAAGCATGACCCTCATGTGCCTTTTAGGTCATCAGAGCCAGAATGATCTCAACCCATTTACTTTCAGGTTATGCCTTGGTCAAGTGAATACTTTGAAGTCATCTCAGCTGAGAAGGTTAAAGGTTGACATTTGCAGTTATGACTTGTGTGTGTGCCAGATTTATATTCCTATCAGTTTCCAAGTTTTCACCATAAGAAATTTAACAGATTTCTAAAACTTTGGAAATAATTATTTTTAATGCAGTTTTACTAATTCATTTCCCCCTGCACATTTCCCCACTTTGTTTGCTTTTCTGCTTTTAAACCAATTATGAATAATTTTATTTTAAAATATTATTAAAGATAATATATTTTAATTTCACCTATTTTAGGGTGATATATCTAATTTCAGCTAAAAGATGCATGTTATTTTCGTCGTTTTATGATTTATGCATAGAGATTCTATTCTAATGAGAACTTTCAGTATATAATATGCAGTTGCTAGAAAACCTTACTTCAGAAAATTTTAAAAAAATCTTTCTTAAAATCCCCTTTATCAATTACCTAATCACACAAATATCATTCAGAGTACTTGGCACCAACCTAGTGATAAGTGTCAAATGAAATTATGTTGCAGCCTTTCACTGGTGTTCATTAAACAGAATAACAGAGAAGCTGTAATATTCTATGTTATATTGCACCGATAATTCTTTTAGTAAGATTTTTGCCTTTTTTTAAAATTCAGACAAGATAAATTGTTCAGTCTTTATTGAAGTAATAAAAATCATTAAAAGAATGACGAACTATAATACTCTTTTATGCTAGTTCCTTCCTCTCTAAGTCATAATAATGTTATTTAATTTACTTTTCATATTAAGAAAGTATTTTTTTAGGGATGATATGTGGGTAATTCTGTAGTATCAGACCCATGAAACATTTTCATACCTACATATGCTTATTTCAGGGCATTTATAACTGCTCTAAATCAAGCACTAACAAAGCTCTATTCATGTACACTAACATACATAATAAAAACTGATTACAGAAGGTAGCAGGTACAGTAGATTATGTCTGGCAAGAAATAGAAAATACTTACACATAATGAAAACTATTTAGCAGTTTTCCATATATCACTTGTCATGGCAAAGCCAAGACTAGAAAAGCCTTCTAGCTTCCCTCAGCTGTGTTTTAAGCTCATTAAATAGAAAAGAAGACAAAGAAAGAAAGACATTGAGTGCTGTCTGAAGTCCTTACCCTGCTCACTGGGGTGCATTGGTGCATTTGTATATATTTGTATACATTTGCCTCTCTGTGTGTGTGTATAAACTATGTATGAACACTTTGACTTGACTGACTTTTTGGAATACTGGAAAGGGTATTTACTGGAAAAAACATCTAGTTATTTATTGTTGTTATAAATGTCACAATTGGCTTACAAATTCTACCAGTTAAAAGAGGAAAGCCGGGAAGTCATTTTGCCAGATTTCTCTGTGCTGCTGAAATCTCTGATGAGGTCAGGAAGTTTGAACATGCATCATACTGGTGGTGACCTATGCCACGTTGCTGGTGCTTTTTATTAGCCACCCTGAAAGTACTTTCTTTCAATCCAGAAACTTCACAGGTGAGTATATGCTTAAGGCTAAAATAGACATGAGATCAGCTATTTAATTTTAAAACCTTTTCCTTCCAAGTTAGGTTTTGACATTGAGGACATTATTTTACACTAATTGCTGCTTGTGTTTGCAATTTCTTATTTTTTTCTTTCCTTTTTTTTTTTTTAATTAAAAAAAAAAGACAGCTAAATAAATTATTTAATTATTGTGTTTTTCCTCTGTCATCTTCTTTACTTTCTTTTTGTCCTTTCCTCGGTATAGCAGCAAAACTCAATAAATACACGATGAGCTGTGTTTAAACATGATGACCAGTTTATCTACACAAGAAAATTTGCATTCTTACTTATAATATTACCTCTGGCTATTTCAGTGGAACTGTTTTTAAGACTTGATTGTCTGTGCTTTCACTCTTCTATCTCAGCTAAGGGCCATTAACACAGCACGGTGAGGGGGTTTTCACGTTGAATAATCACACAGTGTCCATGTTTTGCTACCTTTAAAGAAACCAAAAAGCAATCAAGTAAAACAACACTGTCTGGACTTCCAGAAAAGTTTAAAAGCCATGGGATATATGTTCCCTAGCTAATTTCAGTCAATCCTCATGTAAGCTTTGTTGCATTCTCTCAAATATCTCTGTGACTTAGAACTGAAATATAAATTGATTATGCCCCCTCCTTTATAATGAACTACACAAAAAATTTAGGAATTTGAGCTAGATGGTACTAATACATAAGCTTTAACTGATACATACAAATGATAGTTCAACTGCTCACAGAACTCATAAAACTCCATGTCTTAAGGGTACAATAAGAAAACAAAACAAAACAAAACAAACAAACAAACAAAACCCCCAAAGACAAAAAAACCCCCACCAAAACAAATAAATATCTGGGCAAAAAATTACCCTTGTCTGTACACCAATGTCTGATGTTTTCTGCAGCCTAACATTAGCACTGATTAACCTGCTGTACCGATGCTCTTGATTAAGACTCTTCTGTGAAGATCAGTAGCCCCAAATGACTTTCTGTAGTGGAGCACAATTAATTCTTAGCAGACAGCATCAGATCACATATAGTAAATGTGATGGTAATGAGGCACTTTAACAGAACAGGAGTATCGTCTTTATCGTCGGTGTTGTCAGCCCATCTATGCGTTTTTACCTGGTCTGAAGTTAAAATCACCATATAGGTGACAGAAGATTTTGCCTCAGTGAATTTTTGTATTCTGAAACAGTTAAAATGTTTTAGTGTGTTGGTTTTGGTTTTTACTGCATGTTCATTTCATATTAATGAACTCATATTAGCACTGGCCTTTATCTTATTCAGGCCTGGGCACTGTTAGCTTCAGGAAGCTGGCCATTTAAACCTGGAGTTGAAATAATCTTTTTGATCTCAGACGTGTAACACATGTATGACTTAATTTGAAATAATTTGCTGAAAAAGCAAGCAAAAAACTTGTCAAACCCCTAGGAGCCCTGTGGAAAAGTCAGCAATGATTTATATGAAAGTCTACTGTTACAGTTACAATTACTTAGTATAATATTGAAGACAGCTACCTTATTCTGAAAAGCTACTTTCAGAAAAATGGTGCTAAAAGTACAGTGGATGCCATCTGTGTCAAGAACAGTATTTCTAATTTAGAATTACTGAAAATGTGCCTTTCTGAAGAAAATCCTAGAATGTAGAATTCCTGTGCGTTATAACTCAAAGTCTGGGGTTTTGTTTTCCAAACTTTTAGCTATGCAGCATGGGGCAATTATCCTGTGTGCCTTTTGTCAGTGACATTTGCTTTTCCCCAAAGGTGTGGCTTTGGAAACTTTAATTTTTTTTTTTTTTTCCTAGCCCCAGTAAAAAAGGGCAGAACAAGAGAGCCTGCCACCAGCCAGTAGTCTTGCATCAGTTAATGCCACATGGGGACTCAAACCCAGCAAATTTAGATTGTTACATATCTTGAATATATTTGGTTTAATGTTACTTGCAGATGTACTCATAGAAGGCCACAAGGCCATTTTTTT
>VXBI01008365.1:772650-805340 GCA_013397375.1 Toxostoma redivivum | reverse complement strand
GTGTTCTACATAAAGGCCCACAGGCCATTTTTTTTTTTTTTTTTTTTTTTTTTTTACTGTTTAAAACTATGTCAGGTCTGTAAAAACGAGATTGAACTAGGAATCAGGGCACAATTGTAGCAGTCCAAGCTTGTGAGGTAGAAACAATATTTCAAGGAAATTCAAGTTCAAGGAAACTAAATCTCCAACCGCAGGCATTTTACCTCAGCAGTCGCTTCTGAAGAAATCCTCAGGGGTATGATGTTTACCTATGTACTCCACAGGGAAAATACCTTTAATCAGATAATTTATACTTCCATTCTCAGCTCTACAGCTTTCAGACCACTAACAGAGCAATGTGACCCTGTTCAGAAGACATTCTTGATCTCCAGGTATGTTTTACAGAAAATGGTCTCTGAGGCTATGGAGAAACACAAATTTCTTTCTAAAGTACTCTGAAATATTCTGTTTTCTCTGATATCTGATGTCCAGCACACAAGAATTCAAAAACTTCAGTGGTAAAGATCAAAATGATAGCCTCTTGGCAAACAACAGAAGCAGAATTCCATTCTACAGCTTACTAAATTCCCAGATGTCACCATGAAAACATACACACACAAAAAGTATAATTTGCATTTTATTGCAGGAAAATAAAGTATAGAGTGTCACATTTATGAGGAAGTCACTGTGATGCAATATTTTGCTCTTCGTAAAATCTTACAAACTAAATTCCAGTGTCAGAAACTAGTAATTTTAATACATCAACCTTTCTGATAAGCAACATGCAAATTACCTTTTCAAAGACTAGGGGCAAAACTATGGAAGTGCTATTTATACAAACAAAGGGGTTGACTCAAGATACACTTAAATCACTGAGTGTCTTTTGATTAATTTGATCAAGTTTTCTCATCAGGCCTGTACTGTTTGAGGCACAAATAACTTTTGCTTCCCTATTAGTTCACACAGAAGTATTGTTAATGCATAGAAGCTATATGCTATGACAAATTGCAATTTGCCTAAGACTGATGATTTTTATTCTACTTTTTTTTTATAATATTTGTTCCAGTAGATGCTTATATGTCTCTTTAGATAAAATGGCTATTTTTTCCTTTTTTTTTTTTTTTAAATATCGATTAAACCAAATAACAACTTTAAAAAACTTCCTAGTAGAAAATATGAATAACTTGCATCATTGTGAGTCTTGGATTTGAGTTAGATTAATGTTCTTATTATTGACATTAAAAAGGTTATTGAGCTCATAATAGGTCAGGCTAAATGAAAAAAAAAAAAAGGGGGTTTAGTGATCAAGTTTTTTGTTAGAGATTTATGCTCCTATTAGTTCTCTAACCTTCATTGTTATAGAGAAGATACTAGAGCAATATTCAGGACACAATGTCCAGCCAAAAGTTTGGATACATGCTGTCATAACAGCACACAATTTTAGTGTATCTACTACATCTCTGAAGTTGGCACAGACCAAAACTGATGTATACAACATATATGTAGAGGGTTTGCCAGAAAATTTAATAAATAAAATCCTAAATCCATGTCCCTTCTTCTTGTCTTTCTTCCAGTAAGTGCCAGGTTTCAGTTCACGACAGAGGCTGAATGACAATGTTATATAGTTCATAGTTCCAGAGTTTAGCTTAGACCTTCCTTCTTTTGTTCACAGTGTGACACATTTTTTGTACTACAAATCAGATACTATGATAGGAACATATACAGGCAATCTGGAAAAAATATAGCAATAAATTTGTCTTTTAGCTTCAAACTGAAAAAAATAAACACATTTGCATTTTTACCTATATTTATCACATATGTAATGTAGGAAAATATAGGTGGAAGGCAGAAGATATTCAAGTTGTTGCCTAAAGGAGTTTCTAATCCAACTGAGGGCAATACTACTGAGAAATCTCAGCTAAAAAGCTGATTGTCTAAAGAAATTTTTTACTGTTAAAGAATGGCATGGACTGCTTAGATAAAGGTCACATAGTTTCCTAACTTGAAAGTGTTTCTCTAAACCCTTTGCAGTCTTTGTTGTTTTTTCTTCAAACTGAAAAAAGACTTCATGATTTCATTACTGAAGACAGTCTACAAAACAGCCTGGCAGAGAGTGTTAATACTTTTAAAAAGCAGTACTGCTGTCAATAAAATCTGAATCAACATGGTTAGGTCATTGATAAGTAGCTTAATTCAAAGGCAGCTGCAAGTAAGGAAGAAAGGTGAATATGAATCTGGTTTACTCTAAAGAGTAAATGTATCACTATTTTATGTAGATGAAAAGTTGTACAGTAGTAATAGTACACAAGAAATATTCTACCGTTTCCAAGAAAAAATTTAAAAGAGCTGGGTGGGATGGGGAAAAATTAAGACTTTTTTTCATAGCTTGTATGATATTCTGAAGGCTTGCGAAATGCTGTTGGCATTCTAGGTTGTGGTCATAACAAAAACTGAGATCCTACTCGGTCTTAGGAGCACTGAACATCCCATGAATAAAGTACTTTAGCTATTTACCTAGAGAATGTGTTGTGTGGGGAGATAATAATGAAAAATTTCCTTGCACTTTTCTTATTCTCCACTGAATTCCACTTGGCATACATTATGGTTTAACCCCAGCTCGGTCACTAAGCATCACACATCCTATCTGGTGAGATGGGGAAGAGAATCCTAAGAACAAAATTAGAAAACTCATGGGTTGGGAAAAAGATAACAAACAAGTAACTATAACAGTGAAATTAAATGGGTCTATGTTCAATATATTTTGCCTATTTTTAAATGAAAAAAAAATCTAATTTGAATATCTAAGGATATTAGCTGTTTATTTTTGTATATTTTTCTGTCTTCTATCGCAGTCTATCTCACATGCTGCCAGAAGACTTTTCTGTATAATGTATTTTGCTGTTAAATGCACATGCTTATTTGTATTCTTTCTTAAGGTTAATTCATAATCTTTGTCGGAGGTATCAATGTGTAGGAATAGGTATTGACTCCTTCAGTGCTCCTGATATCTACCTAAACCATCTCCTGATGAGCTCAGAATCTGATGGGTGAAATTTCACCTCCTTTTATCTATGATTCATATTCTTTTATTATTTTGTTTGTTACTCTTTGTGTGGAAATATTGGCTTATTATACAGTAATGTGGAGAAACATATGCCTGTGATACTAATAAAATACAACCATGTATAGATTTTTTACACTGTTAAACCTCTTAGTCTAGAAGGCCCTCTTGAACATCATTATAATAGGATTAGAAACAATTTTAGGAGCCAGATAACCTATTCCATTATATATTGTTCTAAAATAAATGCTGAAATTCTTCAGGTGAGATACTATTCTAAGTAAAAAGGAAAACTGTCAGACATTTCAGGTCATGACCTCTAATACATAAATCTCAGTAAACAGTCAGAAACAAGACATTATCCTTCACCCTTTAGACAAAAGCTTTCCAACACTATGGTTTTGATTAAGCCTCTAAAAACCATTGAATGAAATAAATAAAAATACTTGTCATCTACCAGTATGCATAGAATTCAAAATACCAAACACAGGACAAACTGAATTTGACATTAAAAAAATTGAGTGTGACAGCTGCAGCAGTTACATCTTGTGGAAGGATGTGTGTGCTTGCAAAGACTTTACATCAGGTCCTGGTTGGGAGCTGGCATTTTCAAAGGTCATGAAGCTCCTTAGCACCATTCAATTACTGCACAAAGGGTACCACTGACAGTTTTAGCACTGTGGTTAAATTAGCTGAGTATTATCTGAGACAATCAAACTTTTGACAGGATTGGTAGGATAATATCTGTATATCAAAAAAATGCCTCAAATATAATACCCATCTTACCCCCCTTTCTTTATTTTTGAATTACAAGGAAAGCATGAGAGAATTATTTAGTTGCCCTGTAACTTGTGAAGATACCAACACTCTCAGCCCGACAATTGTACAAATGAAGATAAAAGGCAAAAACTTTGATTTCAGCCACTTTTGATTTTGTTCTTTAGGTTCTAATTTAAAACAGACTGTTCATTTAACAGTCTGAATCATTAAAATACTGTTCAAACTGTACTGACATGGTTGTACTGCTTAAAACAGGAAAGGACCAACATTGTTCTGTTGCTTAGAAATGCACCTACTTTGCTGTGTTTTGGCCTGCAAACAGTCTAGATGAAGCTGGAATCACAGAATCACGCAGGCTGGAGAAGTTCTTTGGCATCAAGTCCAGCTGTTAGCCCACTGCCAAGCCCACCACTATATCATATCATATCTTTAAGTGCCACATCTACAATCCTTTTAAATACCCTCAGAGATGGTCACTCAATCACTTCTCTGGGGATCCAGTTTCAAGGCTTGACATCGCTTTTGGTGAAGAACTTTTTTCTAATATCCAATCTAAACCTCCACTAATGCAACTCAAGACCATTTTCCCTTGTTCTACTGCTTTTTACTCAGGAAAAAGAGACTGACTCCCACCTCACTACTGCCTCTTCTCAGGTAGTCACAGACAGCAATAAGTTCCCCCCAAGTCTCCTTTTCTCTAGGCTTAACAGCATCAGCTCCCTGAGTTGCTTCCCATAGGATTTGTGCCACTGGCATATTTCCAGCCTTAACAATTCTATGCATCCTGACTACCTGTGAGGCTTTTCCTGGAGAAGGTAAATGTGATTCCAGTAGCCTATTACTCTTTCAGACTCCCTGATACTCCTGAACTGACTCACCTCCTCCTGGAGCTCTGTCACTAACCAGAGGAGTTCCTGTACCTGGGCACTCCTCCCACAGGGGTGCTCACAGCTGCTGGCCAGTCCCGGTGCAAGAGCAGGGCTCACCCTGAGGGTGGCACTGGGGTGTGCCCTGCATGCCCCCATGGGGGCTGCCTGCAAATCTGCATCTGTTGAGGAGTTGTCGACCTCAGAGTGGCCGTGGCTTCTGCCAGGTGGTTACCACTACTTCTTGGTTGAGCTGTCAGGGCTTCAGCACCCTTTGTGTATACTCTTCCAGGGGAACTCCTATGGAAATGCTGCCCTACAATACTGGCTGACATACCATGTCCTGTCTGTCTGCCCTGGTCCCTAACACTCCCAAGGGGCTTCTTTTGCATGTGGTGATTGTGGACTTCATTGGTCACCACTGCTCCTAGCCTCACCTACATCTTATGAGCCACTATTGCATGAACCACTGGCTCCTGGTGAATCTCTCCCCTTGACTGAGGTTCCCCTGGTTTAGGAAGTCCTTGTGCACCATGTTGCATCACCCCACTGCAGATCATGCCAGCACAGGTGCTGCTCACCTCATCATTTTGGTCTTTACTATTGTTTACCTGTGTGTACATTCTTGCACCGTGCATCAAAGTGACATAGGGAGGCCATTAAAGTAGATGGAAAGCATAACACCATAATGCAGTTACAACTTCTGGGTATTTACACAGCCACACTTGTTTCCTTTAATTAAGTACATACATGTGTTTCTAAGACATATGCATGCACATTTACAAGTCCCTATACAATACAAATTATAATCAACACCTTGAAATTGAAGAAAGCAATTTGTCAGCTCTTCTGCACAGTGCACAAGTATAGTGTTAATCCTGTGTCTTGTCAAATTTTCTCTTTATTTCTGATATTTTCTATTTTCAGTAAAGATTTTTTTAATATGTATTTAAAATGTTTTCAGTGTTTTTAAAACTCCCTTATTCATTTCAGTATAACAGTACAGAACACAAGCCCAATTGAATGCACATAATGAAGGTAGGATAGAACACTTTCAAAGGTTTACAGTTATGAACCTAGCCATTACACATACTTTAGCCAGATGTTTTACAATATTTTATACTCTTGAAAGCAAAGAAACATAACATTGGTCTCCTGAAGTGAAAATAAACTGAAATTCTATTAGAATAAAGCATCTCTGTCCATTATAAATTCCTTTCCTTTCAAATATTCTCTTCCATATTGTCAATAAGTGTTGATGACCCAAATATTCTCTTTCGTAACAATAGTTTCTATTCCTTTATGAATACAGTGGGGGTTTTTTTGTTTGTTTTGGCTTTTTTTTTTTACTTCCTTTATATATTTTGCCCTTCCTATCCACACTATCCACACCCACATTTTAGATGTCTGGAAACTATGGAAAGATGAATATGTGTCTCACTATTCACAGTTTAGGTTTTGTTGCACATAGGAATGTCTACATCATTCATGAACAATGATCTGGGGCTGCTGAAGAATCCGAGTCTTTCATCAAGACTATCAAGAAAGTAAAATGTAGTGGCTCAGCATCTCTGTGAATTCTACTTCTTTTTGTGTTTTAACAGATTAAAGTTCAAATTTATTTGGTGTCACAGACATAACCTTTGGCTTTTTGGAAGCTCTGCCTTGAATCTGAGTCCTTTTATCATAATTGATGAAGTAAAACTTGTTGATATGCAACTATATTCTCTATAGAAATTCTGATGTTTCAGAATATCCTTGCTGAGGATAAAATTTGCATGTTTTGCTAAGGAATCAAGAGAGAAACATGAAAAAAGTTGTAACTATTAAAACCATTAAGCTATAAGAAATTATATTAAAGTATGTGAACTAAAGCTTTGCTCTAAAAATAAAGACTATTGACATGATTTTTTGCTAAAACTTTCAAATTCTTATTTGCATACTACTGCTTAGTCAATGAAAGTATGAAGCATGTAAGTTTTTACATTTACCTAAAACTAAGTCATTAGTAACATTACAGCAAATTTTGACTTATGGACTCATCCACTGAGGTTGGTATGTAACTAGATAGTGAAATAAATAAATTCATTCCTATTTTAAACTTTGGGCCAGTTTGGTGTCATGCTGTGCCAAAGTAGCCAAACCTTAATAGTTCCTGACTAGTACAGATGTGTTTTAATGTCCCAGGAGGCAGAACAAACAATTTCTCATTCATTAATATTTCTAAGCATAATAAAGATCGACAGTAGAGAAAAGATCTCTGGCAGAGAAAATATTTTGAAGCTCCAGACAGTGATCATTCAGATAAAGTACTTAGTTTCTTGCTAGGTGTCTTGCAATTATCCCCTGAAGTTCATCACATCCATAAACTGAGTATTCAGAATTTAACATCATGTATTTTCAAGGGGTCATCTTGTATAATGCATTGGACATAGATAAACACTAAGAAAAGTATTTTGAAGGAAAAGGTAAGTCTGAGAGAAACTACCATGTGTCTTACTTGTCCCAGAGTAAGTGAGACAGGTATAATTGCAGTACAGATGTAAATACAACGTTTTCGGTCCAAAATGTCCTAGTTCTTGGAATTTGTGGTGTTCTGATACACCTTTCTGACATGCATACTGTTCTGGAAGACAAAAGATGTTAGTCTGACAGGATACACCGTAGTAACAGTGTATGAGCAAGAAATGTAGGAGGTGAAAGGAAATGAACTGTCCAGAAACAACAGTGCTAATGCAGTGTGCCAGGGTAAGATGCTCATTATGCTCAAATAGCCAATTTTGATAGCCTTCTCCACCCACCTTTCTAATAAATTTCAAGAATTTTAATAAATGGCAAGATCAGGGGGACTGGGGTTTTGAAAAGTAATGTTGCTGATAAGGTCAGTTGGCAGTCAATCACAGTACACAGAAGTTCTAATGAACAAATAATCAAAAGATAACACAAATTCATGCTCCATATGTTTTAAGAGTAATCTTAAACTTCAATGTATGTATATAACTCTAGACAGTTTGCTCATACAAGAATTAAAGAATTAAAGAGTCTGATAAATACCTCACTTTTAATGAGAATCCTAGAGGTTCTGAGTTTGCAGAGATGTGTCCATTCTCAATTGAATTGAACATGATATGTTTTTAGTATCAGGATGAATCATAAGCCTTAACTGTTGAAAACCAAGCAAATTTAGCTTAAGAATTTTGACTGTTCTGGGCACAGCATTGGGACTTCTGATTACATGATTGATAAACTATATGTTATGTGAAAATTAAGAAAGTATAGCCAATTTAACTACATGTACTGCACATGCTCAGGACTGTTAGGAAAATATGCTCAATGGTTGTTTTCCAAAAAGTCTGAGAACCCATTCTGTTAGATATTTGGAAAAATGCCCAGTTACAGGAAAAAGACAATCCCATAAGACTGTCTTAAGGGATATGGAGTTTAGTGATATATAAGAAATCTTATTATATGGGAAAAGTAGCAATGCTAAGGGGCCAAGGACTCTTGAAGGACTTTGCAAGTGGTAGAAGATTGGGTCTGGTTGCTTAAAAGTGAAATTATTGGGAGTGCCTAAAAAATTAAGGATTTTGTACTGAGAATCAGACATTTTCATAGTTACCAGAGCATGATTTTCTAATAAAATCTAGCTTACAGGAGAAAAAGCATTTACAGGGACAAAAAAAAAAACAAAAAAACAAAAAAACCACAAAAAAAAACCCACAAAAAAAACCAAACCAAAAAATCCCATTTTATTATATTTCAAAGATATTTTACTGAATGGTGTCATAAACAATTTAATTGGCTTTGAGTTGCAGGTTTTCAGTGGTGGTGGGGTTACAGAAGTGGATTCTGTGACAAGCTTCAAGAAATTCCATCATGTTTGATGGAGCCAATGCCAACCAGCTCCAAGACAGACCTGCTGGCCAAATCTAAACCCATCAGCAATAGTGCCTCTGTTAGTGCCTCTGGGATAACAAAAATAAGAAGAGGAACATTTTCAGCCAGGGAAAAGAACATGTAGAATGATGCCCCTGAGGAGGGAGGAACACCAGACACAACATGTGATAAAATTACTGCAATTTCCAGTCCTTGGCCCCTGCACCATTGAGAAGAAGAGGTAGAGAATTTGGGACTGAGATTATCTTGAGAGGAAGGGAGGGGTGGGGGAAGGTGTTTTAGGATTTGTTTTAAGATTAGTTCTCATTGTCCTACCTTGGTTTGACTTGTAATAAATTAAACAGATTTCCCAAAGTGAAGTCTTTTTTGGTCGTGATGATGATCAGGAATGATCTCTTCCTGTCATCATCATGACCCATGAACCTTTTCTTACAATTTATCTCCCCTGTCCAGCTGAAGAGGAGGGTGATAGAGTGGCTTTGGTGGGCACTTGCCATCCAGCCAGGGCTAACCCACCTGTTCTAGTTTCCATTGGCATCGAATTTTCTTCCTTGTAGCTGGTTACAATGCTGTCTTGCATTTAGTATGCGATAAATATTGATAACACACTGACATTTTGGTTGTCGCTGCGTGGTGCTTACCCTAAGTAAAGGACTTTTCAGTTCCCCATGGTCTGCCACTGTGCAAGAAGGTGATGGAAACATAAGTGGAACGGCTGACCTGAACTGGTCAAAGGGATATTCCATATTCATACTATAGAATGTCATGCCTGGTATATGAACTTAGGTAATTTGACTGGAAGAGCCAGCTGCTGCTTGGGGATTGTCTGAGTATTGGTCAGGAGGTGGAGAGCAATTTTAAGTGTCCATATTTTGGAATATTTTTTGTTTTCATTTCTTTTTTAAATTGCTATTGGTAATTGAAGTAGTTGTTACAGCTTTTTGTTAGTTTTGTTGCTTTTTTTTTTAACCTTGTTTCAATTATTAAGCTGTTCCTATCCCGACCCACAAGTTTGTTGTTTTTTTCATGATTCTCTTCGCCATCTCACCAGCATGAAGTTAGGCCAGGACACCACCACACCATCTAAATGACAAAAAAGGCATTAGCTTTCAGTACATCTCAGCTCACTGTATATCCTCAGAGAATCATCTTGCTACGAAAGTATCGATAACAAGTAAGAAAACAGCTGTAATCTTGAAATCTCTGAAGAGACTGGTTAGTCTAAACAATATGAAATTTGAAAAGGTACACAGTACTTTCCTTTCCATTGGTTATGAACAAGAATGAAACAGGTCTCAGTTGAAAAAATCCCGAGAGATGTTTTCATTTTTGGTGATTTTTTTTTCTCTATCATTTGAAATTGTTACTTTGAAAACTTAATGTCAAAATAGTTGGTATGATGCTTTTCATATCAAAACCACATAGAGTTTTCTCTATGCTAACAGTGGGCCTACCAGCAAAAAGACATTTAATAAACATTTTTAAGGACTAAGCATTAAATCAGCAGTTCCAAGAAGTTCTCATGTTGCATTCTGAAGTCCTAGAAATGGTACCATTCCAACCCTGTTCCCAGGATGCAGAGAATTCTTGCAAAGAATTCCGCATATGGTGGTTGGGGAAAACAAGTATTAGAATGCCTCACAGTAGGGTGCCTCCTCCCTTGGGATAATGTTTTGGAGTTACATTTGTTGTTTATATCTTCTGAAGAAAAAGTCATTGAATATAACTTAATTTATTACCACTGTTAGGAATATTTTTTCTCCCTCCCCTCAAATGGGTAATCTGAAGGAAAAATCCCAAAAAGTTGCTGCAGTATGTAACAAAATAAAATGCCTATTATCTTATTTTTGTTTCATTTTTTTTTTCTCAGTGCTTTCATAATATATGTAGTCAGTAAAGGGAAAAAAAAAACCAGAAATGACTGACACCAAACATAACTCAATGTTCAATCAGTGACATACCATGCATATTGTGTTAACATAGATTGTAATTACTTTCTCACCAAATGGTATGCCAGATCTTTTCACTGAATAAATGTATGCAAGTGATGTGCCATCATTCTATCACTGCCAGTTTAATAAGCATCTCTTTGAAGAGAAGAAGAAAAGCGAAGGTATTCAATGCATTTCTTTGAACTTGTGCATTCACTATTGAACAGCTATGTTTACTAGGGAACACAGAGGCTTTTATTAAAAAGTTGTATAGAATTAACATCTAAAATGATGATGAACACGAAGGAAAAAACAAGAGCTCTGAACCCGAAGGACCTCTGACAGTACTGGGACATGAAATTCAATTCACTAGGGACACAGAAGAAAGAACAACACAGATGGGATGAGCTTATTAGGTCTGTACTCACCCTTTCTTCCCAAAAAAAAAAGCATAATTAGCATTTGGTCTTAAATCAGTGTTGCAGATCTGGTCTGGAATCTTTCCTTAGAGGAGTATACTATTTTCCTTGTATGTTTTCTCTTGTGAAACAACCATCTGAAACATGTGAAGATAAAATAATACTCTAATGCTCTTTTGTGTGATCCTAGAGCTGACATAGCATTGATGTGTACTACTGCACATGAAACTTATTGTGTCCACAGCATATAGATTGAACTGTATGAGAGATCTGACACTGCAGCATGACAGGGCAGTAAGGGAGTGAGAAGGAGCAGCAGACACAGACCAAGTGCTGAGTTACAGCAGGTTAAGCCATGTTTGACATGCTATAGGCTAGCACAGAACAAAATCCAGTGAGCTTGGAGACAAAGCAGCAGCAGGCTGTGAAACAATTTCACTTTGACAGTTTCTGAGCAGATACAAAACCACTCTCAGTTCTGGTGCCTCTCGCTAGGATTATGGGATGGATGTCAGTTTCCTGTAAGTTTGTGAGCGGAGGGGAAGAATCTGGAAAGGAAGGGAGTGTCCCAGCTGAAATGGATACATAAATAAATTAACTTCACACTGACAACAGGTTTTATTTTACATGAAACTAGGCCTAGACATTTTGTTTCAGGCACTTTCAGTAGAAGGAAAGCCAATGGAAATAAGGAGTCTAGACTTCATTTGTGCTAGACCAGTTTTTGGCTTTTAAATGTTAGTCAAGTATTTTGGTAACTCAGCTTGTAGAAGGCATCTTTCATATCCATTTACTGTCTGAATCCTATAAAACTTTAAATTAGAATATTTGAGGATATTTTGGAACAGAAAAGGCTCTCTTTTTAATTTTTCAAAACTGATTGAGTGTTTATCACTCCAAGTCAGGACATAAAATTCTGATGTCGAGTTAGGTCTATTTTGGAACACGGATTTTTTTTCCTAAAAATAATCTTAGTTCCTCACATCTAGATTGTAATCCCTATCTCCAACTAGTTCCGAAAAAGAGGATTCAATATCAAGTCTTGAACTATAAGGAGATACGTGAAATGATTGACTTTCAAACAATACACCTCTGCATGAGTTTTAAAGAAATTTAAATGTTCGGTTTGAACCTCTCTTTTTGAATATTCAAGGAAAATATTTAACTTAAAATCTCATGAATAGTAAGCCATCAAAAGAGCAACAGATAAACAGACATTTGTTGCTTTGCAAAAACAACTGATGTATGAAAACACAAACATAAATTAAGAAAAAAAAATCATATTAAATTATAAATCAGTATTTAGGTCTGTATTTCAGGAAGTAAAAAGATGCCTTAATCCCCCCAAAAAAACCCAATCCAAACTCCCAATCTCACTAACATACATCTATAAGAAAAAAAAATGAAACAAAATTTGGAATAAAAAGAAATATCAAATGCAGGCAAAACCTTTTGGTTATTAATAACATTGGCTTTGAACCTCTGTTCAGTTGTTTTGTTTTTTTTTTAAATTTGTCCAATCAAAATAGGTCTCCATTGTTTGGGATAACTTATACAGTGCTTGTCATTTTCTTTGTTATTTTTAACATAAGTAATTTTAAGATGATTAATTTTATTTCTCATTGGTCTGTAATTAATTTTTTTTTTAAGTTAACTGTATTGATCTGTTTATATTCTTTAAGGAAAAATCTGACCGTGATACTGAAGTGGTGTAATTAAATATATGAGAGCCATACATGAGTAAAAAAAAAAAATAACCTTTTACTCCACAATTTTGTCTGTAATTTATATAAGTGAAATTCAAGAATCAAATTAGTAACTAGATCAATCTATGTCTTCAAGCATATGTGCATTTATCTGAGAAGTACTTGGTACCCACTCAATAAAACTAAAAAAACATGAAAATTTCACAGAGAAATATGAAAACTACAATGGACACCTAAGACTAATAATCTAAAAATTAGAATAAACTTGCAACTCAATTTGGAAATTTGTCTACAACTCTTAAAACATACGTCTTGGATGATTCACTATAAACATTTATAAGTTAAATTGAGACTGAATTTTTCCTTTTACTTCTCTAATTTGTCTTGGTGCTTAGACTTCCAGTCTCTATTGACCATTTCTTTTTTTTTTTTTAAATTAGGTTGGTTGGGTTGAGGTTTTTTGTTTTCTAACCTTGTGGTAAGTGATAAAATTATATTTATATGTCAATGAATATTATGTGTAAAAGCTTAAGAACTGAGAAACGTCAGTAATTTTTCTCTTTGCATCAATAAAAAAAAAGTTCTTTAATGTTGAATTAAATGTTGAATCTTGAATTTAATGTTGAATCTTGGGGATTTTATCATCTATGGTATTAATTAAATAAACATTCCTGAATTTTTTGTTCCTCCATAGATGTTTTAGGTTTTTTCCTATCTTTTTTTTTCCTCCATTCAAGTTTGCAATTTCTACTGAACTTTAACATTCCCTATAAGTCTATTTAGTGTTCTTAATAGTACATCAATTATTAGAGTAACAAATAAACTGAGGCTGTCATCTCTTGAAGATTTGAAGCATTTCCATAAAAATTCATAAAGATTCATAAAAAGGCAATCTCAATTAAAAAACAAGACGAGATACATTGATTTTCTCTGAGATATTATCAGGACTGATGATAAAATTCTGTGCTACTTTAAGTAGCACTAATGAAAGA
Source organism: Toxostoma redivivum (assembly GCA_013397375.1). Lineage (NCBI taxonomy): Eukaryota > Metazoa > Chordata > Aves > Passeriformes > Mimidae > Toxostoma > Toxostoma redivivum. The sequence continues at coordinate 791,709 of VXBI01008365.1, read as the reverse complement.
AGAGTCTAGATTCATGTTTCCTTCAGGCAGGAACAAAGCCAGCATTCCTGCTATGTTTAGATTTTTTTTTTTAATTTTTTTTTCTTTTAACATGGATTTAATGTTGATAAGAAGTTTTTGACTGGAAATACTAAACAATAATGTCCTCCAATGCAATAATTCTAATAACGGCAGTAATACCATAAGTAGTCTTGTAATCTCTGCTGTGTATCAACCAGTTTATGTGGTAATTGCTCTGCTCATAAGATGTGGAGACTGTTCTTCCCTTTTGCTGATCAAGAGTTGTTGATCAGACAGAATGAAATTGCTTCCTTGGTTACACTGGAGAAATTAGTAAAAAAACCCAGGGATTGAACCTGTACCTGGATTTGGAATCCAACTGGGATCCGGATGACAAAATCTGAGTAACCTGAGACTTAATTTAGGCAGCTGAATACATATTGTTACTACATGAAAAGTGCTGGGTTAATTTGTGGAGAGATAGCTTTCTCCATTAACACAATCAAAGAAAAGGAATATTATCTTCAGAGAATACTTGATGATCTATGAGAAGACAAATCACATCAATGCCCACTGCTGAGACTCATGACTGGGTGCCAGTGATTGATTTTGTTTTTGAGATACAGGTAGTGTTCTCAAAGAGAAGATAAAGAATCTAAGCACATATCCCCCTGATTTACCTTTTGAATGGACTAAGTCTAGATCTTTTTGAAATCCAAGCCACTGATTTCTTTTTTCACCATCATTTATTTGAATCTCTTGTTTTATAACAAACTTTTATTTCTGTTGCATAATCTTAAACCCAACAAATATTTCATACAAATATATATCTCACACTATCATTATTGTCTATTTTATCATGATGTATTGGTTGTCACACTTCAACAAATTGAAAATCCAGCAACTTTAAACTCATGCAGAAGATTATTATGACATAATTCATTAAATTGTTTAACAAATATTATCTAGGCAGGCATTATGATAAGCAACACTTATTGCTTGAGTCCTAATTATTTCAAAGGTATAAAGAGCTGAGTTTCCCATAGCAACATGGGAACAATTACACAGGTGTCATATAATGAAACATCTATGCTAGAGTTTAGGATTTTTTTAGATTGAGAAGCAAAGAAGATGCTTCCCAATTATGGGTAAAAGAAGATTCATCTTTCTACTAATTTGGCACAAATGGAAAGGTTAGGCTTTTAATTGCTTCAAAGAAGAAATTGGACTAATACAGTAAGAACAAAAGAGCAGGTCCTCAGAGTGCTGTCGTAAAGAGCAATGCCGTCTCTGATTTTGTATTAAGCAAAAGTAATCAAAAGACATTTATACAGAAATAAACATAGCTGTGAGCAATCTGTTTCCACTCAGTGTGCCTAGACCTTAAACCTCAATCCACTGAAACTGGTTTTATGTGATAAGTATTTTAGAGCAAACACACAGCAGGTGCTTGCCATTGAAGTTTGAAGTTGACTTTTACACTTCCTCCCAAAGGAGCAGCAGATGGTGATTCTGCTCTCTGTAGGTTCTTGGGAGGTAAAAAAGAAAGCAAACACAAGAAATTTTGCTTAATTTTCAGCTGTCCTGCACAAGGGCTAACCTTCCATGTGCTAACCTTTTCAAGTGCTGTTCACACCAGTTCCATTTGAGGTGTTACCAAGGAGGAGGCAGAAGCTGTGCCCTTTGCTGCTTGTGCACAGACCCAGCTGGCTGAGGGCTCTTCTCCAGAAGCCCAGGCACCAGCATAGCTCCTCACTAATTTTTTTCTTCAGCTCACTTTCAAACTTTTAATTTTATCTACTCTTTATCTTATCTCTTTCTAGGAAAAAGTGCCCCAATATCAGAGTGGAGATATCCTTCTGTGTCCTGTTATGCTGCTTGTTATATATAATCAGTAAAGCTAGACAGAAAGATATATCAAATTATCAGCCATTTTTCAGGGTAGATATCACTGATATAATTTTCAAAATCTAGAAGTATTCCCAAAGTTAAAGGCTGAGAACTATAACATTAAAACATTCATATAAAGCAGATTGGATAATAACAAAATTTTCAGTCAAGGTTTTTTATTTTCAGAAGAAATTTGGATTTTCTACTGATTTTGTTTTAGTGGGAAATGTTTGTTTTCTTGGAAAGCTTTTGAAGTGTTTGCAAAATAATTTTTTGGGTGAGAAAGAATTTAATTTTTTTACTCTTCTTTAATCTTTTTACTTTTCAGATACATTCTTTATGTCACATTAACTGACAGAAGATCTAAACAAAGAAATACCTCTGAAAATGTATCTTAACCTGAAAGGATTACTCGTGGAAGTTTTAGTAATTTGCAAGGGTGCAAAGGGTAAAAGTCTAAATTCTATTCAACATTCAATAAAGAGACAGGTTACCATTCAGAATGTCATGGTCAGGATACAGAAATCACCCTAGATTACATAGGAAGATAAATGAGGTGTTGTATTGGAATGTCTTCCAGGTTTTCCAGTCCTGTTCTCGTTCTTGAAAAGTATTGCAACAACCACATCATGTGTCTCCTGGCCTCGTGCAGGTGGAAGATCTATTGCTGATTCTATGCAGTATGAAAAGAAAAGAAAAGAAAAGAAAAGAAAAGAAAAGAAAAGAAAAGAAAAGAAAAGAAAAGAAAAGAAGCATTCTGATTAACAAGAAACACCCTCCCTTAACTGATGCTGCTTCCTAATTTTTCTTTTTTCCTGCAGACTATAAGAAAAAAAATTAAATCTTTTTTTCAGAGTAATTTAGCAGGGTTTTAGGGCTCTATGTGTACAGAGCATTTCATGTGTCATTTGCGGAGGTTGGTGATTGATACCCAGATACAGAATTGGCTGCCTTTGGTCTTGACATATTTAAAAACTGCAGGCTTTCCTGTCTTCCCCATATGTTCCATGTATATATTGAAAACTAAGAAAAAGAAGGCAGATGTACAAGAGAAACAAGATGTTGGGTAAAATGGAAGTTTGTTCCTTGGTTTATGTGTTATGTTTACAGATTCTTTCGTAAGAGTTGCAGAGCCATGTGGAAAAAACACTTTGGAAAGCTAATCATTGTACACGTGGAGTTTAATTTCTTGGTTTTTATTGTGGTCTTTGCTCTAAGATTCAACCTACTCAGTTGCCTGCTGGTTTGCTAGACATCCAGGAGGGTGCTTACCAGTGGCTACAAGGTCTTCAATACTCTCTTTGTTTGACCCAGTGGTATGGCAAGGTTATGTAGAGTTTCTATGCCCTAATTCCCCAGCTGTAAACAGAAACAATATCACATCTTTACTTTAGAGTGGTGATGTGAAGACAATTGTGTTAAAATCTGTGAGGTATTTAGTTACTAATGATGATTTAGAAATGCATTAAAAAAATTAGGAAAATGGATTTTCCTCTCTCAATGGAATTTCATTTCTCTTTTCTAACCTTTGTTTTTGTTTTTTGTTTTGTTTTTTTTTTTAATTTAAAATAATTGAGGTTAAAAGGTATGATTATTCTCTTATGGAAAAGTTACCAATATTGTGAGACATATATGTGAGCTTGTGTACAGGCTGATAAAAAAGGAGGATCATCAAAGGCTGACATCAGGTTATATGAATCTGAAATAAAACAATATCATATGACTTGTGGGACATGTACTGAGATATTCTAATGTCATGATGTTGCTTGCCAGTAAAGTCATTAACCCCATAAGAATACTCCAAGTCTTTTTACATTAGGAGAAATTTTAAGTGATTCCTTAAAAGCCGACTAAACAAAAAAATTCCTAACTTATTTTATTAGCGTTCATCCTATTCAGCATAATTTATTTTATATCAGAATTACGCTTGGTTGGAAAGATAGATAGCACATTTCAAATAATGACTTCCTAATATAGCAAGATGGTTATAGTATAATAATGCTTTACAAGATATTTATCTTCAGGAGGTGCCTAGTCTGTCTTACATGATTAAGAATTAATAATGTGATATAAAACAGAAAATTGACTTTCCTTAGATAAAGTATATGCTCATACGTTGTCATGAGGTTATAGGAAATTATTTATTAAACAAAAAAAGTAATGCACCTTAAACTTGGAAGAGCGAGGAGAAAGAAATGCAAGAGGAACTCAGGAATGGGTGGAATGAAAGACGGAACTGGTAACAATCAAAGAATGATTGATGAAATAGGTTTCATGCATTCCTACATGAAGCTTCTTTCTTCAATGCATCTTGATACTTCTGTACTGAAGTGTTTTTCAATTCCTTAATTCACCTTTCAGGATCATAGTGGCCCTAGAAACAGGAGAAGTGATACATTTTCCTGAGTAGCATGAACAGCTGCATCTAGTGAGCCAGATACCTTGGACTGTAACTCTAAACCAGGTGAGGGTTGCATGTCAAAGACAGATGTCATAAGAGTACTGCTGAGGAGTTTTCATAAGCAGTAGGCTGTACTTGGGATTGAATGAAAACCATCTCATTTGTCTTGTTGCTGACAGATTTTCACTTGTAAAAAAACTTATTGAGTCCCTTTAGAAAAAAACTTGTATTTCTTTTTAGGTCTTTTTACTCTAGTAGAATACAGGCCAAAAGGCCAAGGAAAAACATGTCTGTCATGGAAGCATTCAGTTCCTCTCCTTTTGTTCTGAAATCCATCTCTAAGATGGCCATTGTCTCCTCTCTTGCTGTTGTCAAAGGCTCCGGTGCTTGAACTCTTCTGTCAAACAACTGAAATGAAAAGCAGAAAGAATTATCAATTCTACTCCTTCCTTACTTCTATCAAGTTCATACTGCTTGTATGCCTCTCTATTTTGTAAATATTGGGGTTTTTTCAGCACTGTTGGTTATGTAGAAAATATTCATGTCTCACATTTACAAATGGATCTTCTGAAAATAGTAACCAATCTGAAGTTTTCATGAATCAATATACTTCACTAGCTGAGCATAGCTTAGTGACTTAGTGAACTCTTTTTTTTTTCTTTCTTTCTATTTATTTTGATATCATGAGAGAATAGTATTGAAAATTTTTGGTCTAAACACTCAGTGTCATAGAGATGTCAAGAAGTGTGTTAAAGTTCATGCTTATTATGATAATCCTAAAGAGATGTTGTAATAACAGCAAAAAAAAGTGTTTCTATAATATGAAAAGCCTATTTTTTTCAATGAACAAATACACTATTTTGCATACTAGTTTTGCTAGGAATGTTAAGACATTATTTTTCTGTCAGCTTGAAACTGTGGTTGGTCTTTTTTTGGGAGGACCAGACAATTGTATAGAGCTGATGAAAAATTAAAAAACTCTATAACAAATGTGCTATGATTTTTTTTCATTTTACAAGTAAATAGATTTTATAGGAGACTATAATTTTTGCCTTACATGCAAACAACCTCATTGTAATGTCTAATTTTAATTCAGCCATGAAAGCTTGAATGCCAGCTCAATGACTATGTAAATTTCTTAGAGTCAGAAGTTGGAAGCACTAATTACTGGCCTTTGTACTTACAACTGACTTCAGAATTGTTCAATTCATTATGCTGCTTTCACAATAAATCCCAGTAGCAAAGAAGCTTGTCATTCAAAATGACATCGTGCATTATATCCTGATTAAGACAAAAAGTCAAGAAAGCTGACCCAGCAATGAAACTCTGTCACTCTCAATATTTAGAGGCCCTAGCAGTCCTTTGCTGGTAAAATCATCTGTAGTTTAAGACTGTGATTATGTAAGATTTCAAGTATCTTAATTCCCTTTGGTTTCTATGGCATTCCACTTTCACGCTGCCAGTTACCCATAAAAACGAGGTGATTGATCAAATTACTACAGTTCTCACTCTCTGTACAGTCTTACAACAGTGCAACTTGCCTGCTTGTAAAAAGTCAGTGCCTTTTGCTAACTGGCGCATTTTCCTCCATTTTTCAAAATAGCAGAGTTCCATTACTAGAGACAGGACATAGTATTGGTGATTTTCCCCTATCATAAACAATATCTGAATCTGTGAAACACTAGCAATGCTTGTTATTTAATTGATTTCCACACTCCCCTCCCCCCTACACTTCTAAATGGCTGATAAATGAGGATGTATTACATCTTTGAGGCTCTTTCCTTTTACTGGCCTATCATTTCTATGAAATTGCCACAAACATCTTTGCTATTACTAACTTCTGCATATATAAGAGAGAAGAAATCTGAAAAATTGGAAAGTCCCTAAAAAAACCCAAAACCAAAACAAAACAAAAAATCTAAACCTAAACCAAAACAAAAAAACCCAAAGCCCCCAAAACCAAACAAAAAACAGAAACAAAACAAAAAAAATCCACAGAAACAAAACAAACAAACAAACCAAAACAAAAAAAAATAGAAAAAAGAAAAGAAAAAATCCCACAAAAAGGGTAAGAAAAATAGAAAAAATATTTGGATTAATAATTTCTAATGACTATTTCTTTTGCACTAAATTTGAAGAATAATTTATGTATCAAGTGACTTGAAAGTAAGCAGAGTATAAAAATATCATGGTAGATTTAAAGAAAATATTTTTAGTTTTAGTTTTTAATAGTTATTTTTACTTATTTTGAAGTTTTATAATAGACTCTAAACATGTTTTGAAGCTTTACTTCAAAAACATAAGGACTGGGTACTTGGTGTGGTTTTAAATGAGTTTTGCATGTAAACAATTTGTTTCAGTGAGCTGTTTTTATGACCAAATATTTTAAGACCTACAGTATAATTATTAGAATTGCTAATACTGTAATTGTGTCCAAATGTAGTACTCAGCTGCTGTCAAGTATGCAGCAAGTATACAGTGTACATTAAATCAGTCATGATAATACACAATCACTTCAGTGTTAAAGAATGAGAGGAATTTTCTGCAAATGAATGTAACATTGTTTGAAAATAATTGTTACTGCATAGAAGAGTTCCCTCCCTACTCTCCCCCTCCCTAGCTCCTTTCTACTCTCCCGACTTGAGGCTAGGGATAAATGTAAAGAAGCAGTATATTTTACAATTTAAATAGCACTACAAAAATTTAGAAGAAGGGAATAAAAGAAAAACCAAAGTAGTAGATGGCAGTTCTGAGATAGAGTAAGAATAATAAATTATGTTGTGAAAATCAAAGTCATTGTCTTATGATATTTAGAGACATCACTCATCACTCTTTCTTCTTTCAATAAACTTTATCACATGTCAAATGCCTTGAAACTTCTATTTGAGTTAATTTTTTGACTGTGCCAAACATTTGCCTTTTGATTCTAACATTATCAGCTTACTAGCTAAATGTGATCACAAACAGAAAAATCACCATCTGTGGTAATGTCATTCATAATAAAGATATTGTCAGAAAGTATGTGGAAAGATTCACTCACTCTCATGATAATCCAATATCATGGGGACTCCATCATATACCAAAATATATTCAGGTTTTTTTGATGTGGAAATAAAATTTCCTCTCTCTGTCTCTTTTTTTAATTAATTTTTTTATTTTTATTTTTCACTTTCATTCTCCATTTCATCTGATAAACCTCTCTCACACACACACAAATAGCCCCCCAAAAAACAAAGAAACAATCAAAACCCCACAACTCCCTCCCTCGAAAAACCAAATGCCCAAATCCATAACTCAAAAATATCTTTAAAACTGTGCTAGCGCAGGGTTGGTGTTTGTGGTTTTCTGTTTTGCTTTGTTTTGTTTTTTTCCTTATGTCTATTTTACAAGGCAAGAGAAAAAGAAGATTCTAAGTTGTCAATATATTTTTCAGAATCAAATTTCTGGGGTTTTTGTTTAGTCATAATCATTTAGCCAAAGTGCTTCATATAACTTGGAGGAATCTGTAGTTCTTGCAAGACATTTTTCACTTAGCACAGAGAATCAAGCCATTTGATTTATTCATGACCCTGTTCACCCACTTCAGTCAGACATATATGCAGCCATTCTGTAACTGAAACCACAGTTTATGCACCACTGACAATTACTGTGAGATTGTGTCCACTGACTTGTGTAATTTGGGGTCACACTTCATGGTCCTCCAGTTTCCCCTCTGAAGTTGCTCCTGTGGTTGGGTGGCCTGTGGCTCTCAGTGGGTGGGGTGTGTCAGTCTGCAGCACATCTGCAACCCCACTTTCTGTTCACTCCATTTCTATTCAGACCTTGTGAAACAATCTGAAGGTTCATCGTCAAGGAGCAGCTGCAAAAGTATTCAGTTCAGAGAATGCTGTTAAAAGACAACTGCAATTCCTTTTCAGTCTTGTTAGAGCCTGCTCTCTTTTTTACTCCAGTTCAAACTAAGTCATATGAAGAATTACCAGCTGTGCAACATTGATTTGAGCTGTAATAATGTGCTTGAAGATTCACTTCTAAAACTAAGATGAAAGTTGAGTATTTTTGCCAATTAAGTTGTCCACGGGCTGAGGGTGAAAGGTTCAGCTCTCTTTTTTCTTCCAAATCCCTATCAAAACTTTTATGTCAGTTGTGCAGACTCATGGTGTCCTTTCTTTCTTTCCATCAGAAATACTGTGCAATTCCTGCATGCTCATGATTGTGTTCAGACTGTGTTCAGACCTCAGGAAAGCAGCTATCTTATAAACTAGGATTAAATTTAGCATTAATTTTACAGTGAAGTCTTCAGTTACAGGTGAATTACACCATGAGTTCTGTTTACACAGTGAAACATTATTTGAAAAGGTCACTTCATCACAGCATATGTTTCTATTTTGCTTTGCCTTAATCCTCATTGTTTCAAGTATCCCTGTTCCAGAAAGGATGGCTGAGTACATTTCAGTTGGCAGTTATAAAAAAAATACAGTTACTGAACATAAGTGACTGCTTACAAATAGACTATTTCTAGGGCTCTGGACTGGAAAGTCCTGTTGTAGTCCCAAGACACAGCTCCAGCTATGAGTGTTGCTCTTGCAAGAAGATTGAAATTCCACTCCTCACAGCAAATAATGTTGTGCCTTTATATAAAGCATGCCAGACTGTATTTTTAGCTTTATATTGATCATGAAGGTGTTATAAATGTTGCACAGAAGTACATGATCATTCATTCTGGAGCCTTACCTATGTGGCAGGTAACAACATGCCCTTTTAAATACTGGATATGCCCTGGGTTTTCCCTTTGTGCATACAATCTAATTCACATTAGGTCTTACCCTTGTGTTTCTGAGGGTTAATATTATGGAACAACATAAATCTTGGCCTCAAGGTCTCTTACATGCTGCCATGGAAATTCACTCAGAAGGTATTACAGCTCAGGTTTTGTAATAGTCAGGATTTTGACCAGTTGCATATGCTGGCTTTTCTGGAATTTCCTCTATCAATAGAGGAAGTGGTGATCCTTTATTTTGAGTGATTATTTCTATTTAGGCTCTGTTAAGGTCCCATTCTGACAATGCTTACTCTATATATTTTGATGCTTCTGAATTAAATGCTTTGAAATTTCTATTCCATGAGAAACTCTTCAGCAGCAAGTTATGATTCAAGAAAAGTAAACAGAAAACAAGAGCCTAGTCTTTCTGAGATATGAAAATTTGATATTTGGAGCAGCTCTGAGAAGCAGTGGCATTAGTTTAGTTTACGTAAAATGTACATTCCGTCTCAAAAAACAGTATTTTCCATACTTTAAAATTTGTTTGCTTCGTTTGGGTACTATAGCCTCTCTTTCACAAGAGAACTTGGTACCTCTGTTCTTCCACCATGTTTGGCCTCAGTTAGACACCTTCTCTGTTATGCTGAAGCAACTGATCAAGAGCAGCTCTCTGCTGTGCCAAGGCAAGACCCACTTTGATATCTGTACCTGAAAGGCCACCAAAGAGAAACTCAAGATTTCCCAGAAAAGTCCTTTGTGCTTAGCATGCATTAGTAAGTATGCCACAGATTATCTGCTGGCTGCAAAAGGAGATGCACTAACTGTACAAGGGAGCAGGATGTTGAGTGGATTATGAAAGGCAGTTTTATGGTGGCTTTTTCTTTTTGGTTTTGCCTGTTTGGGACTGTTGTCTCTTGGGATCAAGAGGGAGGGGGACTGTATTTTTCAAGTGGTGTTTGTTTTGCTGTGGAGAGACAGGCTAATTATTCCAGTTGCTACTGAAGGGAAGATGAGGAGGCTAAGAGCTGAAGGTAAAACAGCTCCCTTAGTTTGGAAGGGGATAAGGTCCTGTTGGAAACTGTTCCTGATATAAAAAATAATGTATCTGCTCTCCTTTGTTAATTCTGTCTGACTTTTTTTGTTCTAACTGTTGTATAGATGTAGCATCTTGTTACATTTTTATTTATTTGCTTATTCTTAATAATATTTTGCAGATATATGGTAAATCTTTTGGTCAACCTGTAACAGCACAAAAATGGAATTGAATTATCTAGTTCTCTCTGTGGTCTGTAAGACACAAGAATCTTATATAGATTCAAATCATGCTGCCTCAGTTTGCCTGTCTGTCAAAAGGACTAGACATGTGTTGGAAAGATGTATCATAAAGACCTTCTATATTATTTGAAGATGAGTATCCAGTGCAAGCATAAGACAGAAATTTTGAGGAAGATATAGGAATAAAAAAAGGAATCTGTAAAGATGCCATACAACATTACATACTCTCCATCTTTTCAAAATAATTTTGCTTATATTCCACTACCTTCCAGTAGATTTTTTTTTCTTATTTTTCTTTTCTTCCCTCTCCAGGTACCTTTAAAAATCATTAATTTCTAGGTTTCAACAAGAATACATGTTGCTGATTATAAACTCTGAAACATTTTACATGTTAGTAATGTATGCATGCCAAAGTGATCACTTCAGCTGCACTGTACAATTTCAGGAGTCTGCATGGTTTCTGTTTTTGTTTTGTTCTCCAAAGGATTTTAAATCTTATGTCCTATGGCACTTAGGTTATCTGCTTGTATTTCATCTATCAGCAATTTTTGAGCTGTTCTTAAATAGTAACCAGATTTTAGATGTGGTTGGAAGGCAGACATTCCCTTTCCCTCATCAATCAGTTCTACCTGTGAGGAAAAGGAAAGCAGCTATTAATTTTGTCAACTAACCATTTCTAAACGCTCACCTTCTTCAGCATGTTTAGAGACAAGTCCATGCTTCCAACAATCTATGGCACAATTATCTCTGGCAGCAATGTTCTTCCTTGTCTCTGGGACAATGCTAAAGCAATTGAAGGGAAGACTAAGGAAGTAGATGCATATGGGTAAATAAGTTTGATCAGTTGTGTTGGGTTTTTCCTGGGATACTTTTTTTCTTACCTTATATTTACATATATTTATGTACACAAACAATGGGACAGGAATGCTGGAGCAGCTCCAGATGATGTTATTCCATCACAATCATCAGCCTCTTTTTACAGAACCAAGCAAGGGAGATGGAAACAGCTTCAGCTGCTAGCACAGCAGATGAAGTTCTCTTTGTTGCAAAGTCTTTTAACAGCTTTTTTAGCTGATAGCATCATATTAAAAGCTGACAAGCGTTTACTTAGGCCAATTGATAAATCTACATGTACATCTTGCTTTGAACAATACTTGTTTGTAACAGCTTAAAACAATGGATAAAGCTTCATTATTAAGTTTACATATTGTTACTATCTTGCTTAACACATTTTCCTGAGGCCTGTCTTTACACAGCTCATAGCCCTTTTGTTTCTTGTCCTTGCATCTTCACCATTCTTGCATTTCTCCTTCATGAGATTTGCTTTCACACAGTTTTCTGAGAGTTGTATACCTTTTCTATTTCCCACTAGTTGAATGACTCTCTTTTTTGTCATTTCTGTCAAGTATTTCCACTCTCTAGATCCCTTTTTTATTAAAGATTTGAGATCCTTTCTTTCTTTTAGAGTTATATTTTTTTATAGTCTTTACTTCCCAAAGCCTTCCATTCTAGATCTCAGTTTTCGCCATCTTTGCATGAGTTTCCAAAGCTCCACTTATACTCAATACCTCATATTTTTTTTTTCTGTCATTTAGTGAAAATCTAAATTGCATTTATTGTACAGTCTGAACAATGATCTTGTGCAAATTGGTCATGTCACTAACTATTCCTAAAATGCATCACTGGGTTATTTTAGAAAACATACAAACAAACAAAAACAAAAGCAAAACCAAAAACAACAACAACAACAACAAACAACAAAAACAGGCTTATTGGAAATGGATTTTTTTGTTTGGTTGGTTGGGTTTTTTTTGAAACCTTGAATCCAATAAGATTTGAACAAACGTGATTTTTTTTTCTACCAGCATCTGATTCAGCTGAAGCCTTGCTAAGAATTTCTCCCAGGCTTGAATGGGAGTGTTTGCATGGACTTTGAGAACAGATCAGAAGAGTGTTCTGCATAATTCTCAAAGTATTGAAATATTGCCTTTAAGGAATATACATATGAAAAAGCTAATTTGCTTGCCATAAGTGAGTATTTCCTGTGTTTCACTATTTTCTGCAAATCATTGCCTGAAATTCTTCATATTTTATCCAGCAGTAGGTTCAGAATAAATTTTCAGTTATTTCTCTTAATTCTTTTCTCTCTTATGTCTTTTTATTTTTCCTAATACAGAAAGCTCTTCTTTACCTTGTTATATTCCATCTCTGGTGAGGCAGAGATATATAAGCAATCTCAAATATATTCAATTTAATTGGAGATGAGGACAGGTAAGTAAAAGTTAATCTGAGAGTTGGGCTAGAGAAATATTAAACCAAATTAATGATGTATAAATCCCTTTGAAACTAATAGGCATTAACTAACATTTCTGTGACCCCTGTTTTTTATCATCAGACCTAAAAAGAACATCTGGATTAATAATAGGAAAAATATGGACTTCTATCAATTACAAACATCCTTCTTATGTCCCTGATTCCTAGTAATATCCATGTTGTGTAGGTCCTTGTGGTGTATTGTTGAGTCTCATTTCACTTCATGAGGGTTCTTCAAAGGAATGTTTCTAATCTAAATGGGGCAAGGTAACACTTCAAGGATTCAAATAATTTTATTTTTTATTTTTCTTTCATGTCATGTTATGGTTTTCTTAGTTTTAAAATTAATTTTTTTGTTTTAATATGTATCTTTAGTACTTAGTATCTTTAATACTGTTTAATAGAGACATCATTGAAGTGAAAATGAGTAATTAATACTGTAAATAGCTAGTTTCTGTATTTTTTTAGTATATTTATCCACTCAAATAAATTTGCAAATTTAGCTTTTTTGATAAGGTCAACAGAAATTATTTATTAAGAATTTTTGAAAGAAATCAACACAAAAGAAACCAATTCCTCTGTGGGCCAGTTAAGAAATGATACTGGTCTTATAAAGAAATCCTGAGGCTCTGCTTAAGCCTCATTGATTTTTAGTGGGAGTTGCTGAACCTATTGGAAAGGAAATAGATACCTTTGCCTGTTCAGCAACAAAGAAGCAGCTCCCATCTCTGTTACTCTAGTGACAAATGTTGGCTGGCTTCTCATCACAAAAGAAAGGAACTCTTTTAATAGATAGAGCTTATACTTGCAATTCTGATGCTGGCAAGCTTGAAAAGGAAAATCCTTCCACCTCCACTTTCCTTATTGCTGGAGTCAGTATTGCTTGTAGGTAATGAAGCAATGGACACATTGCAAATCTCTGTGTATAGAGGTGAAAAAATCAGGATTCAGCTTACAAAGACAGACATAGCGAATGTGAGGACAGCTTGCTAAATTAATATTGGCGCAGTCCTGCAAACTTGGCTGTCTTGTTTGGGGTGTGGTTATTTATTGCTTTTAATAGCTAAAATAAACTGTTGTGTAGATCTAGTGTCATATATTGTATAATGGAAAAAGAGGATGTTGGTATCAAGTTAATCTAGTACTATTCTTAATATGTCATGGGATGCCATTGAATTAAATTATATGTAGATGATTTAAATGCTCTTTTGATGAAGAAGCCTTCCCTGATAATGGTGGCTTCAAATGATAGAGTGCTATCTCACCGCCATTGCTATGTTAACAATTATTTATGTTCACCCTTGAAGCCTGCTCCACTTGCAACTAGAAAGGAATATCCAAGAACCTTGTCCTGTTATGGTTTAGAATATCAAATTACATTCATATAAACAGATTTTTTATTTATTTCTTTTCAATGCATATTTTCTTCACGAGTTTAAGTGCATAATGTGCTCTGTACTTTACTATTTGAGTCCCTTTACCTCTATGAAATTTCATTTTTATTCACAGGGGAGATGCTTTCAGGGACAAATTTCCTTCATGTTGAGTTTTTGTAAGCATTTGATGTACTTCTACAAAATAGAAAAATGACCCTAGTAATATATTCTAAGGAGAAATAGGAAATCAACACATCATATTGCTGTAACAGCTTTCATTTTCTTCATTGCACAGGTTCTAACTTTCCAATTAATTTTCTGTTAAGTGTCATAGTAAAAACAGTGAAATAGAAAAAGCATTATATGTGATTCATGAAAGCCTTCATTGGTGCAATCCTCTACTTCTTTTCAAGACCAGTGAATTACTTTCAATTGCATACATGTGATTATTTATATCTCAGTCAATTTACTTAAAGGATGTTGCAGAAGACAACAATATTTCTGCCAAAAAATATAAAAATAATCATCTCTATTGGGATAATTGTAACTTGGATTTGCATCTGTCCATTTAATCACAAAGCAGAGGAGTATCACCATTGTGATCTTGTGTGGGTTGTCGATGTCAGGTTGCTAAGAAGTATTCTATCGTACTCATGTCTGATACTTTAAGATTTTAAGACAAGTTTTTGTTGGCAAATCTTCATGAATTCCAAAAGACATACAATTTCAGTTCACTATTTCCCTAACCTTGGTTCTTCCGGCTTGTATATGACATCTAAAATTCATCACACATGTTTTTAAATTTTGAGATGGTCTGTTTTACTGGGACACCATTTGGACTCAGTGATACTAAAGGTTTTTTTCAAACCCAAGTGGCCTTATGAATCTCTGTGAATATATTTTTTGTATAACTTAAAACACTTAAATATAATTCAAACTCAAATGACTGGCTAAAGTCATAGCATGACTAATGCAATTATTCTTTTCTAACATTTTCTCTAAACCTTTAGCACTTCCAGGAATTTTCTCAATTCCAGCTACTCATGAACACTTTTATGAAAGTGATGTGGAGTTTCTCAGCTTTTTGCAGTTGTTTTTTCTGGTTTTTTTTGTTTGGTTTTTTGTTGTTTTGGTTTTTTTTGTTTTGTTTTTTGTTTTGTTTTGTTTTAGTTTTGTTTGTTTGTGTTTTTTTTTAAGAAAGGAGAAAAATATTTTGGTAAACCCATGTAACTGCTAAAATAAAAATAGAAACAACACACTCCTTTCCTGAGGCTTTCTAAAATCAGAGTGACTATCTATTACAGAGGCATACTTCCCTAGCAGAAAATATTCAAGTTGATCCTTACAAACTAAATTTGTATTACTGTGCATGCAGGGAGCTGTGAAATTCTAGGAGGGTAAGACAAAGAACAAGGGCACTCAGCTTGCTTTTCACAGCATTCTGGAAGGTAGACACAAGGGGATGGGGTATGTGAACATTAAATTTTAAAAGCTTCCTGTACTTCAGGAAGCCTTTAAAACTATAAAAAATTTAAAGGATTTATAAAAACTATATATGCACAGTCATCAAAATAGCTTGAAATATGTTTGGAAGGATCAAAGCGAATATCTTACATTATCATATGATGGTGAAGGAGAAGGGAGGGAGAAGGGAGGGAGAAGGGAGAACAAGTTTCTGGAGTTTGGTGTCGCAGGTGAAGAACAGAACTGAGGATAAAGGTCTGCTTTGCAGTCTTATCCGGCAC
The DNA here is from genome assembly GCA_013397375.1 of Toxostoma redivivum. Lineage (NCBI taxonomy): Eukaryota > Metazoa > Chordata > Aves > Passeriformes > Mimidae > Toxostoma > Toxostoma redivivum. The sequence continues at coordinate 775,950 of VXBI01008365.1, read as the reverse complement.
ACACTGTTTGCCATCTTCACTTTTTTTTATCTATCTTAGTGCTACTTAGAAAATTGTAGAAGGAGGTGGAGTGTGAAATGTCTGAACAACCCATGATATTCTGTGGAAAAGAAATGTGCCAGTTTTAGTGCTTGAATGGCTGTAATTATCATATTGTGGGTGGAAGTGCTGAAAGCTTAACATTTCACTGAAGTATGGTAGGATTATACAATGCAAGATGTTGATATGTACCTATAACTTGCATATGATATAGTGTGTCATTAAAAGCAACAACAGAACACCCATTGCCTTTAGGCTAAAAACATATGTGAAATTTGGGTATTTTCTAAAGGTCCTTTTGTAAATGCTCCATGGAGTATCTGCAACAGGCTTACACTGTGACACTTGGCAGATTAAAGAGTTCCTTCGGTTTTGGTATGGTGAGTGACAAACTTGGAATTTCAGTGCACTCCCTCCTAAGCAATTACAATGTCTTTCAGGGTATTTAAAGAGATATTTATTCAGCTTGCATCTTTCTCTCCCTTTTTCTGTCTTCTTTCTTTTTTTTCTCACCTTAATTTAAGAGGTGATGTTAGGTTAAATTTAGATCAAGTTTTACATTTATGAAGTTTTCTTTAAAAATATAAAACAAAGAAGCCACAAAAGCAAACCAAAAACATGCCATGCCATGCCATTGAGTTTGCATGGCCAAGCTTTAGTAGCTGTGGGGTTAAAGGGGTGGCATCTGTGAGTAGCTGCCAGAAACTTTCTCCAAGTCTGGCAGAGCCAATGCCTGGTGGTGCCAAAGACAGACATGGCACTGGTCAAGGCTGGGCCAAAGAGAAATGACAGTAACACCTCTGTGATAACAGATTAAGAAGAAAAAAAGGAAATTACAGAATTGCATCCAGAGAAGAGTGAGGTGAGGATATATGAGAGGGAAACTCTGCAGACACCAAGGTCAGTACAGAAGGAGGGCAGGAGGTGCTCCTGATGCTGGGTCTGAGATTCTCTATGGTCCATGGTGCAGACCATGATGACACAGTTATGCAGCCCTTGCAGGATGACAGGGATGCAGAGATCTACCCACAGCCCATGGAGGAGAGCCATGCTTGAGCAGGTGGATGCCTGAGAGGAAGCTGTGGACATGTGGGAGGCCCATTCTGGAGCAGAGTCCTGGCAGGGACCTGCAGACCCATGGAGAGAGGAGCCCATGCTGGAGCAGGCTGAACTGAAGGGCTGTAACCCATGGAAAGTGACCCACATTGTAGCAGTTTGTGGATAACCTTGGCCCATGGGATGGACTCATGTTTATTAATGGAGAGCTATCTCCCATGGGAGGAACTCCAAGGTGGAGCAGGGAAAGGACTCCTCTCCCCAAGCAGTGGCAGAAACAATGTGATGAACTGACCATAACCCTCAATCCTTGTCTCCCTGCACCACTGGGGAAAAGAGATAGAGCTAAAAAGGAGGAGGGCTGTGGGAAAGGTGTTTTTAAAGTATTATTTTACTTCTCATTATCCTACTCTTTTATTAGATTTTATTAGCAATAAATTCAATTAATCTGTAATTCGAGCCTCTTTTGTCCATGATAGTATTTTGTGAGTGACCTCTCCCCGTCCTCATCTTAACCCAGGAACCCTTTGTTACATTGCTGTCCCTTGTCCAGCTGCAGAGGAGACTGATAAAGAGGCTTTGGTGGGTGCCTGGCCTCCAACCAGAGTCAGCCCACTACAACAGCCCCTGCCTCAACCAGTGTGAAACAAGGAAATAACCTCACAGTTATATTTGAAATTCTTGTGTGTTTCTAACTGAAATATTACATTGTTGGTTAAGTGTTCAAAATATATTAAAAAATTAAAAAAAAAAAAAAAAGAGAAAAAAATCATTAGTTTTCATTGTTCAAGCAGGTGGATTCAAGTAACCTTCCCCAAAAACAACAGCGAATTTTTCATGGTAACTTATTTCTGTGTACTCTTTCACTTGCTGTTTGTTGCTCTTTATGGGTTTTTCCAAAACCATTTGTGACTTGTGCTCAGATAGATCACTATTGTTTTGTCTCCAGATTACCTTGTCCAGAGAGAGAATGAATTTTGTTGGTTCAGAATTCAATTTATCCCAAACACAGTCAGTACCATTTGCTGCTACTCTGTCCTGCTAAAACAAAAAAACAACTTCGTGCTTCTTTACATTTTCTGTGTTGTCACTCTAAAATCTTCTGTACCTGTTTACTGGATTTTGTCTTGTCACATCTGGAGTCTTCCTGTGAAACCTGCACGAGCCATCAATGAGGTGCCTCTTCCACCACTTTCAGCACATGAAGTCACAGAATAGCTCCTCCCATACACTGCACTGAATATGAAAGATCCTCTAACTTGTCTGTGGTAGCTGCTTTTGATGCAGGGTCCTTTGGTGCTTTGCAGTGCAGAGCCAATAAGAGTCTAAGAAGATTTTTGATCTTTTTGAGAGACAATAACTATCCAAGCTAGTTGTGAAACTATTAAGAAACAAATAAGGAACAGAATCCATTTGCTTCTACTGTCTGTTCAAAACTCACATATATCATAATTATTTAACCTGTCAGAGTCATATTTTGAGCTTTTAATATTATCAGAACATTGAAATGAGTAACAGCTTCATAAAAGTGTTTCGATGCTTTGTATACTTAACATGTCCATGAGACTTTTTATCTATTTTATCTTGATCTACTAAGATTTTCAGAGAGGTGTATTGCTTTATGATGCCATTTATTTCCTCTTTCATTTCCTCTCTCCTTGTGTTTAATGTAATCTTACAAAAAAACTACAGTATTTTTCCTTGAGAGTGATCCCAACATATTTTGTAAATTATAGTTTGAATTAATTAAAATTCCATGTAATTCTATTAAGTAGCCTGTGAAAATAGGTGTGTGCATGTACAGTTCCATATTTCTGCCTGTAGAGGTACAGAAATGCTGCACATCATATTTATAAGCTCTATCTTGAATTCTTTCTGCAAGTAAGACTCCCACTGAAGCCATCAAGCAAGTTACTTTTACAAGGAATGCAGACTCCTACTCAAAGTGAATATTTCTTGTTATAGACCAAGCCAGGGGATGCTGAGGGAATACTTAGTTTTGCCTTTAAAAGTTACAATGAAGTTTTGAGTCTCTAAGCAATGGCATTGCAGGAGAAAAGGAATGGCATACAGTGAACCATAAAGTAGCACTTCTCCACATAAGCAGGAAGCCAATTCACTTCTCATCAAATGCCTCATAACCAAAATATTGGGTGATGGTTTCTGGGGGAGGGGGGGGGGGGGGAAGGGAAAAAAAAAAAAAAA
>VXBI01008365.1:714587-772628 GCA_013397375.1 Toxostoma redivivum | reverse complement strand
GGAAAGGAAAAAAAAAAAAAGAAGAAAAAAAAAGTGTTTTTTTGTAAACAAATAGGCAGAAAATAATATACTGCCTGTGTCAAGGTATGGCTTTAATTCCTTCGCCTGAACACCGTTACAAAGATGACAGACTAGATGTGGCTATTTGTGTTTGGATTAGGCACATGCTTTTGTGCTGCATGTCCTAATTACCAATCAAAGACTCTTATCAGAGGCTCTTGCAATCTTTCTGCTCCAAGTCATCATTTGCCTGTTTACTGTGTCCACATAATGTTGCGCTCTCATTATTCATACATTTTGAAACATGCGAAGGCTAAATGCATTATTTAAAAAACAAAAAAGTAAACATACTATTGAAATATTTTGAAATTTTAAAGCAATTTTGGCTTCACAAGATCAGAATTATTAGTTGTCATAGTAACAACATTATGAAAGAAGGAATTAAGCATCATTACAATCATTCCTAAGTGTTGAATAGCTGCTCAAAGTTTTGCCTCTTGACATATTGCAAATCTAAAAGTTCAGAACTCTATTGTAGCAAGAAGACAACCCAAATGGCTCTTGATTGTTTTGTTTTTTTTTTTCATCTACCAACTTGCTCTGAGATACAACTGTTTAGCAGCCTTCCCAAATATAACAGCCAGAATAATAAATTATAGTTCAGTGAAAGGTAGCCTAGTGTTCAGGAACAGTAAGGACCCTTTGTCTTTTGTTCTTGCCTTTTGTTCCTTTCTCATTGAGCCAAATTCCTGTAATATCCTTTCACTGCGTATGCAGAGTGAAAGATAATGGACAATATTTTAACTTCAATAGCACAAAAATTGTATGACATTTATCAGAGATATATAGCACTAGCTAGTGTGTATATGCCATCCATTGATTTGTATTGAGTTTGGATGGTCGGGTTTTGGTAGCAGTGGGGGTACAGGGACAGTTTCTGCAAGAAGCTGCTGGAAGCTTCACCCTGTCTGATCCAGCTGTCTGTCTGTCCAGTTCCAAAATGGACACACCATTGGCTATGGCCAAGACCTTCAGAGCTGGTGGTGACACTTCAGCAGAAACAGATTTAAGAAGGGGGAGAAGTTACTGCTTAGGAAAGATTTCAGCTAGAGAAGGGAGGAGTGAAAATACGTGAAAGAAATTGCTTTGCAGTCATGGATGTCAGGGAAGAAGGAGGAGGAGGAGATGTTCCAGATGCTGGAGTAGAGGATCTCCTGCTCAGTCCATAGTGCATACCATGGTGAGGCAGACTTTCTCCTGCAGCACATGGATATCCACAAGTGAGCAGACATCACCTGCTGCCTCTGGAGGGTCCCACATAAATGTAGGTGGATGTCCAAAGGAGGTTATGACCCCTTGAGATGCCCACACTTGAATAGGCTTCTGGCAGGACTTTTGGAAAGAGAGGAGCTCATGCTGGAGCAGGTTTGCTGGCAAGACTTGTGACCCTGTGGGAAGTAATGCTGAAGGAATCTAATCCTGCAGGACTGCACCTTTTGTAAGGAACCCACACTGGAGCAGTTTGTGGAGAGCTGCAGCCCATGGGAAGGGCTCCCATTGGAGAAGCTCACAGAGGACTGTGTCCTGTAGGAGGGGAGTAGGGGAAGAGTGTGAAGAGGAAGTCGGATGTATCTGACACTTCTATTCCTCTAAACTTTTCAGTTTAGAGCTCTAAACTTCTGTGCTCTAAACTGTCCAACAAGGTTGTGTATTGATTAACTGTGCAGTGCACGTATAGCGACTTCAACTAGCTCTGAACCTGACAAATGTAGTGTGAAGCCTTTCACAGCACTGGGATGTAGAGCTACAGGAAATATAATTTTGGGATGTCTTAGCTTCCTCCATCTCTGCTGGGAAGGTAGCCATCTGCTAAATGCTCTTTTACAGAATATAAATAGATACATAAATATATAAATGTATATTATATTTATAACTAAATAAACAATAGCTAATTTAGAATTTTCCAGGCTCCAAGGCCAGGTCATGTTTCCACATGCTGAGAATTGCCATATCTGTAGCTTCTGTCTCTTGCTATAACAAAAAAAACTTTTGCAAGGGTGGGAAGGGAACATGAGACAAGTTGGACACAGTAAGTTGAATGGAAATGTTTCATTCATATCATTGAAACTACTCAAAAGAAAACCAACAAAAAACAAACCAAAACTAAGTTCCCTGATATGGAGAGAGTGATTTGAAGGGAGTGCAGTTTAAAAAGCCGATTTTTTTAGCGCATCTGTTTAGAAAAAAGACAAGCTCAGATTCTTCCTTTCTCTCAGAACAATTTCTATATTTTTTCAAATACTGTTTCAAGTAAGTCAGAAAAATCCTTGGATTAAGGATTTTTTTTTTCAAAAGCCCTTGATTTTATACCCCCAAATGATTAAAACAGAATTTCTAGTAACTCCCTGTCACATCATATCAATTCACAGCAGCATCCTGCAGTAATGTGTCTTCTTTTCTTGTATTTTTTAGTGCTTATGCAAACCGTCTTGGAAAGATGATTCCTACAGCTGAGGTATGCTGCAATTAGTATGCTATAGATAGAGAAGTGCATAATATGCACAGTATATAATTTGTCAATGGTAGCCTGAAGAATCGGTTCCTACCCTGTTTGAATTCTTGAATAAAAGTATCTGATATGCCAAATCCATCTCAGAGAACCAAGTGTGAGAAAATTTAAAATTCTGTGTTCAGTGCTTTATCTGCAGAGTATGCAGCAGCTAATTTATGTGGCCAATATTGAGTAGTAACAGTATAAGAAAATATGAAAGAGCTCTTCTTTTATGAAGCTGGTTATGATATATATGAAATTGGAAGGTAGAGAAGGTCCTTTGGGAAAATACTATATAAACAGCAATTAAATACTGTATTGTAATGAATATACACTAGGGGATAAAATATAAGTTCTGCAGGCATTCTTAGCAGTATATCCTAGCTCTCCATGAGTCTAACTTTCTTGCAGACCAATAAGCAATTTCGGTAATCACAGAATGGTTTTGATTGAAAGGAACCTTAAAGATCATCTACTTCCAACCCCCCTGCCATGGGCAGAGACACCTTCCACTTGGCCAGGTTGCTCAGAGCCCCATCCAGCCTGACCTTGAACACTGCCAGGGATGGGACATCCACAGCTTCTCTGGGCAACCTGTTCCAGTGCCTCATTACCCTCACAGTAAATATATGTATTATAGAGAAATCTGAAATATTTTTCTTTTTTACATTAATATATTTACTTACATTTTATTAAAGATGATAGATTAAACTGTTCCGGAGAAAACAATAGTGATCTCTGCTGTATTTGTATTAGCGGCAGTTACATTTACAGCATAAATTGTGCTGTCATTGCTTTTATTTTTTACTTTTAGTAAGCAATATATAAGGCTAGTACAGATGCTTTGATATTCTTTTTCTTAGAGTAGCTTGACAATAAATTTTATATTTATTTTATTAGAAGTAAAAAAAATATTCTGCATTTGCCAGTTGCTCTGCTTTCTCAGAAATATGGTACAAATGACTGCTGTTTAGCAAAATCATTAATTTGGTAAACATGAGTAACACATTTCTGCCAGATTAATACTTTTTAGATAAAATAGAAGAGAATTTAGTGTACACAGGGGCATTCAAAACTGTGTATTTATTAAGACAATAATGCTCCCAGATATCAATATGTTTCTAAAAACATTTCAATTTCAGATTTTGTGAAACCTGAACTTGCAATTCAGTATAATGGCAAAAATATATCTTAACAGAAATTTGAAAATTCAAGCAAAAGTGTTTTTCTGTTTGCATTTATTTTCTTTATTGTTAGAGTAGAACATCTTAAGTCAAGAAAAACACCTAAAAATAAAGTGCAACATTGATATCATTATCTAGTTACACAGCTGTCAGCAATACTGGTCATAGTTTGATCAAAATAACAGTAAAGTTGCTGTCATTTAACTAACTAGCCCAGAAAATTAGATCCTGTTTTGCTATGTATATTTATGTTAGTTGGTTTTAATGTGCTACTTAACAGCAGAAGCAACAATATTGTAAGTCTTTTATCCATGGTTTCAGAAGTGTAGCAGGTTTTCTTTCATCTTTTTACTAATTTTTTCTTCTAGCAATAATAATATTAATGATAGTTTAAAAAACCTTAGTGTGGTGAGTGATGTCAGTAAACGAAGACTGCATCCCCCAAATGTAAGAATTGAAGTTTTCACAGTATCTGACAACATTCCTATGGTGCTTTACCAATAAACCAGAATTTCCTGTATGCTACCCTTTCACTTAGTGCATGAAAGAACATCCTTGAGGTGAAACCAAAGATTTTTTGACACATCAGTTCTAAATTTTCCAGGCCCTTAAAAGTAAATATTAAACTATATATAAAAATTCTGTAACTTCCTTGTAATTATGAGATCAGGTAGCATTTATTTTCCTTATGTTTTGTATTGTGGTTCACAAATTGGTAATAAACAGTTAATCTATGTAATATATATGGCTTTTGTAACCTTTAGTTTTTCATACTGACATAAAATAACTGGCTTTGGAGAGTAATGCGAGGGTTTTTTACCAGAATGTCCCACAGGTATATCCTGTGAACTACAAAATATAATTTATAAGTCTTCCAAAAACACAGATTAAATAGTCTGTCTTCCTATGACTTATTCTTGACCCATCTTTCCCCCATAGTCATATCTCCCAGAAGAATACAAAGAGCTTGCACCATTTTTCTTTCCAGCCCCTTTCTTTCTTATCTCTTTTTCTCTTACAGTTTTTTTTTTTAATTTATCTGTTAAAAATGTCTTGTTTTTACTCTTGATTCTGGACATGGCAAGAAAGATCAAGAAGGAAATGAAGCAAAATGGGAGAAAGTTCTTTATTATCCTCTCTCACTCTTGCCCGTGGTGCTCGGGGTGCTTTGAGTGTGTAATAGTAATTCTCCTATGTTGAATTTCTGGGTATTTTGGGGTGTGAAATCTACTGTTGTTCATCACAGCTCTTAGATGTGTTTTCTTACCCTGGGGCAAATTTGTCCAAAGTCAATAAGCATTCTGCTGTGGCTTCCTTAGAAACCACTTTCCCTGAAGTAGTTAATGTATTCTTATTATCTGCTAGTGAAGAGTCCTCAACCTGATTTCAGTATTTGGCATTGGTGATAATTGCATTTTCCTTAATTATCTCCATAGCAATCCTTGTTGTCCTACCAATCAAGCCCATTTTTGTCCTACTTCTTTGTGTTGAAAAGCCTTCTGCTTATAACATAACAAAGTTAGACTTACGATCTTCCACTGTATATTCCAGCTATACAGCCATCCTCTATTTCCTTGTCTACATTTAGTAGGTTCCCATTATTGCTTTATAAAAATAAATTCTGAGTGTTTTATAACATATTTTAAGGACAGGAGTACCAGGTTACAAGTTTAACTGTTGACATTAGAATTATTAGTAAGACATGAGATCACAAAATATTTGTCAACTTTGTGAAAGAATATGCAAATAATGTAAAATAGCTAGATAAAAAGTGGCTACTTCATTTTTCATAAACTTAAAAAAAACCCAGTGATTTTATCATAGTTGTATTTATACAATGATTGTGACCCAAGACACTGCTCTTCTTTTTTCTTTTTTTTTATCTAGGCACATTGAGTTGCTCTGATAGGTTATAATTAGTGGTCATATGGACATTTTAGAATAAATGTTCTGGCAGTAATATTTATGATAGCATAGGTTTAGCAGTTTTAGTTGTTGACTCAACAGATCCTATCAGCAGTACAAAATCACCAGGACCCTGGAGGAATTTTTGCTGAACCAATAAGGACAAAGAGTTTTATTAGTGCATCCTTGAATCTATAGTCTTTTCCTGGTGTAGTGGGAGATGTTATCTATCTAAGTGGAGAACTAAATTTAACTTTCTCTAATAGGAAAATTTTTCAAAACCTATATTACATAAAGATTTGAAGGGAGTTGTCCACATGATGCATACACAGATGGACATGACCCTTTTCTAAGAAGAACGCAGGTATGTTCTTACAGAAAAATCTAGGTGTTACTTCTCTTAACAAATGCAGATTTCATAATTTCATTTTGTTTTGTTTTTTAAATTTCAGAAGAGTCAAAAAATTATGTAGTACAATTTAACAAAATCCCAACTAGGTTTTATATTACATTTATATTATATTATATTATATTATATTATATTATATTATATTATATTATATTATATTATATATGCATATCTTCTAATATCAGATTCCCTCTCTAATCATTAAGTCCAACTAAGAGACTGAAGCTAAAGAAATCTGTCCTGACCACCTGTGGAAAAGAGAAGCAGTATATAAAACTTGTAAAGCAAATGCAAAACAACACCCCTTTCCTGCAGGAGATGTGTCTAGAGAGGACATAAAGACTGACTGTGGAGGAACTGTTTGGGATGCGAGAGTTCTGACTTCTGACCATGATGTAACCACACTCTAAATTGGTCACATGCTCCTTTTGCCTAAGTTGCATGGTGCTATGTAGCAGACTCTTTGGTTATTATCCTCTTTTCAGATAAGCTGCTCCAGGTGGGCAGAACAGCCCTGCCAAGGGCAACTATATCCTTTTCCATGAAGCTGGGGAGCTGGCAGAGTGGAATGTCATATCCTGCCAAATGTCTCTGAGGAGCACAGCAGGCGCAGTAGGTGCTGCAGTGTATTTCTGAAATTGTCTGCCTATCTAAATATTCATTCAACTGGAGAGCTGTATTGGGATACAATATCACAGATTCGACTATGGATTCTGGTAAAGAAGTATGTGTCAAAAAAAAAAAAAAAGATTCAGAAATAATGCAGAAGGGTAGAGGAATGCAGTCGTCTTGACTAGAGACTAGGTTAAAAGAGGGAAACACATTGAAAAAGCCTAAATGCATCCTGTTTAGCTCAAAGTTGGTGCTTGAGGCCTTGCTCGTGTTTTTTTCTGCATTGTGGTTTAATCCCAGCTGTCAAATGAGCCCCACACAAGTCATTCACCCACAACGTCCCCTCTCCTTCTGGATGGGGGAGAGTATAGGAATGGTAAAAGGTAGAAAATTCATGGATTGAGAGGAAGACAATTTAATAGGGAAAGCAAAAGCTGTGCACACTAGCAAAACAAAACAATGAATTAATTCATTGCTTCCCATGGGCAGGCAGGTGTTCAGCCATTCCCAGAAGATCAGAGTCCCATCAGGTGTGACAGTTGCTTAGGAAGAAAAATATCTTCAATCCAAGTGTCTCCCTCTACTTCTTCACCCAGCTTTATATGCTGAGCATGATGTCATATGGATTTAACAATGGCAAGTGTCCAAGCACGTGCTTTTCTTTAAGCAAGGTTTTGTAGAAATCACATTCTTATTCAGTGATGTCCTATGGTAGATAATTTTTCTAGAGTTTTCTCCCTCAATGGATCAAGACTGCGACCATCACTTTGACAGTAAACATCAAAATCACAACAATCAGCTCTTCTTCTTGTATCCATGGGTGGTCAGATCTTTCCACTATTATAATTTATCTCTTCCATATATATTTTCTTAAGCAGGATCTTGGTTTATCTATCTAAATATCTATGTTTAGATAATAATAGCCAAAATCGCTGCATGCCTCATTCGCATTGCAAATTCTTCTAAAATAAGCATACATACATATATATATTTATCAACAGTGATTCTTCAGTGTCATTTCACTCTAATCTGCACTAATGGGTGAATAAACAAGAACCTGAGATACCATGGCCTTCCAGAGTGGGTTACAAGACCCCCAGCCCACTGTAATGGGCTTCAAAGTCCAGGATTTGGCCTCAAAATTTTGTTGTCAATATAAGCCAACAGCAACAAAATTGTGAAAATTTTCCCTCAGCTTTCAGTGTGGGAAGCTCCAGGAAGAACTAATCCATGCTCGTAAGTGATTTTTTCAGGTTCTGCTTTATTTTCACCCTTCTCACCACCCTCTCCAGTGACACAGAGTGTGATTCAGGGCAGCAAGCCCTGGGTCTATTTCTCTAAATGCAGGAGCCCACCCTTTTTTGTTGTTAGGGTTAGCAATTTTGTCTGTGAGTGATATTTTGGTAGCCTTCTGGGTGGCAGAGGAAGTGGCATAGAAACAGCAGAAGCCTATGCCCACTAGGTTTTTCCTACAGAAAACAATGAAACACCCTTCCTTTTATTTTTTTGTTTCATGGTTTTTTTCTCTATATATCTCAGTATGATAATGGCAGTACAGCAAACAATTTTGGTGCTATATTATACAAAAAATGGGAAAGAATAAAGGAAAGGTCCACATGGGAATGATAATATTTATATATGAACGTAGTGTACAAAATGTGTTTATGCTACTGAGATTTAAATTTCCATATCTGACATATTGGTGATTTGTTTTCCTTTGATTACATCACAAGAAGCAGCACAAGAAATGTATGCTGTTAACAGCCGATACATTGAATGTCATGTTTAATGTTTTTCAAACGTAATCAAAATATTTAATATTTTCTTGTGGTTTCTTCTGTATAATGCTGAAATTAAAGCAAATGAAACATATTTTTTTAATACTCCTTAGGAGTGCAAGAGAACCTATAAATGACACATACTGGGCTGATTCAAGCATATTGCTGTATTAACATAGACATTTCTTTTTGAAAACGCATAAAAATCGCAGCAGGGTTGTAAATTTGACATTCCCATGCCCCAGAGGCTTTATGCTTATGTACTGGTACTCAGAAATGGAGACCCTGTTCTGTTTTTTTTGTTTGTTTGTATGTTTGTTTGTTTTTTTTTGTTTTGTTTTGTTTTGTTTTGTTTTTGTTTTTGTTTTTTTAAAAGGAATACTGACCAGTAATGACAATTTAATAGGGGTATTTTGGATATATAAAAAAGTTTGTCAGTGGAGATGCCCTGCAGGACCAGGTCTGCATGTCAATACTATGCAATTAAAAAAAAAAAGAATCTATGTACAATTATATAATATTGCAGATGATACTCTGTAAAACGTAAAAATATTTTCTTACTCCTTCATTCTGTTTCCATTCCTTATGTCCTAGCACATGGCTCTCTGCTGAATTACTATTTGCTCTTCTCATAGTAAATTTAAACTGTGAGGAGGAAATGAGCATCTACATTTTTCTTGGGGAGATAATTCTATAGTGTAAGAAATATCAGTGGTTTGATATTCAATTTCCTTATAGTCTATCTATAGATCCCTACTCATAATTCTATATTGAAGATTCTGTGTTTCTGAAGAGAAGTATATTGTAAACCACATCTGTTAGACTTTTTTTTCTTCTGCTCTTCTTGAATTTGAATGATGAAATTCTACAGTGGAAAATTGCTTAGGCTTAAGACCACTTCTTATTTAATTTGTTTAAATTATTTTAAGCATTCTATAGTTCACAAACAGACCAAGTTATTTCTTAGCTTATGGGATATGAGAAGAAACTTTACCTTTTGACAATTTTTTTCCCACAAAATCTTCTCCTTCCTTCTGTTTCACTTTTCACTCCTGAAGTTTTAATGGCAGAGCTATGGGTGATGCATGAGCAAAAAGGAACACAGCTTGACTTTCTTTTGCGCTGCATTTGAGGCATGGCTAAGAATGAAAACAATATTTCTACTAGGATACTGAGAAAATATGATCTTGAATACACTGCCATGTAATAAATTTAGAATCCCCATTTTTGTTGAACTATTTCCTAGGCTAGAACTATACTGCCTGCTAACAATTACAAAATATAAGATACTCTTTTAGAAGGAGAAATTGTACTTTAAATTATTTTGAAGTTACTAGACAAAATCCTTATGAAAACCTCAAACTAGTTAAATAAATTAAGTATTTTTTTGGATTTGTTAATCTTTTGAATACAAGTAATATAATATTTTTTATGATTCATAGTTGAAAGGGACTTGAAAGCAATCACTGTTGATGTAATGATAAACAACACTAATTCACAAATTTAGCCTTTTCTAGTTTTGTGGTTCTCCCTGTTAGAAAAACCAAGAGCCTAATGCAGACATATAAACAGATTTCTGGTTAGCCAATTTCTATTCTTTGCCACTGACCATATTTCTGACAGTCCACTCTTGGTCAATCTGTCAATCTTGATCAATCTATCTGCATTCTGTGACTCTTATTTTAAAATATGCTCAAAATATTTTAATTTTTGCTCCCAAATTTCCGTTATCTTTCATCTTCCCACACATGTCTTGCTTCTCATGATATCATTCTGATATATATATCTATTTTATGATATATTCCGATGTTTCCCAAATTGTAACTTGAAATCTGTGATCCACAGAAATCAGTAAAAAAATTTTATATAAATGTCCTTCTTTGTTTTTCTCCTTCTTGAAGCATGATTATTGTATGAACGTAAAATAATGATTTCCAGGTGAAAAGATGGACAAAGAAATGTGCAGTAAGCCCTAAAGACTGCAGAAATATGCCCTTATGAGAAGGGATTCATAAGTCTAAAAGCACATCTAGCTTTATTAGAGCAGTTAATATAGTTAGAAGATACTACCTCTTTTCTCAGGTTTTCACTCTATTGTAAATGTGTAAATGTATGAATTAAATTGGATTGCATCACTAGCAGATATGTGTTTGTATCAACGATTTAATGCAAATATATTTTTTTGTTATTATTTTTAAGGGCTTTCCATAAAATCAAGAGAAAGACCTTTAAAATGTGGGGTTTTTTTACTTCTAAAAATTACAACATTCATAATACTTTGCTATGAGTTTAGTGTTGATAAGTACAGCAGCTAGTCACTGACTTGGGAAGAAAAATGCAGTGAGTGAAATCTGGCCCTTACTACTATTGCTGTGCAAAAACTGGCTGTAAAACAGTGCAGGGTTGGCTGAACATCAGTGACAACAAATATTCTGGCACTGTCGTGCAGGATGGCTGAAGGCACTCATCCATGGCACAGAAGAAAACACACTGGCACTGCTTTGGAAAAGATAAAACTTCCCCTTTGGTCAGTAAGTTGCAGATGGCAGCATATGTGTTAGCAGGTGGGGAAGCTGTTTACTCTCTTTGGCTCTCACTCTGGTTCCCGTTGGATGTTGCTGTGTTGCCTGGTGCCCATTCTGTATCCTAATTGAGCATTAGTTGAAACAAAGCCCTGCATTTACACAGTGGATGGGGTTGAAAAGCCTCTTCATGTCTTGCTTTCTCTCTGCATCCCTGCTGAGTGCTGTTCAGGCTTGTTCCTAAAGATTTTTTATTAAATTACAAATCTGGAATTGCTGAATAAAAAATAAGGTTTTTTCCGCAATCAAAAGATAATGTCTCATCAAGAAATCAAATGAAAAGGCATGGAAGGAGTCCTTAGGAATAGAACCCAATCAGTTCTGAAAGAGTGGAGACACTGGTGTTGAGCACTACAATCTGATATTCTTCTACTGTCCACTCCTTCTGTACCACTGTAATCTGCTTTAAGTAAGAGATTAAGGACAGAGCTACTTATTTTTCAAACCTGAGCATATTCCTGCAGTCTTTGGGGTTTACTGTACATTTCTTTATCTATCCTTTTCCCTTTGTATCTGGAATTAAAAGCCTCTTTCATTCACTTTCCTGCACAAGGCAAGCCCAGGAAAGCAATTGAACTTGTCCTCTTGAAACTATCTTGAATTTGTCTCCAAAACACATACTCGTCCAAAGAACAACTTAGTTTGGAAATAATTTTTGTTTCACAGTCACATGGAAGGTTTTCTTCTTTTAAGATGTTTGAAATTTCTGGGGCAGTGAAATCTAATTACTCAAAATTAAGCAAAATTTCTGCTTATTTTTATCAGTGAAGGTATGTAAATTAAAGTCTCCTAAATCATTAGCTCTCCTCAAGGCAGTATGGCCTGTGGAGAGAAGAACAGGTTTTTGCTTCTGTCTTCAATATTGTCCTGCTGGGTGTTTTTGGGGGAACTGGTGCACAAATAAGAGCTTTACCTACCTGTGAAACAGTGATAATGACACTGACCTTCTTTGTAAGAACGCTTTAAAAACTAGGAATAAAAGCATTATATAAAAAGTAAGTATTATTATTGTTGCCCCTAGCAACTAGCAGCCTGCTTCCTGCCAGCTGAAAGAGCAAGTCTCAAGTGACAAAAATCCCAATCCTAAATTTCTTCTCACTGCTTTTACTCATGAAACTCTTTCATCCCTTCTTCTTCTAGCATGTGTTTAAAAATCTACTTACATGATCAAATGGCTAGGGTGGTCATTCTGCCTCCAGCTGCTGGAGGGAAAGGAAGGCTATAACGATCCTGGACAGGTTTTGGGTTCCTGTGTTCCTCCAAAAGAGATCCTTGCACTATTCAAATGGATCATAAACTGTTTCTAGTCTGGGCTAAATGTATACCCGTAACTTGACAAGCAAAATGAAGGACAGAACTATAAGAATTGAACAATGTTATCATTTTACTCCCACCAAAATCAAGATCTGTGTTTGTGCAGGCATACTTTGTACAGCCTGTCATTCCCCTGTGAGAAGTGATGGGAGAAATGTTTGCCACGCTGACTCTAAAAGCAAATGCTTTTAAAATTACAGAGTTCATTCCAAGCTTGATAAAGGTATATTAATATGTGTTATGACAGGAGCTGTGTCAAATTCCATGATAAAATGAACAAATTAGGACTGTGTTCATATTTTAAGTCACAGGCTTGTTATGAAAATGTATTTCCTGCTAAAACAGTGCACAACAAAAAAGACATTGGAGTTGTGACAAGACACTGTCACATCTTCAGCTCTTACTGGTGATCTGAAATTTTTCTAAAAAATATTCTAATGAATTTTGCTGGAGTGGGAGAAAGGTGCTTTACTTTTAATGGGGATGATGGAGGGTGGGAAGTAAAAGGAAAGAGGTACATGTTCCTGGGTTTCCTGTGTTGAATCATGCCCTGTGACAGCCAGTGGGCTGATTCCAAGCAAAGGCAATCACTTCCCCTGTAGAAATAACATCAACGTGATTTCTTTGAAACACAAGAACTTTGATATTCACAACAATCTTTTCTGCATTTAGTTCCTGTGAGATTTTAATGAAGATGAAAAATCCCAAATTTGGAAGCGATTTTTAAGTAGAGTTCAGGCCAGATCTCTCCTCATTTGAATTATGATTCATGAACTGAAACTGAATCAAAGTGTAAAATATACCTTCTAACAAAAGGATGCTAGAACAGCATAAAACTATCTGTGAAATCAGATTATTTTATATCCTCTAGTTTTCACTTAGTGGAATGTGTCTTGTGTTCTGTCATGGATTTTTTTTCCTTTTAGATGGACATCACTGATGAGGTGTGGTAGCTAATGGTTGCTGTTGGCAAACCTTTTAGATAATAAATGGGGATTTTTTAAAAGATATGCATACATGTACATTCACGTATACATGTAGAACAAAAAAACAGGTGCCTATAAAATAATATCCATGCTTGCTCCTAAAAAATTCTTCTAGAATTCCTCTCCCATTCATCCTCTTATGGTAGAAGCAAAAAAAAAGTGATATCTCCATTCTGAGTTTTTTTTTTATTTTAGTTTCTGAAACTTCTCGTTTGTCTACAAAATCAATTTTAAAACATAAAATGTAACAATGCTCCAACATCCAATGACCCAGATGCTTATGTGCCCTGTCTGTCTGCTAAGCACAAATGAGAAATGAAGTGTAAATGTAACTTTAAAATATTACTTTCACTCTAAATTAGACTACTATCAGTTGAAATGCCTTTGGTAGAAAAAAAGGTCTTAATGTCTGTTGTGATCAATGCAGAAGAAATATGCTGACAAAAGTTTCATGTACCTATTTTTTTGTTCTGTGTGTGACTATTTTGTTCTGAAAACAGTCATTTAATGAAAGACTAAAAATTTTAGGCATTTTTATGTACGAAAAATGTAACCTTCTCTGGGAGATCATTTCTAGCATTATTTTGTACTAAGACTACTTATCAGAGTAAGCTTGTAAGTCTACGAGAATAGCACAAAAGTCAGTTTAAGTGAAAAGAAGTAGAAAATACATAGATATTATAAAACAAGACCTCCATCAAGTTGGAATGGTTTTATGTTTGGTTTGGTTTCTTTTTTCCCCTTGGAACATTCACTTGACATTTTTCTGTGTTCGTTTTTCTCTGCTTATTTGTTCTTAACCCTGGAGAGGGCCCATTCAAAATCGATTTAAGTCTGTTCAGAATGATCACTAAATCTAACAGTATTTCCTTGGGAGTTACTAAATTTGTCTTGGTCCTTAGCAATCACAAGTAAGTTTTCTGCTAGAGATTGAGTTAGTCTTGTAAATTCTAAGTTTTCCCAACTGCTTCTTCTCCTTTGCACTGAACCACAACAGAGTGGTTCTGAGTGGCAGAAAAAAGAATCCTTGGTAAAATTAGCACCATAAAAATTTACTTTTCTCCTTTCTCTTGAGCCTTTTCTTAGGTCTCAAGTCCTTAAAGTCCCCAGTGAGAGATGTCTGACGTATTAGTCAATCCCATGGATCCGAAACTTTGGTCAAGCACAGTTGAGTTCACAGAGGATGAAGATGTGCATAAACATGAAATGCCCAGCACTTCAGTGCCTCAGTTTTGTCACAGAGGGAGAAAAATCTGCAGAAGCATCACTGGAAAGAATTCTGACCTCTCTTCTCTCTCCTTGCTTTTTGATGCTCAACCAGTATGGAATATCCCCCTGTCAATCAACACTTCTGCCCATTATTGTACCTATATGATTTGCCTATTCAGTTGAATCCTGGTCTCTACTGGTCTTTTTCTGTAAGTTGCGTGCATCAATATCACTCATCTTGAAATGTCAAAGGAAGCTAACAACTTAGCCAGTACCATTTTGTATGGGACAACTCAAAGACATTTTTTGTGTCAGTTGATTCCTTCGACCGCACTAGGGTAGGAGTATCCATGATGCATCCAGGTCTTCTGAATGTGGACCTGTAAAACCATCAATAGCCATCAAACTCCAAGAGATCTCTCATAACCTCCTTTTCCTCCTCTGTGTCTTTGGGAATCAACTTTGTCAGCTACTTTTATTCATTGTAAGAATGCTTGAAATTCCCAGTAATTTTGTGAAATTACTTATTTTACTATGTATACTACATTAATTTCTGTGATCTCTGAATCCATGTAGGTAATTTTTAAAGCACATATTTTGAGAATTACAGGGCTCCAACAGGAAAGCATGGAAAAGTCTCATTCCCTTGCTGACAGCAAATGCTCTGTGTCTCTCTTTAGTGGTTATGACTCAGGGGATGAGAAAATCTAGGGTGAGAGAAGGGGAGGGAAGTATCTTTTTTGTTGATTTTCTGGACTTTCTGCTCTTTCCAAATTACCACAGTGGTACCATGACATGGTGATACTGAGCCCATCTCTACCAGAGCACTCTGTATGGTGACTTCCATTATACTTCTTTCTGCTTTCTGTCATTGAAGGAAAAACAAAAACAAAAGCAACAAATAAAAAAAAAACCAAACAAACAAACACTGAAATAAAATTATTTCCATGTAGGAAATATAATTTTTATGGTATTCTTGTGTCTTCAAGGAAGAAGAATTCTTCACACCCTGTTCCTGTTATCCTGCCTTCACTAGTAGCCTCTTTGAAGTCACAGTGGTACCCTTTGATGTGTCCTGCACCAGGTCTTGACAACTTGAAAACTTAGTCAACTTCACAGAGATATACCTTGCCTGTATCATCAGTTCTTGCTTGTGGATAGATTTTAATTTTCCTCTCCTCTGCCATTTTACTTCACTGTGTGATATTCAGACTTCTGATGATAATTTACAAGATTGCTGAAAGATATCCTCTACTGTGTAAAATGAAGTTTGGTGTACAATTTCTATAAGTCAGATAAACTTTTCTAAACTATATTTTCTTTCTATTCTGGTTTTGTTTGGGTTTCACTCCTCCCCTCTACCCCAGTTATTTCTCTCCAGGGACATGGGTTTTTATTGTCCCTCTACTTTTTCTTCTATCTCATCTTGAGGCAATGCCTTAAAGTTATGGAAATTTAATTCAAAGACTAATGGCTTCCTGTGTACTTCCACTTTGCCAGCAACAGGTTGAGAACATACACTCCATAACTTTTGTTTTCACCTCCAAAATACACAAAACAGAAATATGCATTCTTATCCCGTCAAGTTATACACTCATGCCCTGTATCTGCATCACGTCCACATAAATAGCTGCCACATATTTGCAGGTTATTTTGACATTTCTATGACACTAAAGATTTTTTGTTTGCAACTTAGTGTCACAGACCTGATGCGCATCTCACAGCAAGCTGTTCAGGTGCTTGTTTGGAACCACAATCACACAGACATTCCTTCCCCCCAAAAAAGGAGTTCAGTGCAAGGAAACTTGAGATACATCCTTGGGGCTTACAGAAGAGTATGGTAGAAGGACTAAATAAAGAATAATAAATAAATATTTTTAATAGATTGTCTGAAAGTCAACATAGTAGAAAGATAACTAGTAGGCAGGAGTGTGTTCTTAAGTCTGGCTGAAGGGTCTCTGAGGCTGCAGCCTCTTTATTACTTTTCTGGTAAAAGATGAGTGCCTCAGTAGTCCACATAGCAATGTCAATGTGTATCTTAAGTTTCTTTATGAACAGACCTGATAAATGGTAAATTAATATTGAGAAAACCTTGAAACATTATTATTTTGGACATCTGTAGGTGGTGGTTTTCCTTAAAGTCAGTATTAAAAATGGAAATGCTGTGGATAATGTACTTCTTATATTGTTGAAACTGTTTCTTCTTTTCCATGCATTTCAGGTTTTATGTTTTAAATGTTAATATTTTAAACTTTAACAGTTCCTTAGATCCTCAAGCATCTATCTCTTATGTCCTCTCAGTGGTCATTTGTTCACATAAGCAGGTATGTGTGAGTGAGTTTCACCATGAAACTATTATTATGCCATATAGCAATACACATTGGAAGTCAGAGTGCTTTTATTTATAATCACCTTTTCAAAATAGTTTTTTCTGTTTTCTGCACTGCATTCCCATTACAGAGCACTCTCTCCATATTGTTCTTGCACAGTACATTGCAACCACTAATCCGATATAAGAAGATGCAGTCAAAAATGAAGTATTGCACAATACGAAGTTTCCTTTGTTCAGAACGACTGGACAATTTTTTATGATTAAAAAAGTACATAAGTAGTGTTTTTATAAATTCTAATTTATTTAATAAAAATACAAAAATATAAATATACATATATAAAAATATCAGGATGAATCAACACACAGACGTTCTTTAACTCAATAAATATGGCAGTAATATTAATCTTTTTAAAGTATGTTTTTGAGATTAAGTTACAATGCAGATGCACACTATCCAACATAGTAGGAAAGGTAAAGCAAAGCAATTTAAAAATATGGAGTTTCCATGTCATTATTAAAGGCGCAAAAAGCCTTTTATTTTCTTTTCATTCCAAATAAAACCCTTTCATCTGAGGTTTCTAGGCAGAGAGGGTGAATTATAGTATTTTTTTAAATCTCAATCGTTCATATTCATTCACGTTGACTTATTGATTAAGCAAACCCTTACTAAGACAACACCTATTTTTTGTAAATTTTTTATTCCCAAGTAAGAGAGTAGGCCACTTTATTTATCTAGGAACATAGACAGGAATTCCACTAACACTGACCAGGTCACAGATTATTTTCTCAGTCTCGATCACTGTCCTCTCCACCATACATATCTGCTAGTTTTTTAAACCGAGGTCCCCAGTCACTGAGGTAATCATAGTCTTGGTTGCCTTCTGTAGTAAGTGATTCCAGGGAGCTGAGTGAATTTGCTATGGAATCATTTCCTTCGTAGGCATATGTTGCTAATGAATCATAAGGAGGAGCAGCTGGGTCTAAATCATTTTCCTTTAACCTTCTATGAATAAAATCTTGGACATCAATGTTTTCCCAAAGAGGTGCAGTCCGCCTTATCTGAAATATTGTTTCTGGGATAACATCTCTTCTCATCTTACTTTCCTCTCTTGCTTCTGGATTTCTCAGAGTACCAATGTCAAAAGCCTGAGTGTCTTCTTCTCCACCTCCTTCATCATTGTAGGTCACAATATTGTCTCGAACATCATCCTTTGAGATGATCAAGGGTTCTTTCTTCCTCTGTCTCTTGAGAGCCGTAAACAAGACAACTAATACTAAAAGGAAACAAAAAATGAATGAAGAAATGAAATTTAGGATGTAAATAAACGAGCCAAAATTTTACCTCATCTTTTGCCCTGGAAAGGTTTTAAGATTGGAATGG
Organism: Toxostoma redivivum; assembly: GCA_013397375.1. Lineage (NCBI taxonomy): Eukaryota > Metazoa > Chordata > Aves > Passeriformes > Mimidae > Toxostoma > Toxostoma redivivum. The sequence goes on along the minus strand of VXBI01008365.1, from coordinate 754,385 downwards.
GACTCTTAGTAGGACTGTAGTGGTAAAATTTATCTCCAAGTTTAAGTTAATAAGAGAAAGTATTAATGATTTTATAGCCATCAAAAACTTTTTCTTTTTTTAAACCTATGGGAGAAATGAACAAAATATTTTATATTTTAAAAAATTTGCAACTAAGCTGAAGTTGAAAAGTAAACAATTCCATACAATAGTATCCTACAAAGATTTTACTTTGATTTTAGTTTTGTAAGTACCACCTTTTTAGCAGTCACAGAGGATCCTTTCATCAAATGTAGTTGAATCCCTTTGGCAAAAGTTATTCATACTCTTGAAAGCTACTGATTTAGGCATTCCCAAGTGTCTAATTCACTTCTGAATATGGGATATATAGGAGCCTCTGAAAAGAAGAGCCTGAAGACCTTAAGCTATCAATATTATTGACAAAACTACTTTTGCTTCAATGACTGCAAGAACTGAAATCCAGTCTTTGTTACTAAATGTTTCTTTTGAAAAAACATGATCCCTTTAGTTTATGAAGTGCTAGTTGAATAACCCTTTCTTCTTAAGAGGTAAGGATTGATACAAAAATGAAGCTCTATAAGGGGAGATAAAAAAAATGAAGTTAGGATTTGTAAATACACTCTGGTGTCTAAATGCTATTGATTTCAGTAGCAATTCAATGCTTAAGTGTATTTAAAAATCTGACTCACTCTCCAGTAGCTGGAGTAAATAAAAGAGGCCAGAAACACCATCTGTCAAGGAGACATAACAGTGGATGCTGAACCATAAATTCCACCAGTGCTGAATGGTTTTGTTGAGTCTTAGGAGCTAAGTTTTTCATCTGTATCACCTGAGTACTGGTGAATAAAATATAAAATTGGAAATGCTGCAGGTAGAGAGAGGGGGACAGAGATCTTCCATGTGCCATGGTATTACGCTATGAATATAAAAGGTGTTCCATTCTGTTTTATTTGGGTTTTCTTCCTTGTACCTGTACAGAGGCCCTTCTTTTCATAATGCTAGATGAGAATCTACACACTTTAGTAAGTTCAAGAACTCCATGTAGAAGAAAAGGGCAGATAGCTGAAAGGTTATTATGAAGTGTCTTTCACAGCCTGGTACTTAATGTGTCACCTATGCTGGGATGTTGACACCAGTCTACAATTATAACACACTGCATCTTGTTGAAAAAATTAAATAAGATGCTGAGTATCACACTAGCTGTAGACTAAAAATTATGTTTAGATGCTCCACAGCCACATATTTCTTTGACTTCATAAATGTAAGTATTGCCAAGTAGAGCAGGGCCTCTTAACCCTGGAGCTGAGAGACACAAAATGGTCATACTTGTTCTGTACAGCAATGATCCCTTATCCTCTTCCGGCTCTCATGTGCCATTCCTGTGTCCCTAAAGCACATTTTGACTTTCGATAAGTTCAAAGTTTAGTACAGATTTGTTCAACCTGTGCTAAAGCATTGCAGCCAATCAGATCAATGTTCTCATTGTAAGTGGGTAAGGCCATGTGTTTCATGCTTTTTTTATCACACTCCGTGTTGGGGTGTACAGGATGGCTTTCAAGATGCAGAGCTTGTTGACAAGGTGTTAAGAACTATGCAAGGTTAAGAGCCAGGTCTGGCAGAGTTTGAACCATAATTTTCTCCTGAAAGTAGTGCCCTTCAAGTTCTGCCTCTCAGATTATGTCTGGGTAACATCCTGGGGAATCCAAGGGGGCTGATTCTGAAATCAGGCCAGCAGCAATGCCAGAACCTAAGCAGTTTATCTATCAGTTTGTCGGAGCTCAAGCTCCCTCCCTCAAGCCCAGTACAGATATAGTTTATAGATATTGCCCTTCTTTTAATACCTATGGCAAATATTAGGAGGATCACAGAGTTATCTTGAATTCAGGGTAAAAGCTGAAAAAAAAAAAATCCCCTTATAATTATATAAACTGACACCTGTAGCTTCCCGCTGACCCCCTGGCAAGCTATGATTTCTAGGTCAGGTGGGAAAGCAAAGAACTTTTCTGCAGAGTTTTACTGGAAAGTAGAGGTGATGGCACTTTTCTTGAAAAATATGCAAATTGTAATTTTTACGTTCTTAACACCAGATAATGAGCTAGCATTTTTTCTACTTTCTTTATATGTCACCACATCTTTCTAATGCTTCTACCTTCCAAACACTCATCTTACTTCTATGCTCACACTTATTTAATCAGCAGTTCTCACTATCACTTGCAAGAAATTGAATATTTCTATCCTATGTTTTTGAGCTTAGGATTTTCTGAACAGAAAAAATCCAAATCTTTCATCATTAAATAGCTAATATAATTCATAACATTTAATCTTTGCAAAATTTAGCAATCAGTTTCAGAAATATGAACTTAAAGTTCTGGATCTAAATGATGATCTGATTACGACATGAGCATTGCTCAAATGAGCATGGAAACTAAAACTGACCCGTATTTTCAATTGTGTTTAATCTAAATAACACCGTCTCACTCTTCTCACACAATCTTCTAAAGAGTAATGATGATATTTTTCTGCAGGGTCATGTGAATAAGGGTTTTAAGAACATCTGGGTTCTCGAAGTGACTAGATCTTTGTCTGGTCAAGTAAACATCTCACCCCAGGTACCTACCTAGCAGGATGATGATGCAGAGGAGGATGGCCACCAGTGCCCCGGTGCTGAGGCCGGCCGGGAGGAGCAGGGCCTCGGCACTGCAGGACTGCATGTTGCCCCGGCTGTCACAGGCACACACCCGGATGGTCAGCGTGCCCGTGCTGCTCTGGATCGGGTAGTCGTTGTCAAATATTATGATGGGCAGAAAGTAGGTACTCGTCTTGCTACGGCTGTACCCATTTCTTCTAGTCATAATTCCTGCTTGGTTATCTAGAATAGAAACACAAAATCAATAAATGTTTCTGAATTAAGTTTTATGTGATATTGGGGAGACAAGTGTTAAGGTCAGCAGTTACCTTTATTGTCTACAACAGAGAAGTTTGGGTGAACAGCAAATTCTGGCACCAACTCAAAGAAAAATTTATGTCCTCGAGGAGGCTGATCTTTGTCAACTGCACTCACAGTCTGTATGAGCTGTAAAGAAAAGAGTATTTCATGCTATTTTAGAAATCTTGTATTTCAATTCTCTGCTTTTCATGTCCAGTAAAAATCCAATGAATCTCTATCTAAGACAAAAACTGATGTCTTAAGCCAAATATTTCACACATAAACACAGTAGAGGTTACAGTAAACAAATTGTTTTGTCATTTAAACACATAACAAAGGATGAAAAAGGGTGCAGTCTTCACTGCAGAAGAGCCATGTGCTTTGATTTGTACTGAGTATCTTGCAGTGATGCAGAAACATTTGCCCTTCTGAATAAGCCATAAACCTCCTGTGGCTTCATGTAGCAATGACAGAGAGGACTGTGTAAACCAGTTGTTAAGTGGGTCTAATTCTCAATCCACCTCATCTGCTCCTGGCGATAAACTGGAGTACTGCATTGGCAGGATTCTTGATTCTCCTGGGGTAATAAAAAGAGAAGCTTTACTCCCTCCTAAATTGAAACCTCTGGCTGTGGAGTTTAATAGCTGCCCTAACAAGGCCACTCAAGCCCAGCTGGGAAGGAGTGATAATAGTGCCAGAATAGGGTCAGAACAGAGTGGGCTGAAAAAGAGAGGTTTCAGCAGTACCTCTGGATTGTATAAGCTTTCCTGTTGCATCAAAATGTGCAAATGTGTGTACTGATGTTTATGTAGACACACAAAAAATGCTAACAATTTCTTTTTTCATCAGACAGAGAGAGGCTAATAGAAACAGCTGCAGAACTGAGGAAGGAAAAGTTACCTGAGAGCAGCTGTGGTTTATGAATTGACTTGCAACATTCAACACCATGCCACACTGCATGAGTCACAGTAACTCCAGAAAGCTCTGTAAATGGCTCCTCTGTCCTGTGCCCTTCTGGTGAGTGTCACACTAGAGCATAACCCACAGTCCACCTTGGCTTGCAAGGACAGGTTTGCATGCAATCACAAGATGACAAAACTGGTGGCATAAGAATAGGAGTAAGTCTCAACTGAGGATGCTATAACTCAGTACAGGTGCATTTCTATGGCACCTAAACTTAAAGGCAGAATGTGTTCAGCAGTCAGACCTTTTTCTTTCAAAGCCAAGAGGCAGCCAATGACTGTCTTGAGTTTGCAGATATTTCCAGTGTTCAGGGTGTCTTGAAATCCCACAGATATCAAAGCCATTTGTTATCAAAGACTTTTTTTTTTCCTTATTTCCAGAAAAGGTGCAGCTTGACTTCTTCCAGAAATAGAGTAATTGAAAAGTAGCACTAATATGATCTGTAAGCTTTGTGCCCATCAAATAAGGAATTCCTTTTTCTTATATACTGTCTCTGAACATCCGCTTTAGTGGGACTTGAGGATACCATTAAATTTTGGAAGATATGTAGTATCTCACAGAATGGCTCACTGTATTAGGCAAACAAAATTATAGGGCTACAAAATATATTAAAGTGTTTTTTTGCTGTCTCATTCAGAAACTTGATTCTGCTAGTACAGTACTACACCATAAATATTTGACCCATTTTTACGAGTTAACTTTGGGATAATCTTATTATAGTTAATTGTATTGAATTTTAATTTAAAAACCCCAAACAAAACAAAAAAACAAACCCAAAAAACAACATGGAAACAGTTGAGGGGTCTGAGTTTAGCTTGTTCACATTCCAGCACCTCCTTCTAAAACAAGTACAAAATATTTTTTATTATATCTTTTTATTTTTGAGGCATATTGAGGAACTTGAAAAGTAATTTGTGAACACCATCTTTGCAGAAAAGAATGTGACTATGCTCAAATCGGGATTATGCAGTTTTTCTAAGTGCAATTAGAATGATAACTACATATAAAAATCTCTCCACTTTGAAAGCATTTAATGATCATTGATATTTCAACTTTTATTTTAAATTTAGTTATTTCACAAGATTAGTCAAATCCTTGTTTATGGTGAAGTATCCTGTTTAGTGTGTATCTAAATTGCGGTTTATGTCAATAACTTTCTGATGTTCAATTGCTTTTTGTTTTTCCTATAGTCTGCCTCTGAGAGTTGAGAAAAATGAGAAAAATTTCCTTTCGCATTAGCACCAGTTGGAAAAGACAGAAGAAACAGAAAAGTACCAGGGAGAAGAGAGAGTTAGAGTAAGTCACAACATTTGTGCAGTTTACAATTACTTGCTGAAAAACTCAAGGAAAATATCCTGCTGTAATAACTATCAGAAATTGTAGTTGTGCATCTTGGGTCTTTTTGAGATGTAATCAGTGGGTGTTTGTAAGATTTGATTCCCTTCTTGTGCAAATCACATGCAGAAATACAATTGTACCAGGCACAGAATAGTCTAATTACAACAAATAATTATTGTTGAGGATAAAGCTGAAGAAGAAAAAAACCCAACCTTATTACCTGATCTAACTACTAGCAAAAACTGAGAACCAGCTGTATGCCTACCAGAAAAAATGGGAGATTAAAAGAACAATGAGAAACCATGATTGCAGGTGAATTGTTCCAAATGATGAACAGGTGAAAGGAAATTAGAAATCTTATCTAATTAAGGAATTATTTTTCAGTTATTATACACTTGCAAATAAAAGACAATGATGTCAATGATAATCACCACAGAAATTAAAGCTATCTGGCTGTTTTTAAGTATTTTATATATATGAAGAAAAGTTAGTACTCTCTTGTGCACATTTTGTGATTTCATTTTGGAAATGTATTCACCCATTTTGATGCACTTAGGGACATTGACTTATGATCACTCTTCATCAGGATTCTAGAGCAAGATCTCTGATGCTGTAGGATTTATGAAAGAAGAGTTATTTCAAGAAAATTACTTTTACTCAAATATATTTCAGGCATATCAAGCTTTGGGAAGAAAAAAAATAACATTCTCATTATTTTCTTTCTTTCATACTTTCCCATAGTTTAGAAAATACAGCAGTATTGTCACTATTTTGAGGGCTGCCTATACATGTGCATGAGAACTTCCATGTATTTAAAAAAACAGTGTCATACTCTCAAGTGAATCCTAATAGATCAATTCAAGTTATTAAGGGTCATTTTTCTTCGAAGGTAATGAAAATTTAAACATAAATATTGACATGAAGTTTTCTCTTTTATATTCATTCTCATTTACATTTGCAAGCGGTTTGTATCAGTTTGACAATATTAAATGAGTAGCAAAAATAATTATTCCAAATGGAAACACTTCTTCACGTTCTTGGGACCAATACGCTTCAGCCATGCTATTTGCCAGTGCTCTGACAATGATTGGTGTCTTGGGATAGATGGTCTTTAGTATCTTTATCCATGACATAGGCAGTGAGATCAAGTGCACCCTCAGCAAGTTTGAATGTGACACGAGGCTGAGTGGTGTGGCTGACACAACAGAAGGAAGGGATCCTGTCCAGAGAGACCTGTGAAATCTTGAGAAGTAGACCTATGAGAATCTCAGGAAGTTCAACAAGTCCAAGTACAAGGTGCTGTACCTGGACGAGGGCAATCTTCAACAAGAGCAGAGAATGGGAGAAGATGTCATTGGGAGCAGCCTTGCAGAGAAGAACTTGAGGGTTCTGGTGGATGAAAAGCAGAACATGAGCCAATAATTTGCGCTCAGAGCCCAGAAGGCCAACTGTACCCTGGGCTGCATCCGAAAAGCAGAGGTCAGCAGGTCAAGAGAAGTGATTCTACCACTCTACTCTTCCCTTGTGAGATCCCACCTGGAGTACTGCATTCATGTCTGGGGTCCTCACCATAACAGAGATGTGGGCCTATTGGTGCAAGTCCAGTGTAGGGGAAGAAAGATGATTAGGGGTATGGAGCACCTGTCCTATGAAGACAGGCTGTGAGAGTTGGGGCTGTTCAGCATGGAGAAGAAGGCTCTAGAGAGATCTTATTCTCATCCTTCAATACTTTAAGAAGGCTTATAAAAGAAAGGATGATTGGCTTCTTACACCATCATATGGGGATAGGACAAAGGGAGATGGTTTTTAACTGAAAGAAGAAATATTTAGATTAGATGTTAGAAAGGAATTCTTCAGTCAAAGGGCAGAGAAGTACTAAAACATGTTACCCTGAGACACTGAATGATCCATCCCTGGAAGTTTTCCAAGCCAGGATGGATGGAGCCCTGAGCAACCCAACCAGTCTAATAGGTCACATTCCTGGCCATGGCCAAGGGGGTTGGAACTAGATAGTTTTAAAGGTCCTTTTCAATACACATCATTGTATGATTCCATGATTCTATACATTTCTTTAATGATGAAGACAGAGATTCTACTAAAGGGTTTGGATCTATTTCCCACTGAAATATTTTTTTTTCCCAAACATGGAAATGGTTCAATTATAATCCTGTTTCATGTTGTTTGGTTTTTTGTCCTGGATGCTGTGATTTTAGGACCGTGACTTACACCACAGTCAAAACTATGATTGTAGTTTATGCTCAGGCTATTTTACAGTTATTTGTACTCATGTCTGAAAAAGTGGTTGGCAGTGAATGGACTTCCTAGAAACAGATTCCTTGTATGTATCTCATACATCCTTAGGCAAAGGCTGCTCTTCAAGTTGTTTTAAACACAGCAAGCAAGTAGAAGCTAGGTGGGGGAATTCTGAAATAGGAGGGGTCTCTGTGCACTTCAGAGCATGCTGTTAGTATTCCTGAGGCTGCATTTGTGTACACAGAGAGCTGCATAAGTTGAAGACTTTGGTCATCAGTTTAGCCTTGGGAATGCCTTTAAAAGAAATATAGTAACCATTAAAGCAAATGTTAAGCTTTATCAGCACAGAGGTCAGCACCATCTGGGTGCTTTTAAGATGGGCTTTTCAGTGCGTGCTGGCTTGGCATGTCATGCAAATAAATGGCTGTTGCACCTTGGCTCCAGGGTGTACTCTTGAAAAACTACAGCCGCATGCTTCGAAAAGTTCCTTGGAGAAACATCAACAAGATGAGGTCCACGGGTGGACACATACAATATATTTTCAGGTTAAAATTTTCTGCTAATAAAACAAACCCTGAGACAAATAGAATGTTTGCAAAGAATTCTGCTGCTTCTTTTCAAAACAGTAATGGTGGTTGTTATTTTATTTCTTATCCGTTCTTATTCAAGTTATTGTTTTTTATTTTTTTCCTTTTTTTCAAAATTCCTTCTTTCAAAAGTCACTATAAATGGTGAAGAATAATGTCACTTTCAAAGAAATTTAAAGATGGTCAGTGTTTTAGATTGCTTTTCTGAAGTTTAAATACAATATGATTATTATATAGCATAAAAATTCTACTTTCAGTCACAAAGACCACTGGAGAAAGGTAGAGATGTAGTAAAAACTGCTGAATTTTTGTTTTTTTCTGTATGTAACAGAAGAGAGGAGCAGGCCTTTAATCCACTTGAAGCATTTGGGCTTTCATTTTTTGTTGTATCATGCTCCTAGTTAAATCTAGTTGTTATACAACAGAGAAATAGACTTAAAAATATCACAAAGCACTTGAGAAAGGAATGTCTGTGAAATGTTAGTGTTTATTTTTGTCTAACAGTTTTAGAACTGGTATAGAAGAGAACAGAACAAATTCTGGACCTTGAAGAACAGGCTTTCTTGAAAGTTATTGAACTGGTTTGGCGCGGCAAGTGTTTCTCTAGGAATCTGAAAAGGTCTCACCACTTTGTCTGTAATAAACTATGGGGGAAAAAATCCTGTGGGAGAAACTATGTTTGGCAGTCATGAGAACAGTGTATGCAAATGCTATGGGGAAATGATGGAAGAACATCTTTGTTTCTGCTATCCTTTCTTCCTCTTGCCCCTTTTCCCGCCTGTATGATCTGGTAGGGTCAATCCCTAACTAACCTTGAATGTATTAATAACAGCAAGTGTAAATATGTGGGGTGAAGATTAGGTAAAAGATGTGATGATAACGCCCATAGGAGTATTTAAAAATCAATCCAGCTGTCAGTGGATGTCCATCTTGTCATTTTGCAGCTTGAGTGATTGCACTTGTACAGCCACAATTCTAGGCTATGCACCTGTAAGGCTGCAGAAAACAGCCTCCATCACATGTGTGCAAGCTTGAATAGGTACCTGCTACTTAACAAAACTTCATGTTCTAATGCAAAGCAGTTTGGTTTCCAGATCTTGGCTCTATTCCACAAATGTGTCAGCAGTTTTAAGCAGGACTGAATGCTTATCAAAAGCTGGAAAACTCACTTCAATTCTTACTTAAAAAGAAAGACTCTTAGCATGAGTCTCTCACTAAAATATCCCAAAAGGTGTCTACCTAGTAAAGCAGCTACAACATTCATAGTCATGACTTATAATTGCCAATGCACACTTCAGAAAAAGTGATATCTCTCTGCTCTATTTTAAAAAAACACGGGAGGGTATGGAAAGTAATGAGAAGAAATATCAGACAGGTTCTGAAAGAGGAAACAAACTTTCTACATTCTGATGTCTGAAAACCTGTGAATGGCAGGAAACAATACAGCATCAGAGGGCAAAAGAAGTGACCCAGACTGTTTTCTTTATGGGTATTGAAATTGGCTAAATTTTTGCCAACAATAAATTATGCATTAAACTATGAAACTAAATTTTTACTAACAAATTGTTCAGTTAAATCAGTCTCCTTCTGAAGTATATCTTCCTGGTTTCCATGGAGAGTACTCGTCCTCTAATCCAGCTAAAAAGACCCAGTTAATTCCCATAACAAGGGCATGAGAGAATTTATACTAAATCCTTCCCCACAACACCCCCTGGGGCTTCAGGATTAGGGGTTTCTAAATTGCACGAGAGGAAGGCTGCTTCCTACTTTTCTCCAGGCTGTGTACTAGCCAATGGAATGAGATTCTCATGGTGTGTTTCAGCCTAATGAACACAGATTTTTATTAACCCTTTGTATTAAAGTTTCTCCCCAGTCATACCATTGTTGTTTGGAGACAAAACAGTAGAAGAAACTGTAGGATTTTCTTTCCTCTGACCCTCCTAAGGCTATCTGAAAAACACAATGAGTGAAACCTCTAATATCTGTTGATGTTGAGAATGAGTAATGTTGTTTGGTGCAGAGAACAATATTTGATGATTCTGGTGCTTCCTGATGTACCTGAGACTTAGAGAGCAGTGTGACTAATAACTGGTCCTGGTTTAAAAGAATAAATTAATTAACTAAATATATTTATCTTTTCACTCTGATTCTTTTGTTATGGTACCAGATGTAGAAACAGTGCTGTGATGTGTCAAGAACCAGTTATGGTTATCATAAAAAAGCTGCTTTATGTGATCTCTAAAATAGGTTAGAGCAGTACTAAATGAACACATGTTTCTGTTTTTCTTATAAAAGGACTGCTTGGCATGAGCAGTGCAGGTTCTCTGGCATTTAGCATCCGTGTCTAGAACATTGAGGTTTATATTCTATATTCATTTTTAAGCACCAAAATAAAAGTACTCTCATGTATTGAAGGTAGTCTGAAATACTAAGTCAATTATTTGTAAATGTCCAGATATGAACTCAGGTGCCTCTCTTGAGGACCCCAACTGTTAACAAATAGAAAACCAAAATGTATCTCCCATTTTTCAGTGGCTACTCATGGTACACACTGTCATTCTAGTATTTTTGTGGATTTTTCCAATGAGGGAAAATAATTGCTGAAATTATATTGGTTAATTAGACATATGGGAGGTCTGGAGAACAACATGCCTATCGATCTAATGAGTCTCTGTCATATCTGCTTGTAGGTAAGCACAGAATTTACTGGAAAGGTAAATGAAATTTGATACATTCATGGACTAAGTTTGCTAGACTAGATGGAAATTGGATTAAGAAAATTGATAGCCAGTATGCCTGGATTGAGCTTCTTCAAATATCTGACAAAACCTGTGTTTGCTGGTTGGCAAAATTGCACAAGATTAATTTCAATAAGATCTTAATTTCTATGCTTTTGAACCTTTCTTTGTGTTATGCAATTAAAATACATGACTCTCTTTTCTACTAGTCATCACACTGAGATTTTAAGATTTATATACTTCAATTTTGTCTTGTAAAATGAGACACTGTTACAGTAAAAGAATTTAGGTTCTATAGCAGCTGTATGAACTTAATGGCTAGAATTATCTGAATATATTCAACATTAAAAAAGCAGCTTATAAGGTCATAAACTAAACGGAATGGGTCTAATAGCCAAAAGCTTGGAGAATTTTTACATCTTCTCTAAGGCTTGAACTGTACTCTTAAATGGCAATTTATGTCACTAGTTAAGACAGGATGCTGTGATCACAAACCTTAGTTGTTGTGAAAAGTACTCTTTTTTCATTTTTCTGATATGATAATTCCTTCCACTGTTTTAATTTAATTCACCACTGCCTTTGATATGTATATTCATCTATTTATATAATTCACATGAAATATAGTAAAAATTTCTTTAAAAATAATGAAAAATACCTCTTCAAAGGGAAGTGATTTTTAAATCAGTATCCTCTGCCAGTTTGCAGACCCATTTTGCAGAATTCTGCAGAAAAAAGCCACTTTGCCTGAATTTTGATATTATGTGTAATGAATTAAAAATAAATAGAATTGAATGCAGTCTCCCAGCAATTTATTGTATCCACTTTTTCTTCCTTTTTTTTTTCTATCTTTTAAACAATTCATAAAACATCACTCAAATTGCAACTGATATATTGTATGTTCTTGCATAGAGTTCTGAAGTACCTAAAAAGCTAAACTCATCTCAGGTGCCATCTATGCTACTTTCAATGAAACTTCTGTGACTTTAAAAAACACTGGGCAGAAAATCAGGTAAAACATCAACATGCTGTCTGGTGAGTATCCATATTACCCATCTTCGTAGAGTCTTTAAATATTGCATGGTCACTGTGCTCTAAAGAAAAACAAAATATTATGCATTCTGATCCTTTCCACATATTTTCCATGATGCCATCCAGGTTTGGCTGGATGATGACAGCCTAAAGTTAGTGAGACATGAGGATAGACCTAAATTGTTCTTGGGGCTTCATCCTGGCTTGTCTCTCCTAAAGTAGGAACCCACTCATATTTGTGCTAGTGAAAATAATGGTCTCAAGCTTTTTCTTCCGGTGAAAAGTTAATCAGTCCAGAGAAGAGGCTCATGCGTGGTCTCAAGTCCATTTTGGAGAGATAATCTTTAATCCTATCTGCTACTAAATCCAGCTCTTTTGTAAATACTTTCAGAATTACAATTCTTTTTTCACAGGATTTAAAACTGAAGGACTGATTGGCATTAGCATAAATAGGTGATGTTGTAATGGCAGTGATATTAAGACATTTCTGTAATATGCTGGCTCTGAGTTCTGTTGGTTTATCTACTTACTCAATTCAAATTATCACTTTGCTTTGTCTTCATTTCTTTTTCTTTTAGATTTTTACAGAATTGCTGAAGTAATTTAGAAAGGGATATGGATGACCTTTGACGAGACTGAACTAAATACAAAACTAGGTTTTAACCTCCAACGGAAACAGTTGCATTGCCCTTTATTTTTGAAAAAGTTTGGTTTTCACATTTTCTTTACTGAGACATAATATTTTCCTGCTTCATGTACTTGATGGTATGGCTACATTAGCTAAGCCAATGATAAAAATCCAAACATAAATGGAATTATTGAACAGCATAAAACAATTTGTATCATTATGCAAAATTATTTCTGAAAAATGTTTTCTGATATTTGACATGTAAAACCACCTTAAAGTATAATTCTTTATTATATCCTATGTTTTTGTACTAGGATATAATCTTTTATGTCCATTTTTGAATCAACTTGTATTTTCTGTAGAAGATAGGAAAGAGGCTGGATTAGTCTGCTACTGTTCAAATTAAGGTATGTTGAGGTCTTCACGATGGCACTGCAGGATAGTTTCCTTACAAGTTCTTTGGTAATATAAATATTGTTTTACCTGTCCTGCTTTTGCATTTTCACAAACAAATGTTTCATAGTAGTTGGCAAACTCTGGCGCATGATCATTTATGTCTAAAATCCGTATGAAAACAGGTATCTGGCTACTTTGCTTAGGATTATCTGAAAAAAAAATACAAAGATATACCTATATGAAAACAATCCTGTACATTTTCCCCAATAGATATTAGAAATGTTCAATTTTCTTGATTATACTAAAACAATTACTTTCATTTTTTTCATTTTCTGAAGACATACATTGCATATACATAAAAGTCCTATTTATAATTGAAACTAGTTTTTCTATTATAAATATATAAAAAGTATGCTTAAATTGATTTGCATTAAAAATAGATCACTGAGTTGTTTTGGAGTTGTATTCTACATATCAGTTCAGCAAATGATTAATAGCAAAAGTTTTTCCATGATTTTGAGCTGTTAAGAACATTTATCTTTTCAAATCAGTAAAATAGTACAACAGTGTCAGTCAACAATATCACCACCAAAACCACACACAAAACCACAAAAAAACTCAAATCAAAGTTGTCCTCTCTCTCCTAACTGTAAAAACAAACTAAGAAAATGACATATGCAGGATATGATCACCAGTCATCATTCACAAACCTCCAAACTCAAGGTATTGCCAGAGAGGATTCTCGCACTATGCATATTGAAAATGTAAAACATGTTTGACCAAACAATGAAAAGCATTTAAGAGAATAAGATAAAATTTCTGAAAATGGGGATATGATTCATCTCTTATATTACCCGGTTCCCAGACTCTTAAGAACATTGACTCCAGGGAATCTATGGGAAAATAAAGGAAGGGAGAAAAGTTTTCACTAAAATCAGTGTCTGTTACCCCTTTTAATGACTGTTGCCTCAAAAGAAAGCTAGGAAAGAGACATCCATGCCTAAAAGTATCTAATATAATAGTAAAAAATCCAGGTGAAGGATTTACACCCAGGATTTACTTCAGACACAGAGGGCAAAGAATTCCCCTAGACTTGGCTACAAAGAAAGCCATTTTCTGAGATAATTTAAATCAGTTGAGGTAAAGTGCAATTTGTTACCATTTACAGAGGTTATTGTGAAAATGTATTTGTACGTCAGGCACATCTTTTTTTCCCCTTTCCCCAAGGATTTCCTGAAGACTTAGCTTGGGATAGAGCGAGTGCATCACACCTGCAGCAAATTATTTGATGTGAACTCTCAGAGAACCAGCTAATTTGTCAAATGTATGCTGTATATAATTTTGTTGAGACTGAGAGATCCAAAATATATTTTTTTTAAATGAGCAAAAACTATCTTAAAATATTAAATTGGACTTTTAGATGTGTGTCTAAAGATGTCTTGTCTATCGATAATATCTGGATAAGGGCAAAACTAATGAAACAAGTCAAAGGAACTGTAGAATTTAATTATTTTCTCAGTTCAAATATTCTTCTGAGATAAATTTTATCTTCAACTTACTGATTTCAGTTGCTATGACAGTGATGTTGTGCCAGGGAGTTTCTTCTCGGTCAAGTGGCTTTGAGAGGAATAAGGATCCATTTCCTGAATAGATGTTGAATATTCTGTCAAGGTCAGTGTGTCGATCTACAGAATATCTGTCAAAACACAGTAAAATTGAGCATCACTATCTCCCATTGCAGTCTCCAGTTTAGCTTACAGACACCTCTAAACTTTTCTAATTTTAACTGTGCTTAATCAAGAATGTTTTCTTTACAATTAACCTAAGCTTTCCCATAGCTACCTGCATGCTGCAAATACTTAGAAACAATTTTAAGTCTAGTGAGCAGGATGAAAAGCAAACTATTATGTGGGTGGTTTTTAGATTGATAATTGAAATGACATTTTAGCTCATAAAGTGAATTCTGAAATAATAACTAAAAGTGATTTTTTTTGGATAAGATTTTTTGCAAATTAATTGTATCTTAGAGAACTCTGTCACCAAAGGACACATATTGCATACACAAAGAAGCATCAATTTATAAAATCTATTTTTGACGTGCCAAAAGGACCACAAAACTCAAGAGAAAAATCTTTCAATTAGTCATTCTTTACAATGGAATTTCTTAAAAGCTTGTTTTATGATACTTGCTCTTGCTTTGTTCTTACCCAGCAAGGAAAAAATTGTTTTACAGCTGTTTTTTTAAACCACCCTAATAGTTGGCAGTCATTATCAGGTTAAATAGATATTTTATACATATTTACCTAAAAATATTTTATTTTCTTTCTCCTCTCATACCTCCTACCTCTAAGCATACTACTGCAGGATATAGAAGGCTTGTTCAGAAATGCAGAGATCAATTTTCATAATCACTTGCATGGTAAATACACAAATTTAAGTGCTGTGATTGTCACTGCAGATAATAATAGCAGATTGGTAACAATTACAGCAATTTCACAGCGCTGAACTCTTACTTCTAATTGTTATAACTTTCTTGCAATCATTTCTTATTCAATATACTGTGATCATTAAATAGTTAAGCTACTGAACATGGATGTTATGTACAGAAATCTGACTGTTATCAAGCATCAGGGAGCTTAGAAATACACCATTTTTGGGTGTTTTACATGGTGTAAAAGAATAATTTTATGAAAAGTTTGGTGAAACTACTAGAAAATGCTGGCAATTAAATGCTGGCATCTCCTTTCTTTTTACCTGGTGCCTATAGAATGTGCTTCAAAAGCAACATTGTCTGCACTGCTCATTGTGCTAATTGTATTTGCCTTCACAAGCTCACCTAGATATTTCTCTTTGACACTTTTTCAACAGCCCCCATGTTCTTAATTACCCAAACAACCTCTTAGTACTTTGCACTCTCATTGCTCTCTGTGCGTGAGACTTGACCCACATCTAAAGAATTTTATATTGTGTAATGGCTTACTTTATTGCATTCTTTGCTATATCTGGATCTTGGGCTACAACCTGCCCAATAATGCTTCCTTCCTTGGCATCTTCATCTACTTCTATTAAATACCAGGGTCTGCTGAACACTGGAGGTTCATCAATGTCTTCAACAGAAATTTTGACTAAAGCTGTGTCTTTGAATGGCCCCAGCTGAAGAAAACGAGGATCAGGATGAGTGTTGGTTGCTTCTACTCTTAGAGTATATAATACCTTGTTTTCAAAATCCAGATGCTGAGGAGCAAATAATAATAATAAAGAAAATTACATTACTTTACAAAAAAAAAGTAAGTTTCACAACACCACGTCAGAAGGTGAACCATCTTTAGGAGCAAAAGCTCCAAATTTTAATCCATCTTAGGGAAGATGGAGTATATTAGGTCTTATTCTGGGCATTAAAAAAATAAGGATTATTATAGGATAGCAAGGCAGTTATGATTACTCTGCCTATTAATTGTTCGGGTTCCTGAGAAAAATAGGAGGCTTTGACCTATATAAAAATAGAAGGAAAGTAACAGGGAAGTTTTACTCAGACCACAACAAGGAGTTGTGTAAAGTCTTATTTGTCTCATCTCACTGGCAGCAAAACAAACAATTATTCCAGTTCTTAAATTCTCTCTGTCATATTTATCTTTTCTTTACTTTCATTTACCCATTACGATCTACCCTTGCCTGTTTGGCACTAAGAGCAACACAGACTTGTCCCTGATCTCTGTGCTCCTTAGTAAAAAGAAAATCTGTGAAGCTTGATTTTCTATCTATGTGACATTTACACCATGCATATCTATACATGCATATGTAGATAGGTGTTCATACATATATATATATAAATAAGTATACATGTTTCCAAATATGTTTATAGATCTGTATTTATTTATAGGCAGGTATTATTAATGTTATTGATATATTTAATAACACTAGGATCAAAAAGAGTGTTCAGAGTTTAACAGGCTGTATTCTGAAAAACAACCAATAAATCTGTCTAACATGGTATTTTGAATTAAATTTCTGTGAATGTCTTTGCTCTTGGGAGTTTCATTGACGACATATGTAGCAACTGAAGTATCACCAAGACTGGACTTAAACCGAGACACAATTTAGGTACTAGAGACAACTGCCTGTTAAACAGATTAGAGAGGGAGAGTTTAGCCTTGGATTCAAATTCATCAAACTCCAGGTATGCCTCCCACCCTTGTAAATCTTATGACAGCAATCAGCTGATAAACACCACTGTGAACTGAACCCTTCCAAGTTTTCACAGCCCTAATTTGAAAGTACTGTGTGTGAGACTATATATTGAAGAGACAGCAGCCACTGAAATATTGCTTTATGTGAAGTGACATGCTAGTAAATTTCCCTTGAGACTTGAAAATAAAAGATACCTGCTGAAGAAAGAGAAGAACAAAACTAATACAACAGCTCCTTGGCAGTCTGACCCCTTGTGAGAGCTACCCTCCCTTCCCCTGGAAAAAGAGAAATAACTGTAACACCTGAAGAGCTAAGTACATATAAAAGAGAAGGAGAAAAAATAAACCTTTTTGACAGTTATAATCCCTTCCTGTGTGTCCTTGTCAGTGATGATATCAAACATGTCTGATCCATCCCCATTGGAGATGCTATACTCAATCTCTGCATTTTCTCCCACATCGGGGTCATTGGCTTTAATCCTGCCAAGAGAAGTCCCAGGTGGTGCAGATTCAGGAGAGCTGAACTGGTAGGAGCCTGGAAGAACAAAATCAAGCATTTATTGTTTTGAGAAAGTTTTTTTTTTATTTTTTTCCTGAATAAAAATAATATTCAATTTCACCTGGATTTTTTAAGTATATACAAGAACTGTAGGAAATATGCTGCTAGTCATCACACCAAACTTTAAAACAAGATTCAGATTTGATTAACAAACTGTCAGAAAAATTCAAGTTATTCTTTAAAGCCATTTAATACTGTGGTTTTTTCTTTGGTTTTTTTGGTGTTTTTTTTTTTTTTCTCTTTTAAGGGACAAAAGGGCTAAACAATAAGGTACCAGCTCTTGACCTGATTATTAACACTATAGATATTTTTTTTTCTCTAGGAATGTTCCTAGATATATTTAGAAATTAGAAAGGATTTTGTTTTGTTCTCTCAAGATACAAGTGTTATAGAAATCAGTCTGGATTTTTTAAAGAAACTAAAATAGAATAGCCTTTTCTTTTAATTATTTTAAAATTTATTTAAATAAGGGATCTATTTCAAAATAATTAATACATCTGTTATGGATAATACATACTAAAGAGTCATGGTAAAAAACATTTGGATACATGTTCATGTTAATTGCTATTTCTGTTTTAAAAATCAGTCTTCTAGAAAGAAATCTGATTACACAGACACTTTACTCTTGCTTGTGTGTATGAAAAATGAATTCATATGCATTTTCTGACAACATTTGTAATAAAAAATCTAATTTTAAAGATATGCTGTAGCAGAAAAAATATTAATCAGATGTATTTATTGACCAGTAAGAAGAAGACATTGCAGATGTTTCATCACAAGCAAGAAAAAGAAAAAATTCTAATTCAGTATTTTCTGTTATTTGCTACCAAGAAAATGTAAAAAAAAAAATCTGATAGGTTCATATTTTGCACATAACTTGACAGAATCTGATATTTCTTTTGATCTGTGTTTTCATGAAAATTCATATTACTTTACTGAGTGAAGCAGTAGCATTGGTGAAATACCTTAAGAATCTGACAAAATTAGTACCTAATAAAATGCACAACGCTTATTTGAAGTGTCCAATAAGAACACACATAAATTGTATTGACTTATAGTAAAGTACAGTCAATTCTCTTAGTCACATAAACCTTATTTCCTGTATTTGCATGTCCTTTGCCTTTTAAGACCATAAGGATCCTGAATGTTCCATTTAATACAAGTAATATATCAAAATTCTGAGTGCAGAATGAGTTTCTGGCCCCCGTTGTAAAGACTAAGTACAAAAGAGAGTTACTGAAAATACCTTATATTTATATAGATGTGTAGCAAATTGGAAGCTAATGCCTGATGCTAAATTATGATTGCTGTTACAAATTCAAGGTTGTAAGTGAAAACTCAGCAGTAGCCTGTTTGACTGTGATCCACACAGACTAAAATGTACATTGTTCCCTCAAACCAGTCTGCAAATGGGATGAAAGGTAGGATGCCTGGCAGCTAAACCATGAGTTTCAAGCCTTGAACCCTGACAAATTCAAGGGTTTGGCAACTGAGCCAGACCTACCAAAAGAACAGATTCCATCATGGTACTAATTACTCCTTCCAGATAAATACCTCCCTTCAGTGCTTTTTTTGTTTGAAAGCATTCTTATTTTTGTGGTGCTGTGTGAATGCTACACATTTTCAGCATATGAGATGGTTATTTGGTTTAGAGTACAATGGAATTCAAAATGTGTAAGGTTTTCATTATAGTACCATTCAAATTCCATTTAGACCTATGTCTTCTAATTTTCCAGGCTACTTTCAGGAAAGAAAACAAAACAGAAAATGCTTCTTCTTGATGCAATTTGAACAACCACTACTTCACAATGCCATTTTATTTACTCTGGTCCCTCTAAGAAATTAATTTTTGGCTCTTAAATACCCTCATATTAACTGATATTGCTTGCAACTGCCATTCACCTTCTACTTTGGGCAACAGTTTTACTTATTGTTTCCTCACATAAGAGAAAATGGAAGACAAATGATTTTGTAAAAAGCAAACTTCCAGAACAGATAGTTTTTTGAAGGTGTGCCTCTCTTCATAACTACCTAAGAGGAAATCAAATCTGCCTGATTTCTCTTTTATTGATTTCCTAGAAAGTATTAAAAACCACCCTGCTGAGAAGAAATAAAATGAGAGTAAAGGGTCACTAGCACAACTGAAATTGAAGCATTGGAAGATGCCACAGCAGGCCTTCTGTAGGCTGCGTAATGTGTTTCAGCGTTGTTCAAAGTAGAATACTACGGAGAATATTGTATGAGGCATCAAATTGTGTAAATTTCTCTAAAAAGTACCCATCCCAAAGTTTATTGAAACAATCACAAAAAACTTTCTTAGACTTGAGGCTTCAGTTAATTTTGAAAGCAGACCATCATGAGGAGCACAGGCTAAGGGGACTGGAAACCTTAAATTATTTTGCAATTTTAGAAGTTCTTCATTCTTTATTTTATCTTATTTTATTTTATCCATCAGTGAGGCTTACAGTGCAATGTGCCATCATCAATTATAGTTTAGGTTCCAGAATAATATTTGATAATATTTGTCAAAATATTATCACCTGTATCATGCTATACATGTTTAAAAATATCCCCTCATGAAGTCGAACAGGAAGCTAGGTTAAAAATTGCTGTTTGAATTTACCATGTGTAGGTGATTCTCATCAAGTGAACTCTGAATGTGAATTGAAATTATTTTTCTTTATGAAGGTTGCAGTACTTCCCCTTTTCTCTCTTCTTTTAAAGCAATGTGTTATCATAGATAGAAAATAAAATGATAATTTATAATTCCAAGGATCCATTCTTCCATGCTGTCAGAGTTTTCCAACATTTTTTTTTTTTTTAAATCTGCACTAGATTGAACAGTTTGTACTGTTCTGGGTGTACTTATTGCCATGGCACTGAAGTGCTTTTCAAGTCCAGAAGAGCATTTTATAAATCAGCTCTCTTTGTTCAGTCCTTAGTGGATCTGTAAAGAGAGCCAGGTCTCTCATCAGTGTGAGCAAGCAATTCAAATTTTATTATGTGGTCACTTTTCTGGCAGGCACAGGACTGAGGCTGTAAATTTCTCCTACCTGCAGCCTATCAAACAGTTAGCAGACACTACCTGTAAAAATGTGAGACTGGATTTAAACATTGGCCTAGGATAAAAAGATCTGCACTATGTTTCTCTGAGGCTTTCTGTGTTGTGCAGCTTTCTGCTATTTGCGGGTTTTTTCTTCTACAAAGATATTTTTAAAAACCTTATTTTGTTATGCCAAACTGTCCTAGATTATCAAGATCATTCAAAAACTGAACACAGATTACAAGTACCTAAACCTAAACTGCCAGCAGAACATATGTACTGATCAACTACGCCTGTGAAACTCAGAACATTAGAAAACTTGCGACGTATTTGCTTGCCTTAGCTCATGGAACTAAAAGTGTTTCCAAGAATAGATCCTTATATTTTTGCAATTAAATTCCTCTAAAGTCCCTGAAGTTGACTTAAATTATTGTTACAGTTTATATTTCTGTTAGCAGAGTAAGAAGGAGAAGTTTATCATTCCAACAAATAATTTTATATTTAAAAATGTTGACAGAGATTCCCATTTACCTCAATAATGCTGCAAAACAAACAGACACAGCAGTGAGTAAGTACTACAAAAACAGTGGTAAAAAAGCAACTTCCAGATGGCCAGTGCAAACCAGCTGATTTTTTGAGATGTTCTTTGAAAACTGAATTATGAGATGCTCCATACTCTGGGGGAAGCGAGGTGGATTGTCATTTACGTCAGTCAACGTGATGTTCACGGTGGTGGTTCCTGATAATCCACCCATCTGGCCGCCCATGTCTTTAGCCTGGATGACCACTTGGTACTGCTCCCTGTTTTCTCTGCTCATGTCTGGTAAAGCAGTCTTGATTATGCCTTGAAGGAGTGAAAAAAAAGGAGAGACAATGGTGAAGGAGAAGCATCATCCACTATAATCTCAGAGCTCTTAGATGGATTTATGTCAGATACACTGTGCAGATGATAATCCATAGCAATCACAACAAGGTGTACTGCAACAAGCCTTTCAATCTATGAATGTTTAAATGTGATTTTAAGAAAAAAAGACAAAAAAAGGTCACAGATATTATTAATAGGTTTTTTTAGCTGCATTAATTTGATTATTTTTATAATGACAAAAATATCAATGTGTTCATCGAATTAATGAAATTTTTCAGTTCCTATCCCCGGTTATTATTTACTGTATTTTGTAAGCTCCAGCACTGGTGACATTTTGATATTCTAGCATGAGCCTGAACTCTAACATGCCCAGAATTCACTATTCTGGGCTGTAATAGATCATTGATTGTGATGCTCAGTGTTGTCCACTGTAAGTCAGCTGGGGCTACAGCTAATAAAATAATTGGACAAGACTCTAAAATTAGTTTTGAAAAATCATTTTTGGGCTCTCATAACTGTAATTTAAATGTCTCAGACACTTTTGCAGTACAAAAAAAGAATAAGAGTCTCAGATGAGAAAATCAAAACTGGTGCTGTACTCCACTTTTCATCTCAGCTCTGTTTAGAAAACCAAGCAAAGCCATTTATTTTTATTGGGAAGGGTGGTGGCTTTTCAAAGCTGGAGTGATGAGAGCTTTCTCTTGTGAAGTGGGAAAATTTAAGCATAGTGTCTTTTTCTGCTTGGAGGTTTCACACCCCTGTCTTTTCTTTCTCAGAAGAAGGCTCTCATCATAGGCTCGGTTTGATCTACACAAANTTTGCTGTTGCTTAAAAAGAGTAAAAAAAAAAAAAAAAAAAAAAAAAAAAAAAAAAAAAAAAAAGGAAAAAGAAAGGGAACCCTGGAAGATTAAATTTATACTTCTAGCAAGTGAGTGAAATAAAGAAAAAAAACCTTTGCAGCTTAATGACTATGACTTTTATTTCTGATCCAGGATTACCAGGTTCTGATTACCATACCTAGTCTTATTAATACATGTAATATGAAACAGAAAATTGGATTAAAACGAAAAAATAATCCCTGAATCAAAAATGAGAGTCCAGGTCTTTCCCTTACTGTCTGCCTGCCTAAGCACCTGCTGCCATCAATTATTGCCCATATGGTATTGATCCTGTTTGCCTGCTCATGCCTGGTAATGGATGCTTGAGTAGGGGCCTGGAGAAAAGAAGAAAAAAAAGAGAGATTGAGAAAAGAGGGGAAAACCAAAAACTTTTATCCAAGGCAAAATTATTATACTCCCTTTTAAAATTGTAACCTTGTAATCAATTATCTTTTGCATATTATGCCTTTGCTGTATTTAGAAAAAAAAAAACAAACAATTGTTTCAATTGAAAGTTAGCCATCATCTGAGCACTCTCAATGGATTAGGAACTTCAGGGGTTCTGGGCAGAGTTGCATTTAAATTCTCAATTAGAAAACCAGAATAATTTTGATAACATGCAAGAAAAGCTAATGCAATGCCTACTGAGTCTTGAGTGCCTTAGAATCAGGTATCTGGAAGAGGCAAGTTTCTTGTTGCATGTTTCTTTTCTAAACCCTAATTTTCAGTGATAGATATCCAAAATTCACTTTTTTGTTTGTTTGTTTGTTTTTCTTTTGTTTTTGTTTTTTTGTTTGTTTGTTTTGCTTTTTTGTTTGTTTATGTTTGTCTCTTATCCAAAGGCTTCAATGCATTCTTTTCAACTTGAAAGCATGATACTTGCTTCAGTTCTCATAACTCTTGGAATCATAATACAGCTTCAAAAAAACCTTAAGTTAAAAATTGTCAGTGGTCAAGAATCTATTCCAAACTTTTAGAAATGTTTAATTACTTGTGAGGGTTTTGGCTTATTTTTACTTTATAGTATGAAAATAGTATGAAATATTTTTCAAGGCAAACAAATAGAATTCCCAGAAACTGGTGTAAAATAGGTTTGTGATTAACTGTAATGATTCTTTGGACTCTTTACGGTATTTTACAGCTTGTTTTTTTTTTAACTTTTGGCCTTTACAGTTAACAGTCATTCTCTGGAAATCTTAGTTATACCAAGTAAAGCAATTTTTCTGCAATAATATAATTTTAACAGAAGCATCATACTTTTATTTTGATTCTGGTTTTCATTCAATGTAAGGGTATCAGGTGTGTGTCAAGTCATATGTCTGTTCCAACACTGAAGTGGAAGTGAACTATGTCTTGACCCCTGCATCCTGTCTCTGTTACTGCAAAAAGTGAGACTGAATGGATTGCTAACCTGTTTCTGGATCCACTGAGAAATAAGGCTGTCCCTGGAGGATGCTGTACACCACTTTGGCACTGTTCCCGTAGTTGGCATCATCAGCGTCTGTGGCTGTCACCTGAATAACAGATGTACCTAAATGGGTACCAAGCAAAGAACCAGCAGATTTTAGGAAAGCATCTACTTCTTGCAAACATACAGTTCTTGTAAACATACAGTTGTTGCAGTATTGAATTCAGTAAGAAATCAGACAACATCCACTGGCCCAGTCCAGAGTTATCCTACCTGACTGGACCTAAAATCATTATCACTTGAGATTCATGCTTCAGTTTAACAAGATAAATGCATAGGGACTGACACATCTTTGAAAGTCAGCACAGCATTAGATTTTTTGGTGATCAAACATATTTGAAGACTGTCGTCTGGCAATAACACAACCTCATCACTTAAAGATTTGGCTTAATAAGTAAATAAACCTAAAAAAAAATCCCCATATTCATTTTTGGATTAGATGACAAACTCGAAGTCACTGAGTTCTGACTCAATAAAACACTTTGTCTCATCCTAAACTATTTTTTGAGTTTCTATTTAAAAATACATATTTTTGCAGTAAAAAATTATATTTGTGGTTTTTTGTTTGTTTGTTTGTTTTCTCTTGGTTAAAGTTATCTACCTATTTGGCAAACAAAAGGCATTAAATGCTACTGACACTTTTTAAAGCATTTATTTATTTTGTGTGACAATAGTTTACCCTTGTCCTGTGATCATAAAGCAGACAATATAGGTTATACGGGAAAACTGTGAGCCAAAACATTTGGTGTAGTTTATGGGTTAGAGGCAAATGAAAGCTTCTGTAAAGCCTTTCTTATATGATATAAAAGCATAAAGGTGTCCTTCACAAGCTTTTTTCTTCTTAGCACTTTTCAAGATGTCAGGATGCATTTTGCTCACACAATCTAGAGCTGACAAATGTCTAGATAGATGTAGGCAGTCCAACAGCTAGAGGTGTAAAGGTGCTTGACTCCTCACCAGGGGAAGAAGGCTGACTGAGAAAAATCTCTTTACCCAATTTTTGACCAAGTTGGGGTTTTTTTGTTTGCTTTTGGGTTTTTTTTTTTGTTTGATTGGGTTTTTTTGTTTGTTTGGTTTGGTTTGGTTTGGTTTGGTTTGTTTTTTTTTGTTTTCTTTTATGTCTCACTCTCTTTGAAAGAAAAGATACTGATAAGCACTGTCTAATTAATTGATATCATTCTCTATTCCTCTTTTTCTATACTTTTAGTCTGTCTAGATTGAAGTTCCCCCACATAACTTACTGGCAAATGTCTGTCTTGACTATAAGTTTAGAAGACCCTCATTTACCTATAATTAACAGCACTGAAGTGAATAATTTCTACTGTTGCTTTTCAGCATATCCCAGGGATCAGAAAAAGTAGAAATCCAGAGTAATCAAAACAGATTTGATAAAGTACATTATTATTAGGTCCTGTTAGAGTCAACTACTTCTTTTGTAGTATGTAATGCAGCTTTACAAATAATAGTTTTACCTACACAACAATTCCCAATATTTCAGGTTATCTGAAGAGCATGTCAAGAGAGGATGAATACTTCTTTCTCTGCAACAAACCAGCAGAAAAGAGTTGTAAAAATGCTTTGTCACAAATCATCAGACTCTGAAGAGGATTTTTTCCATCAGGTATCAGGATTACTTTTTGCCTGGTTAAACAGCTAGAGGTCATCTCTGTGACAAGCTGAGCTGTAAAGATTATCCCAAAGAAGTGAATATTTAAGGACATTTTAATCACTAACAGTGTCTAGCAGAACTGCTCATCTGGACAAAAAAATCGAGACAGTTCTTTGAGAATGGTAAAGTTCTATTAGTTCCCTCTACTTTCAGAAAAGCAAGTAAGTTAAATCCCATTCCTCCTCAAGACAAATAGACAAAGAGTCCATATCCCTTGCTAGCCTGTATGAAACCATACTCAGTAGAATCATATGCTCATACTGTGACATTGTAGCATTGAGAAGTTAAGAATCAAGAGTAATTTTGCTGTCCATCCCAAAAAATCCAACCCAAAATATCTTAATCAGAAAAGTTTTTACTGTGGCCTCCTCGTCTAGGTACTGTCATGTGACTGACATAGAAGTTTAAGTATGATTATAGCAACCAAATGTACATTAATGTTCTTTCTTTTTTTTTCTAGTGTACTGTTTTAGTGAAAGGAGAAAATGCTGATTTGTTGTTGTTGTTGATGTTGTTGTTAATTTTTTTTTTCTTTTCTTTTTGAATACACTTATTACAGGGTTTAAGGCAGTCTTTGGGACAATTCTGTGTTTGTCTCATTGGAATGTCTGCCTGTTTCCTGAGGTTCAAGTGCCATATATTTATGGTTGCTGAGGAGACTACAGAAGATGCAACCCTACAGAAACTTTTCATGTGGTGAAAAGATGGTATTACAGATCTCCTTCTGTCTATTAAACTAATAGTACAACTGTGAAAAGCTATTAACAAGAGTCTAGCCTAAAAAAATTCAACATCAGTAGGCAGTTAACTCTCTTTGCCAACAGTCTGCTATGTCATAAAGAAGGATACTCACAAATGATAGACAGTACTCGTGCAGCTTTCATTCATGAGCTTTTTGGTCAGAAATGACAGTGAGACAAAGGCAATAAGATAAAGGAACTCAATATTAATTATGGAATAATTGGTAAAGAGGCAACATTTTTAATCATAGTAGGCCTTATCTTTACCCCACTTGAATGGTAGCCACAGTATGATTTATTTATTTCTTTGTTTATTTATTGTCTGGATTACTTCTTACGACAGCCTCTTACGACATTTGTCAGAGCAAATCAGCTTGATTTAAACTACAAATAGGTTGTCTGGATGGACACAGCAGGAGTGAAGGAAAGAAGTACAGTCTGGGAAGAACTGGGAGTGGGACAAACTATTTTAGTGTTTACCTTTATTTCTCACCATTCAACTCTATTTTTAATATGCATTAAATTAAATTAATTTTTCAAGCGAAGTCTGTTTTCACCCACATGGTAATTGATAAGTAATCACTCACTCTTTACTTCAATCCATGAGCTTTTCCATTTTCTTTTCTTTCTCAGTTTTCTTGAGGAGGGGGAGTGAGAGAGCAGTTGTGTAGGCTTCTAGCAGCCAGACATGGTCAAATGTGCCACAAAGCAAATTGGTGTGAAGAATGACACAGAAAATGTGAGAATAATTTCAATAGCAGCCTAAGTAGTGATAACATAGTGATAACATCACTCTTCTGCAAAGCCAAGTCCACTTCAACCCAACCTAACCCAGCAAGTCTAATCCATTTTAGGATGGTAACTAAATAAAAGAGTTCTCAAGAGGTATGTCTTCCTTTTCCTTTTCCTTTTCCTTTTCCTTTTCCTTTTTTTCTTTTCCTTTTTTTTCTTGTTTTCTTTTTCTTTTTCTTTTTGTCTTGAGTATGGAAAGTTAAGCACTTTGATAACATATCAGTTGTATGATGTATGGGGTTCTAATGCAGGGGCAGCAAAAAGGAGAACGTGAATTTTGAAAGTAACCTGAGAGAAGACAAATCTATACTTAATCTGTCTAAGCAGTGCTTCTGTGCATGTTTATGCACGCATAAAAATTCGTGTAAGTGCATATAAAAATGTATAACCCAAAAAGGAAATCTACTAGAGTTAAAGAGAGCATCACTTCATATCTAGGAAGTGTCAGAATTGAGTGCCACTAACAAGATTACTAGAATTTATGAAGAGTGAGGCATACATTTGAAAAAAAAAAAAAAAAAAAAAAACAAACAAAGCAAAACATTTGAAATGTGAATGATTTTATGAATTATGTTTCAAATGTCTCTATTCCTTTGTATTATTTAGTGTTTGAAAGAGTCCCCCAGGTATAATTATGTCTCCCAGCATGATACCAGAGTCCATTGCAAAACTGAAGTAAATAGCTTGAAGAGAATTGCTGCAGTGCAAAAGAGGTCTTCCACTAAATGAGAGGGGCACAAGTTTTGCTACCTTTTCATGTGAAGTCATGCTGTTCAGCATGCAACTCTTGTTCCTACTTGGCTCTTTTGGCTGACATGAATTTTAGCAGCTTCTGCCATTCAGAAGGATGTATCTGCATCTACTGGAAAATTTTAGTTTTACTGATAACTTGTTCAGTAACCTTCATTTTAAACAGTATTCTCCATCTTGGGAGAATAAAATGAGCAGATTACATTGTTAGTAATGTGTGCTTCAAGATTCTACCACGAATGTTTGATAAAAAATATGAAATTATTTAAATATCATGCAGAACCACGTCTTTTAACTTTTTTTTTTTTTTCCGAAAGGGAAATCTCTAACTTCAAAATGCATTATGATTCTGAATTTTTTTTCATAACACTTGTATTTCAGAATAATTCAAAACTTCTGATTTTAAGGAAAAAAAAAAAAAAAAAAAAAAAAGAAAAAAAGAAAAAAATAAGAATACTTGGTTTTGGCTGCCCAGTAAAAAGTATTCAAAAAGTAGTTTGGAAATAAAAAGTCTGAAAATGCTGAAACAGTATTTTTTACTTTATGAGATAGCTTCATTTCTAATTTTTTTTCAAGTCAACTTCTGTCAAAATTGGCAATTATTGAAAAGTTCTGACTTTTACAGAGGAGTTTTGTCTGTGTATGTGCAGAAAGTCTGTTTCATTTTTCAGAAATAGAAGACCAGCTGGGGTAAGTGGAGCGGCAGGAAGGACTTTATCTTCCTAAAGGAGAAGTTTTTATGCTTGCTTCCTGTTTTCAAGCACAATGGCAATCTGCTGTTTGTCAAGTTTATTTACAGAGGGAAGATTTTAGAAGACTGTTACTTTTACAAGAGAAAAATATTTGGGTAAGCACTGGTAAAACATCTGGGGGCAAAATTGGGAATTTTGTATGTCTAGAAACCTAAAGAAGAAGAATGGACATGTAGTTTGCTCAGACACCATCGCTCCAAGGATTATGGAAACATAGTCTGGAGATGCCCCTTCTGAAAACATAAGTGAAATTTTTAGTGAGCTACAGAGATTTTGGGGGGTTTTAAACCAGTTTTGTCTTTGAGAGCAGGTTGTTTTTTCTGGATAGTAGTTTTTGCTTGGGCAAGGAACCAGACAAATGAACTAGGAGCTATGTGGCACTAAGCAAGGCTAAAAAGTTTAGGGAATCATTGGGCTCACCACCAAGAATCTCATTATCACATCAGTTGGATGACATCACTTCTCACTCCTTTGTGTGTAAAGGACAGGACTAAATAAGGCTGAGATACAACTCTTATATTTTGATTGGAAGACAAATCTACCTAGAAAACTGAAAGAATAGTGAACCACAAAGTGAACTGTGCTCTTTTGTACATGACCACAGTTTGGTGGGGCTTTCTCTAGACTGGTCTTCCTTTTTGTAGAAAGGGCCAGAAAGTTGGTAGCATGAAAGATTTTGAAGAACAAATGAAGAGAAAGAATAAAAGCAGAAAAGGAGTAAGTTTCAACAGGTAAATAGATACATGATCCAAGGCACAAGAGTAAATGGGCATGACCAAGGGAAAAAAAAAAACCAAACAAACAATTTAGAACAAATAAGCAACCTGAGGAACTAGACTCAAAAGAGCAATAATATATTAGCATTAAAATAGAAAAGTGAAAAGGACCTTAAAATGTAGTTCAGACATATATATTGAGAAGAAATTTCTTAAAAAGATGAAAGAGAAGAGGTAAAAAGATAGCGTAAAAGAGGACATGTAATTAATAATTTATGAATTACGTTTTTTCAAGTTTAACTATTTTTAATAATCTATTGCATGGTTATGAGGTGAAGCTTAATTTCAGTTGAAAACCTGCTGTCTTATTTTTTGTGTATCTTGTCTCACAAAATTTTTGATTGAGAAATCAGCTATTGTACATAGTTACTGTGCCCTTGTTTTTGATATCCACTGACCTCCAACCCAGGAATCACAAACTTTGCAGCACTGTGGTGCAGGTAGAGAGTCACTGCAACCCCTGCTAACGTGACTAAAAGTAATTTGTGAGAGACTTAAGAAAACCAAGCTATGCTTCCTACTGTAGCTTTACTTTCCCTCAGAATTACTTTTTCCTCTCCATTTCAGTCCATATCAGTAAAAGCAGATGGACCAAGCAACTAATTTCAGAAATAGAAGATGCTATTTTTGCACACCTTTACTTCAGAAACGGTACTTTATATTTTGTAAACAAAATGAGGAAACAATGCTCATAATTTCTTGTGCGTGTTGCATTTGG
Source organism: Toxostoma redivivum (assembly GCA_013397375.1). NCBI lineage: Eukaryota > Metazoa > Chordata > Aves > Passeriformes > Mimidae > Toxostoma > Toxostoma redivivum. Next base: position 724,330 of record VXBI01008365.1, on the reverse strand, counting down.
ATAATTTGGGATTTTGTTTACTGCATCCTTTCCTATGACAAAAAGAAACCCCATTTTAGATTGTGTTATGAGAACTTGCATTGGAGCAGGAACCAAGCATTAATGACTGTCTCACCACACAGAGAGATGTAAAGTGACTAAACCTCTCTGTCTATAATCTGCCTGCATTTTCCAGTGAACACAATACACACACTGTTGTAACATAATGTCAGAAACTGAACTAGGAAAGAATGGCTAAAACTGAACAAAGCCTCCAGTCCTCACCCTCCCGCAGTTCCATACCTTGATACAGTAACTTTAGTTTTCCTTTGGCAGCAATTGTAACTGTGAAGTGCATCACATGCCCTGCATGAGAATTTAAAAAGCATTATGGCTGCAATAACAAGTGGGAAACAGTTAAAAGAATAAGGAATAACTTGAAGGACTGGTGAGTGAACAACTCTGTGCAAGTTTATTCTTTTGTGAAGCTCCTTTTTTCCCCTTCTCACCATAAAGTCACTTCTGAAACAGTAATACTTGTGCAGTCAAATGGCAGACATGAAACAGAGGAAAGAGCAGTCAGATTCTTTCAAGTGTTAGCATAGATTAGCTTTTGCATTTCATTTTCTAATGACTAAAAAGGTACAGTATAAAATGATCTGCCATCCTTAATAAATAAAGTGCAGCTTAGAAGCCTTAATTTTGTTTGATACAAAAGATGTAAAGATATACATATTTACAATTAGAAAACACTTTTTTTTTAAGGCAGAATAATTGTCTACAGTCTATGTGTAAAAATACACTAAATTCCAATGAAAATACTTAATCACAGAATAATCCTCAAAATTTCATAAAAATAATGGTGAAATTCACTGATAGTGTGTTTCTGGGTCTGAAGTTGCTCTGTGTACAGTTGAACCAACCAGAAATAGAATGCAAATGAAAGTGACATGTTGAAGGACCCACAAGTAATGCTGTAATATGGCCATAAATTACCCCGCTTACTCCTGATCTGCCCATGGAGGATGTGGAAACAGGCACTTGTATGAACTGGCAGCTGCCCTCCATGACAGGTCAATCACAACTCCACCACTTGTTTCCTTTTTAAAGATTAGAATGGCAAGTTTTACCCTATGCTCCATCTTAATTTCTGGAATACTCTGAAAGAGAGAAACAACATTCAGCTGCTTTTATGATTAAATATAGGAAGAGTTTACCCTGTTGATCTTATTAGGAGAAGGAGTAGTTCATAAAGGCTGCAGCATGGTCATCTCTTGGTTAAAAATCCCTACTCCTAACTAACTGTTTCAAATAAGGATTTAGTTATATATATATATACAATAGAATAATGACTTGATCATAGAAATGTTATTTCTTCACTCCTCTTAGCTTCCTTCATTCATGTAGTACAGCTCTAGGATGCTTTCTTCTTTGCCCTTTTTTCAAAAGCACTCGTGGTCCTCCAAATAATTTCTAAAGTTCTCATTTAAAAGAAAAAAAGCAGGCTTAAAAGAAAGTTTCAAATTTTCAGTTCTGATGTACATGCCTGTACTGTTGTGTATTTTGCAATGCAACATCAAAAGTTATGATTTTTTTTTAGAAGGAACAAGTTAACTTTCTGCACTTATTTTAATTTGCTCCTTTTTTGAGCTCAGCTTATGCATCCTTTTATGAGTTTTTGAATTTCTATTTATGAATGAGAAGTAGAATCTTGCTCTCATTTGCATCCTCAAAATCAATTTATAATACAAGTTAATGGAAGCCTTTACAGAGTGGGTACTTTTGCCAGCTCTGCAAACAGGTGCATTTTAAAGCCACACGTGAATCTCTTTTATGCCCATGAGAAAGTACATAATTTTTACAATGACAGGCTGGCCTCATCTTTATGTTACTTGGGATTGATCATTTTTGTCATCTGTTGGAACTCCTTTTTGGGTAGTGAGAAAGTTTGTCTCTTTAAACATTAATGCAGCTGTGGAAAACAGCAATTTCCATAAAAAATGTAGTCGAGTTATTGTGGCAGCCCCAAATTCATATTAATTTATAAAATGTGACATTAAAATCTCTTGCTTCTGTCATGTTTAGATACTGTGGATGTTGTCAGTTAAAATAACAATAAAGACCTATAATTTTGAGGAGAAATGGAGTCTAAAACAATGCAAATTAATAAAATTCCAGGATTATTTCAATTATTTGCTTTTTAAAATTACATTAATTAGAGTATCATTTCACACAAGGGCAGAACACTTCTAGAGTATGCATGTGTATATATAAGTAAATACAAATTTAAGAATATATATATGTGTGGGTGTATTGGTGTTGGTACATGTCGAGAATATTAAGCAGGGTCAATCAAGAGACGTTTTCTGTTATTGTTTCTAGACATTTCATTTGTCTTCAAAAGTGCTCAAATGCTTTAAGTAAAATGTGTCAAATGATTAAAAGGCAAAAGTGTTCTGCTAAAGACTGCTGAATTTTCACTATGTCTACAAATCAATTGTAAGTTCATTGGCTATTTAGTGCAAGACTCCAATCACAGTAAATGATCATGGGGACAATCTCATTTGGACATATCTCAGATGGGCATGTTTCTAGTTGAAAAAATGTTAGGATGTTGATGACAAATTGTGTGCTTGAGAAATACTCTTAAAAATGCCTGAGCCAATTTGAAAATGCTTAGACACTGTGGTGATTAAGACTCAGTGAAAATTAATTTGGCATATGCTTTTAAACTGTCTATTTTCCTTAGGTAGACACACCTTCCTGATAGCCAAGGTGTCTTTTAAAATTGCAGTCATGAAGTCAGTAAATATTAGTCTTCTGAACCATGAAATATTATTTTTTAAACTTCCTCTCTCTTAAATCACCTCCATGAACCAAAGAGGTAGCTACCCTTTAGGTGTGCGGTAATTTTTTTCACGACTGTCACATATTTTGACTTTATGAGGAAATAAAGCTTTCAATTTTTTTTACTGTGTACATAGTCTTATTTATCACAGGCTATTTATCGTTTGTCTGGATGTAGAATGAAGTAACTGTCATTGATCTGGCTTTCTGGCAGGAAGCTTTGATGAAAATTTGGGGTTTATTGGCAGTTAAATGCAAGATATTCACACATGTTCATACTTCAGGGGACATTAAGTTGGATTGTATTGTTCTGGTTTGTTGGGGCAGTTGTTTGTTTTTAATCTCCAATTAGGTGTGAGCAATGTATTTTGAATATGAAGATAGGAACAACTTTCATAAGGAGTAAAACTGATACTTGTACAGCTCTTAATCATGCTTGATTTTAATTTTATGGCATCACATATCTATGAGGTTGCAGGAAAACGCTATTCTGGAAAGTGTTGTGAGGCATCTGGTAAGATAGTACAAATGAGCGTCAGGATTCTTGTCATTGTGGAAACTTGCAGAAGTATATTTTGCAAGATATTGAAAAAAAAACAACATGTGAAATGCTGCAACCTATTTGTTCTCATACTTACTAGAGGATGAGTAACGGTGGGAACAATATCAAACACTTTGCAAATAAGCAGAAGTCAGACAAGAGAGTCCAGGATATGATTTATCTTACCTTCATTTTCCTGACTCTCTGAAGACTTTCTTCGGTACAAAAAATTTCCAAAATTACTATATGATTACCAAGAAGGAAAAACGCTGTTTTATAACAGAATTCAAGATGAAGTTTTGATTGAACTAAGAATGAAGTATTGATTGAACTAAGAAAAGCACACATGTAACTGCCATTCCTATAATTAGTCTTCTATGTTGCTAAAAACTCACAGTTATCATACCTACTTTAATGATTTAATTTAAACGCTTCATATTTATGTAATATATAAAAACATATGTATCTAATGTGTATATGTATATATATAGAGGCACATTTTAAGTGAGAAATTTTCTTATTTAATAGTACTGTATCCATTATGGATAGATATTGTATCATATCTATTAAGGTGGATAGTGGAGTTCTTGGGGACGCGTAATGTTATTTTCCTGTGTTTTCTACTCTTAGGCTAAATAATTTTTAATTGAAATGGTACTAATCATTCAGATTTACATGAGATAAAGCTTTAACTTCTCAGCAACCCTACTAAAATTGAGGATTAGGGTGGAGTGAGCTTGCAAAAAGAGGTATACAGGAAAAATGAAGGTTTTGGAACCTAAACTTTTGTTTTATGAGAGATTGATATGCTTGATAAGACTGCTCTGTTTTGAAGACTGAAAATTATGTCGAAGCATCTTTATGTGTGTTCTCTCTGTGTGATGATTAGTTAACTTATATTATATTGGAAAAAATGTGTTTTATCTTGAACCCAAATATGATCTGTTGTGTTTTATTTACATATTTTAGAGATTCTTAGAAGTTATACAGAAATCTGGCAGGGAAAAACAAACAAACCAAACCAAAGCAACAGAAACAACCTTGTCTTTGTGTTTCAGTTTCAAAATAGATGCATGCAGGTGTTAGCATATTTTAAAAAATTTAAAAAGCCTCAACTTTACACTCAGCTGCATAACATTAACAACTAAGGTGTACACTCAGGCATTCAGAAAGCTGTCTTTTTTTTTATATATCAAAAACTGCATTTAATAGATTAGACTAAGTAAACATCCCAGACTGGCTGTATTTAACAAATAATAATAATTTTTACAAAAATGATTTCTCAATGTAATTTAAAAAATCGCTGTTATGGCTACATATAAAAAAATCTCGAACAGATTTACCTTTTATCTAGTTATTTGCAATTCCTGACTTACATCTGTATAACCAGCCTTCACAGCCAACTACAGAATCAACACTTGAGAAATCCCGTTCTCAAAAATTATTTAAATGAAAAAAAGGGTTTTTTTCAGACACTTAAAAGTGCACAAGATTCATAATTACATGGTTTCAGAAAAGAGCTCCATGCATTAGCTTGATGTAAACAGTGACACTAATGTTAGCACTTTTAATGCATAATCTGTCCTTAGACAATCTCTCCTCTCCAATATTAAGCTGTTTAATTTAATATCTGGCATATTTTAGTTGTAATGAAGGCTATAACACACATGTGCCTCTGTTTGACACGTTCCTTGTGAAAAAGACACAGGGGTTCCTAATATTAATACTGTTAATTAGTGCAAACTATTCCAGTCAGTACCAGCATTTCAATTGCTGCAGACTTCAGTATAGTCCCATAAATGTGAGAAAGGTCTCACTGCAAGTCTTATTCCATAGCATGTCTTAAAAGAAAGAAAATTATTTGGTGGTTAGTGTCTTCAAAGGCTCATAAGGGAACAAATTAGGTGCCTATAAACTGGCATGGTGCATAGGAATTCTATTCACTGTGGCTCTGAAAACAGGTTGCACATGGTTGTGAATAGTAACATGTTTGTATCAAAGAATGTATAGAAGGGTGAATGTTCATATCAAGAAGCTGGCTGAAGCAACATGCTGTTTCAGAATGTAAACGGTATTTTTGGTTTTCAGATGTGAAGCCATGAAAGATGAGAGGATTTATCATCTGGTCAGAGGGACAGCATTTCTAATCAGGCAGACCACACCCCATTGTATTGCCCTGCAGTGTAAACAAAGGTGCTGATGTAAAGAATCTAGGAGCAGTATAAAGAGTAATAGTAGTTTTAAATAGATGTTTAAATTTTACAGAAATTGTACATGAACACCATGCAGGAAGATCCTAATACTTCTGTAACATCCAGCATGAAATCAGTGGAGCTGTACAAACTCGAAACAATCTGCTTATAGTACCAGAGTTGTAGTAAGTTCCTTGCAAGCATCCTTTTTGCTAGGAAAATGCTGTCCATATTATATCATAGATAAATGTGTAGACAAATCATAGAAAAAATAAAGTAAAAATAATCATGATCTAAATAAGATTATCTTAGTGTTCTAGTGGTTGTCTTCTGAACACTAGAAATATAAAGTTTTAAAACATCTATTCATCCTACTCTGAGTTCTGCTTCATGCCAAATGCAAAATACTTATAAATACTTCTATATACTTTCCTAATAAAAATACTATACATGTCCTTAACAAACTTCATGCCCAAAAATGAAAGAAAAAAACCCCAAATACTCCAAAATTCTTTGAAAATATCCTTGAAGGATTTATGATTTTGGCTACTTAAGAAAAAGAAGGGTTTGACTTTTTTACCTTGATGGCTTAAGAAAATGTTACTAGGCATTGACCTCATATTTTATTTTTTAAATAGCAAAGACTTGCACAAAAGTAATAAAGAACTAAAATTAGGATAAAAATTCTGCATTTAAAGAAGATTCTTTACGACATTTACGAAGGTTTTGAAATTCTTTAATTATAGTGGGAAATGCAAAAAGAAATATTGAAAGTATTCTTGTTACAGAATTTCTGCCATCATGCTTAGTTTGACTAAAAGGAATTCTAATTCTGTCATGTAAAATATGAACTTGTAAATAAAATATTTATTTGAAATGTATCTTTCTTTTAAAGCTAACTCAATAATTCATTTTAAAATAGAATGTACATTAACAATTAGGATTCTAAAGTTTTGCAAGTTAGCAAACTATTTTTTTAAGATTGTGTCAAAGTCAAGACAGTCATTCATAGCTTCTTTTTATAAACATCTGAAACCAGGGAAAATATGCAAGGGAGAAAATAAATATTTCCTGCTGAAACATGAAAGATGAGAGCTGCCTCTCTTTAGTTGTTTATACACATCTGTAGATTAATGGTTACTGACATAAGCAAAATCAAAAATAGATAATGTGATGGTTACTGCATTTGGTTCATTTTCTCCCTTTCCTTTTTTATTTTTTTAACCATAAGGCCTACTTGCTCTTGTAAGAGCTTCCTATACAAAATAATAAACTGTTCTTGAGAAATGCACTTGGGATTATATAATGCTGAAAACATGGTGTAACTAAAAATAATATCAGAATGGAGGGCAGTCTTACTTAAATGAAGTTGTAGTCATGATGATTATAGATTCCTAAGAGACACTATAGAAATATTGAACAATGATAATGGAACTTCTAAGAGAATCATTGTATAATTGCTGTTTCAGGGTATACTACTGCTCTCAAAGACAACAGCATGGTAACAAGAATGGTAATGTTAATGAATTTTACCCAATGTGTTTTACTGCAATCTCATCTCACTTTTTATTCACATATATGTCTTTTATATATATATTTTATTTATATCTTTTATTTAGAATAGTTGTTCAATACAAGGCATGTTTAGTCTTGCTGCAATCCTCTGCACCTCTGTTGAAAATGGCCAGATTTATATTTCATGTTTAGCATTCTTCTTTCAAACCCCGCTGATCAGCTGAAGAAAACCCTGCTATTTTAACAATTTTCAAAAAGGTGATATAATGGAAAAATTTTATGTTCTAAATTTAACCATTTAAAATATGCTCCTCTATATTTAGATGAATCCTGTCATGTAGAAATCCTGAAATATGTTAGGTGTCTTTGATTAGATCCATAAATTTAGAAAGTAGCAGTTTGAAGAAATTAATGGTAAACTAAATTAAGCATTGTCCCTTTTTTTAATAGAATCAATGCAAAGATTACAAATTTGTTTTGAAATACTCATCAGCTACATGCTGAAGAGGCTTACTGAGATAAAACTGGTAAGTCTTGCTCATTAAAATTAGCAAAGCAGGTACAGAGGGGTTTAGTAATATTGACCTGGGTGCCAAAAGGGATTAACTACGCAGGACATCTCATTGCTAACTTCCCTTTTCAAAAAGTTAGTACCTTTATTTATAACCTGACAAAAGTGACTTACTCAGTGAGGTGATTTTATTTAGTATTTTTTAGGAATGTTTCACTTGGAAAAATACTTGGACTGATCTTATAATCATGTAAGCCTTGAGGATGAAATGAGTAGATTTCAAGTATGATTAAGGATGTACATTCCATTCTACATTTCAGAGGAAATAAAAAAAAAGATATTAATGATGCATAATATATATTTAACTTCTCTGAAGTTTTTGGGGGTTTGGATAGGTAGTTCAGACTAGGTCATACTTTAAATCCACCAATTCTTCATTGAGACCAAGATTGTATCTTAAAACTTTGGCAATCCATCAGTTTAAAATGTTGAACATATTTTGTAAATTTGCTTATTTTATTATGTTTTGATTAACATTTATGGGTCTTCCTAGCCTCTTTTTCTCATTTTTTAAAATTATATTTTATTGAGTCAATTTACTAAAGCTGACATGAATGACAGGATTCTTCCAGTCAACTCTAGTATTGTTCAAAAATATAGCTACGACAGTTATTATACTTTAGCACTTCAGTACAGCAGATGATTTTAATGAGAAATTCCATGTTATTGAGTTCTAGAATGTTTTAAACTAACTTCCTCATTCAACTTTTAAAATTTTACATGATCATTTCCATAAAATTTATCTAAAATGACTTTGCAGTCAGCTCACTTCAGTGATTTTGATTACTCCCAGTACTAACTTTGCTACACAGCATTTTAGGTTTACCCATAACACTGTTGGATTGGATCCTATTTAGGCGTACCAGGGCTAATTTATATATAACATGATGGCTGCACAAACAAGTGCACAAATAAACATTCATATTTCCCCCAGGCTTGAATAGGCTGTGCTGAAAATCCTTCTTACTATCAAACTAGTTAAACATGACGGAGGTTTGCTTATTGGTACTGAAAATCACACATTCTGTCAGAGGTGTTGACTTACCATTTTCCCTTGTGTGCTCTAGACATAGTTATTCCAAGAAACAGTCAGTTACACACTGAGAAGTACATAGTATGATTGCAATTTGAATAACAGATATACACATAGCTGGAAACATTGCTAGTGATGATTCCTCTTCAATTTCTCAATCTTAGTGACATTTTCCTGAGCTTTCATAAATATCTGCTGTCATATTTTTTGGACTTGGAAAAAAAAATAAATATAATTGTTAAGAAAAAAATTATGGTTTGAGACAGAAAATTGGGGAGAAATAAAAATTGGAAGAAACTTGGATTTTCCTGCAGATTTTTGACCTGCTTATCATGACCTGAATATCTATTTCTTATAGTATGTATAGAGTAACCATATAGCCATTTCCAGTCAGAAAACTTCTTTGGTTAGGTATGCAAGATTCTCTTTACACATTCTAAAAAATATGGCTCAAAATCTCAGGTGTTTATGTAGGTAATGAAGGAATAATTTGACTTTTTCATTTCATAATAAAGATGATCACTCTCTTCCACAGATTCTTGAATTCTATTATAATATTTTTATTTTCATTCATTTGTTATAGAGTAAAATATACAATTAAAAGGCACCTGATTTTTTTATTCTGGAGTCTTCTGGTTTTCTGAAATGCTATTTTGTGATTTCTTTCTTTCTTTCTTTCTTTCTTTCTTTCTTTCTTTCTTTCTTTCTTTCTTTCTTTCTTTCTTTCTTTCTCTCTCTCTCTCTCTCTCTCTCTCTCTCTCTCTCTCTTTCTCTTTCTCTTTCTCTCTTTCTCTTTCTTTCTCTTCATATTCACATTATTTGTTCTCACTTTTTATGAGATGCTTTACTTTTACGGTAACAATAGCCCTAATATGTATTGCTCAATCAATAATTTTTATTTTTGTTCTTACTCCATGAAACAGGAGTTAGGAGTGTCCTGGGAGGCATCAGGCACAGCATCAGCAGCTGGGCAAGGGAGGGGATTGTCCCACCCTGCTGTGCACTGGTGCAACCCTACCTTGAGTATTGTGTGCACTTTTGTGTAGCAGAGAAAAGAAGAAAAAA